>OZ020605.1:13504324-14015479 GCA_963971545.1 Philophylla caesio
GTCCGCTTCATTCCGGCAGGTAGGATCCCTGTAATCCGTCCTGACTTCCCGGTTGAGGCGGTGTCTCTGGGGGATGAACGCGACTACCTTCGGCAGGCGGACCCCGGTAATCCCCGTATTAGGCAACTAAACGGGGAGATCCAACGCCTGGTTAACGTACATAAGCGGAACAAATGGAGGGAGCACCTGAAGTCCTGCAACCTCGGTGCCGGAGTGGGCAAATTATGGTCGACCGTGAGGTCCCTGTCCAACCCGACGAGGCGTGATGATCGAACGGAAATCTCCTTTGCAGACCACGCCTCGTCGGACCCGAAGCGATGCGCGAACTATTTTAGTCAACATTTTACACTGCATCCCTCGGCCGACAGGACCAAACGGTCAGTCACCAGAAGGCTGCGCAAGTCAACACCGAGCGCACCAATTGTCCTCTACCACTGAGGTGAAGGAAGCCATCGGGAAGGCGAAAGCCTCCAAATCCATTGGCCCAGACGGGTTAAGTATGTTGATGCTGAAAAAATTGGGCACCGCGGGAGTAGCATATCTCACCAGGGTCCTCAATCTGTCTTTAAGCACCCTGGTCATTCCAGATATCTGGAAGACGAGTAGGGTGATACCACTGCTGAAACCAGGGAAACCGGCCGGCCAAGGCGAGTCTTACCGGCCGATCTCCCTGCTTTCTCCAGTGGTCAAGACACTTGAGGCCATGCTGCTCCCGCATTTCAATCACTACCTCAGCCCGGCGAAGCATCAACACGGCTTCCGGAAATTGCATAGCACTACAACGGCACTTAACGCTATAAACACTCAGGTTAATCGTGGTCTCAACGGCAACCGCCCCTGTGAGAGAACCGTCCTCGTGGCTTTGGACTTGTCGAAGGCCTTCGACACAGTCAGCCACTCCATCTTGCGACAGCGGCGTTGAAGCGATGGACCGCGAACTACCTGTGTGGTCGTCAGGCGTCGGTGGGCTACCGTGACGCAGTGTCAAAAGCGAGAAAAATTAAGCGGGGGGTACCACAGGGTGGCGTCCTATCCCCCCTATTGTTCAACTTCTACATCTCGCGACTCCCCTCCCCGCCAGAGGGAGTCACAATGGCTACCGGCAATGGAATTGATGGCCTGTGCTCACTACTTGCTTACTACTTTACAGGACGGAATTTGGCGCTGTCTCCTGCAAAGTCCACGGAGACCCTGTTCACATCTTGGACGAAGGAGGTCGGGCTCACCCTCGACATACACATCGAAGGGACCCCCATTCCGACGGTTAACCTGGGAGTCCAAACACCACCCCTAGCAGCTGAGGAGCTCCAGCTGCCTCGGGAGACACTCTGGCTCAACTCCGATCTGGATATTGTAGCAGGTTTAACTCCTACCTATCCAGGATCAACCCCGACACCCCCAACACTTTCCCAGCATGTGGGGAGTCTCCGCACGACACGAATCACCTATTCACATGCTCGGCCAAACCTACTCAACTAACACCCCTCTCCCTATGGTCCGACCCTGTTGAAACGGCTCGATTCCTGGACCTTTCGTCAGTTGAGGTTGACGATAATGATTGAGGGAGCCCGCAAGCCCAGTGGGGTGTAGCTAGCCGCTACAACAACAACAGCGAAGGAGAAACAAATCCGAAATTGATATAACCCAGTAAGCTAAAAGTAAGGGGAAAGGAGTTCTGAGATACTTTTCAAAAGTATCATCGCGCGATTTTTTATTACAAATTTTCGCCTGCGGTGCATTTCACTAATAAATATATATTTCGCTTTATATTGAAAATTTGTAATTAAAAATAGCGCGATTTAACATATGTAATGAACTCACATTATGTCTGGAGTTTAACAAAAAATGTTTACTGGGTAACTTTGTCTCCCTTTTGTATGGAAATAGTTGAATTTTTGCCCATTTTTAAAGGGCCTAGGGCCTCATCGAGGGTCTAGAGGAACCAAAATTGGCTTATGGAAAAGTTTATTCTTTCCCCTTTCTAGCGGTGTACTGGGGGTGCCACGCCCCCTCTTTACCGCCCACCACCCCCTTTTTATGCGGCGCTATATCGAATATTAACCAATTTTTGGGTTGGCTTTCCAATAAGAAACCATTCGAAATATTCGAAAGTATGAGAAATTCGGTCATGAAACTTGGTGGGAATATCGTGGGAGACCATATTTATCTAAATTTATCACTGTTTTAATTTTATTAATATTACTATTAAAGTAATTTGTTAAAAATTCTCCACTACCACCAGCAAATGTTCAATCAAAATAACATTTATCACTTATATTTTACAATTCTATTGAGCTCAAGGCCAGTTTATGGAAGATTTTTTTGAAAAAACAACAACAGTTTTTAATGGTTGAAGTTATAGTACTATTTCGGAAATCACCACATTTCCTCATCAGACTTCTTCTCTCAGGGTTTGAACCCGGGAGCTCGGAGTTGCAGAGCCAATACGCTACCTATTGTGCTACGTTAGCCGAGTTGGCTGTTGTGTTTATTTCATCTTCCTTAAACAAACGAACTACAAACAAGAGCAACTGATCTGCCGCTATTTAACTTGTTTGTGTGGTTGTTGTTTGTGTTTTTATTTTGCAAATTCTGTATAAGGTATTTTAACTTTTTATATTATAATGCATTTTTAAGGCGTGCTCATCCTTGTATACAAATGTTTGTTAATTTTTCTGTTGGCCTAGTAAATGTTAATATTTTACAATTTTATTGAGCTCAATGCCAGTTTATGGAAGATTTTTTTGAAAAAACAACAACAGTTTTTAATGGTTGAAGTTATAGTACTATTTCGGAAATCACTACATTTCCTCAACAGACTTCTTTTTGATTATTAAATTAAATTAATTTTTAATTTAATTTTTCATAACCACTTCTCTCAGGCTTTGAACCCGGGAGCTCGGAGTTGCAGAGCCAAAACGCTACCTATTGTGCTACGCTAGCCGAATTGGCTGTTGTGTTTATTTCGTCTTCCTTAAACAAACCAACTACAAACAAGAGCAACTGATCTGCCGCTATTTAACTTGTTGGTGTGGTTGTAGTTTGTGTTTTTATTTTGCAAATTCTGTATAAGGTATTTTTACTTTTTATATTATAATGCATTTTTAAGGCGTGCTCATCCTTGTATACAAATGTTTGTTAATTTTTCTGTTGGCCTAGTAAATGTTAATATTTTACAATTTTATTGAGCTCAAGGTCAGTTTATGGAAGATTTTTTTGAAAAAACCACAACAGTTTTTAAGGGTTGAAGTTATAGTACTATTTCGGAAATCACCACATTTCCTCATCATACTTCTTTTTGATTATTAAATTAAATTAATTTTTAATAACCACTTCTCTCAGGCTTTGAACCCGGGAGCTCGGAGTTGCAGAGCCAATACGCTACCTATTGTGCTACGCTAGCCGAGTTGGCTGTTGTGTTTATTTCATCTTCCTTAAACAAACCAACTACAAACAAGAGCAACTGATCTGCCGCTATTTAACTTGGTTGTGTGGTTGTTGTTTGTGTTTTTATTTTGCAAATTCTGTATAAGGTATTTTTACTTTTTATATTATAATGCATTTTTAAGGCGTGCTCATCCTTGTATACAAATGTTTGTTCATTTTTCTGTTGGCCTAGTAAATGTTAATATTTTACAATTTTATTGAGCTCAAGGCCAGTTTATGGAAGATTTTTTTGAAAAAACAACAACAGTTTTTAATGGTTAAAGTTATAGTACTATTTCGGAAATCACCACATTTCCTCATCTGACTTCCTTCTGATTATTAAATAAAATTAATTTTTAATTTAATTGTTCAGAACCTCTTCTCTCAGGCTTTGAGCCCGGGAGCTCGGAGTTGCAGAGCCAATACGCTACCTATTGTGCTACGCTAGCCGAGTTGGCTGTTGTGTTTATTTCATCTTCCTTAAACAAACCAACTACAAACAAGAGCAACTGATCTGCCGCTATTAACTTGTTTGTGTGGTTGTAGTTTGTGTTTTTATTTTGCAAATTCTGTATAAGGTATTTTTACTTTTTATATTATAATGCATTTTTAAGGCGTGCTCATCCTTGTATACAAATGTTTGTTCATTTTTCTGTTGGCCTAGTAAATGTTAATATTTTACAATTTTATTGAGCTCAAGGCCAGTTTATGGAAGATTTTTTTGAAAACACAACAACAGTTTTTAATGGTTGAAGTTATAGTACTATTTCGGAAATCACCACATTTCCACATCAGACTTCTTTTTGATTATTAAATTAAATTAATTTTTAATTTAATTTTTCATAACCACATTTCCTCATCAGACTTCTTTTTGATTATTAAATTAAATTAATTTTTAATTGAATTTTTCAAAACCACTTCTCTCAGGCTTTGAACCCGGGAGCTCGGAGTTGCAGAGCCAATACGCTATTTTACAATTTTATTAAGCTCAAGGCCAGTTTATGGTAGATTTTTTTGAAAAAACAACAACAGTTTTTAATGGTTGAAGTTATAGTACTATTTCGGAAATCACCACATTTCCTCATCAGACTTCTTTTTGATTATTAAATTAAATTAATTTTTAATTTAATTTTTCATAACCACTTCTCTCAGGCTTTGAACCCGGGAGCTCGGGCAATAGCCAACTCGGCTAGCGTAGCACAATAGGTTGAGTATTGGCTGCAACTCCGAGCTCCCGGGTTTAAAGCCTGAGAGAAGTGGTTTTGAAAAATTCAATTAAAAATTAATTTAATTTAATAA
The DNA here is from genome assembly GCA_963971545.1 of Philophylla caesio. Classification (NCBI taxonomy): domain Eukaryota; kingdom Metazoa; phylum Arthropoda; class Insecta; order Diptera; family Tephritidae; genus Philophylla; species Philophylla caesio. Next base: position 13,509,050 of record OZ020605.1, read on the forward strand.
TCAAAAAGAAGTCTGATGAGGAAATGTGGGGATTTTCGAAATAGTAATATAACTTCAACCATTAAAAACTGTTGTTGTTTTTTCACAAAAAAATCTTCCATAAACTGGCCTTGAGCTCAATTAAATTGTAAAATATTAACATTTACTAGGCTAACAGAAATATGAACAAACATTTGTATACAAGGATGAGCACACCTTAAAAATGCATTATAATATAAAGTAAAATACTTAGACAGAATTTGCAAAATAAAAACACAAACAACAACCACACAAACAAGTTAAATAGCGGCAGATCAGTTGCTCTTGTTTGTAGTTGGTTTGTTTAAGGAAGATAAAATAAACACAACAGCCAACTCGGCTAGCGTAGCACAATAGGTAGCGTATTGGCTCAGCAACTCCGAGTTCCCGGGTGCAAAGCCTGGGATAAGTGGTTATGAAAAATAAATTTAATTAATTTAATAAAAAGAAGTCTGATGAGGAACTGTGGTGATTTCCGAAATAGTACTATAATTTCTACCATTTAAAAACTGTTGTTGTTTTTTCACAAAAATCTTCCATAAACTGGCCTTGCCTTGTCTGGCCAGAACTGACCCCAACTTTTCGCAAACAAACATAAATAAGAATGGCCAACAGTATGAGCAAAAGTTTCAAAATTAAATACACCACAATTAAGGCCTGTGGGGTTTTTCATAACTAAATCAATACTTCGTAATAAATTGAAGATTTGCGCCTATGGGTGAGCAAAACAATAGTTTTATTAGGTCTGTTTTAAGATCTTTGGAGGTTTTGGGCAAATTAGCGTAAGGACGAAATGGCCTCTTTACAGCGAATCTCGTAGTGCGCTCTACGGGTAAGTTTAGGAACGACCACGACGGAGATAGACCTTAAGTAGGTGGCGCAGGTTCGGTTGAATTTCACCACGAATCAACACTGCTCTGGCTCTCCTAAATGCCGTCCGAAGTAATACTTGCCACCATCAGAGAAAAGAGAGCGGAGTGAGCATCAAGTTAGCTAAGTGCCCATGGCAAATTTAGTAGGTATACTCTATTGGTAATTTGCCCAAAAATTAGGCAAGTAAAATCTAAATTATAGAAAAAGTTTTTTTCTAATAGCGGTCACTCCTTGGCAGCCAATGGCATACCTCTGAGGGTTTTATGCCATGAAAACTCTTCTCATTTAATACATCTACCATGCGGAGTCAGCACAAAACAGTAGGTCCCTCTATTTGTGGTAGAATATTAAGACGCACACCACAAATGATAGGTGAAGCTCGGCCAAACACTGAGCTATATAGTGTAAGCGGCAAATTATTATTATTATTATTAAGTGATAAACAATTGGTTACGTCGAGACACCTTACAATTTTAAAGTTGCATAACTTTTGAAAGAAAAAATGTGTTTGCTCTATATTGCGTTTACAGACATTTTATGACCTCCTCCGCAACATATCCAAAATTCACACTAAAGTAGTTTTTGACCAATTGAAATAGTGTGAAATGCCTCATATACATATGTACGTTTTGTACATTTGTGAAATGAATTTATAATGGAAAAATTCATTTCTAAACTTGATGTCTCATTTTTAAATATTTGTTTTGTCTGACTTCCTGCCGCAGTTAATTAGCTAGAAAAACTTTGTTAATATGCCTGGCTATAAGACAACGTAGAAGATGGTTTTTTATACCTGGTATGGTATATTAACTTTGTTCCGATGTTTGTAAGTACCAGAACAATAAGAGTTAGACCCATAAAAAAATATACCGATATGATCTGTCTGTCTGTTCGTCTGTTTGAACGCAAACTAGTCCCTCAGTTTTTGAGCTTGCCAGTCAGGTGAATTTTTCTAATTTATTAGACATATTTTGGAACCGGCCAGATCGGACGACTATAACGTATATAGGAGCCGATTGTTCAGATATTATATTTTGCCTCATAACTCCTTCATTTAAGCAGCCAGAGTTTTGAAGTTTTGCACGAATAATTATAATTGCTATTATGAGAACTATTTTAGCAGTAATGTATAAAAGGTTTCAACTTTTCATGTAAAAAAAACATTTTAATTTTTTGTAAAAACAAAAAGTTACTGAACATCGTTGCACTTACTATACATATGATGAATTTTAGATAGATAGATATAAGTATAGGTATGCACTGCGACCGATAGATCTATTGTGCACTCAAAGCTCATTACAACATTTCAGCTAGCCCCAAAACCTCCAGAAAACTCAGGATGGTCGCCGGGGTTAGGGTGAGTATGTATTGCTCTTCCGGCCATGGCCGTCCCAGGGTGGTTCCCTAGCTTGTGCAGGTGACCCTTTAGTCTGCAGTGACCCGTCAGAAAGCCTGTAATTATTCTCAGTTTCTCCCTGGGAAGGTCAATCGAAGCCTGTATCTGTTCCGGCTATACCCCCCAAGGAGGCTCTTTGTCTGTCTGAGGCCGGCGATTTTGTGCCAGTGTTGGTTCCTCAGCCTCTTTGTCTCTTTTCTAAGCCCCTCTCTTATGGCACCAGGTCCCACCGCGAGAAACGGTTCAGGTTCAATAGGGGTTAAGGCTGCCGCTTTCCTGGCAAGCAAGTCGGCTGTTTCGTTGCCATGCACCCCCATGTGTCCCGGTGCCCTTAGGAGTAGGATCCGGTTTTTCTCAGCCAGGGCGTTCAGTCTATCTATACACTGAAGAACTAGTGCCGATTTTACTTCGTAAGACGAAAGAGCCCTGAGCGCCGCCTGGCTATCGCTTGAAATTAAGATTTTCTTATTGCTGTAGTTTCTACCGTGATTTATTTCAGCGCATAAGCTAATGGCAAATACCTCCGCTTGGAAGATGCTTGGGTAGGCCCCAAGTGGAACCGAGACATTTGATCTGGGGCCATGGACGCCCGCTCCAATACCCTCCAGAGTTCTTTAGGCCATCCGTATACCACCTCAGAGAATACCCCTGGATGTGATAATCCAGAATTGAAGCCCTTCAGGTGGCTTTGCTGTGTAATTCTACCTCAAACTTCCTGTTGAAGGTTATTTCTTTGAATAAGTCATCACGGTTAAGCACGTCAGCGGGAGCTGAGAGGCTAGCGTCTCCCCAGCCTTGAATGAGAGCATCTTGTCTCTGCCAAATCCTTCTTTAGAGAAATTTAGCAGAGTTCTCTTGATCAATGGTTAAATGAAGCGGTGCAAGCTCCAGAATTATTTCTAGCGCGGCTGTAGGGCAGGTGAGCATCGCCCCCGTATTGCACTCGCACGCCAGCCGTTGAAGTTTGGCTAGGGATTTTCTTGCCGCAAGACGCCTGCATACCATTTATGCTCTTGTAGCCCTAGATGTTGCCGCCTCGACACGAACCCTCCACAGAAGCTTAATATCTAGTATGAGACCCAGATATTTCACTCCTGTGACGAACTCGACCGCGACCCCCCGAGGACTCTGGCACCCTGCAGTTTCCTCTTCCTAGGAAGGGAACGAAAGCTGTTTGGAAGGATTGATACAGAGGCCACCTCTCCAATGTCAAAGAGAGTGCTCACGAACTTGCCCTCGCGAATATTTATTTTATTTTATTTATTTATTTATTACGGTCATATGACCTATTAATATAACATTTATGAGTACATAACATATATTGTAAACTTAAATTTAAATTTAAATTAACACTTAGACACTAAACAATGAACAGTAAAGCGGACATTACATTAAATTTCTTTTCATACATTACAAAGTTTTTGTATGTGTGATCCGATGAGAGGGAAGGTTCGGATGAGGCGCTCCATCCCAGGATCAAAGGCCTAGCCAACTCATTGCTGAGAGTGATGTCCAGTACCTTCTGGCTTGCCCTAGTAACGAACGTTGGAGTATGCCCACGTTCTGAATACGTAGGTTTGCACTTATGATTTACTCTAAGAGACACTCACCTCTGTGGTTCGTTCTGAATACGTAGGTTTTCACTTATGATATACTCTAAGAGACACTCACCTCTGTGGTTCGTATCCGTCGTGCTGCCCCACTCATTGTGGGCATTCGCGTCGCAGCTTATGACAAGGGGAAGCCGCCTTCGTCGGCAGAACCCCACCAGCTGCTTAATTTAAAAAGGGTGGCACGCAATAAATCGCCCTCGCTTCTTCTGTCTAGCTTAAGCCGCCTCAGGTCTTGCTCGTCTAGCAGCTCCTCAGTGTTGATACCCTCGTCCATTTGGCTGTTGACTGCTGCTGGACCTGTTTCGCTCAGTCGGGCAGGCGCCAGGGCCTCAGGTTGCGGGTTCGACGACAGTTCCTCAGAAATACACCCCGTAGAAAGAAATCGGAAAGGACGCCCCCTTGAAAACTTCGTGAACTACAGCGTTCTGTAACCTGGTAAGGTCATCAGAGTTAAGGGCCGCCGCCGGATAGTCTCTCGGCAGCAAAACCACCCGAATGCCTTAAGGCAGCCTAGTAGCTGAACTGCTGACCTCCTGACGCAGAAGCTTGGGGTGGCGGCTGCTCTCGTTGCTTCCTGCTCAGAGGTTGCTCGGGTGGGGTTATCTGCACATTGCCACGTTTAGTGGCCGGTTCTAATGTTGGCTGCTTTGTAATCGCAGGTTCCCCGCATATCTGCAGCAGCAGGCGCGTGTTCTTGTTGTTGGTGGCTGTGCCCGCTCTTCCGCTCAGGGATGGGTGCGGTCGGCTCACGGATGCGCTTTCGATCCTTGCGCTCACGCTCCTCTCGCTCCACCTCAATCCGCACTCGAGGCTCAAGCCTCTTCTGGGGTTTTCCCCTGCTCAAAGTAGCGGATGTCCAATTTTTCCCCCGCACCGCTCAGACCCTAACGGTTCTTATCGTCGAGGGCACCCGGTTGGCCCCGGGGGGAGTAGAGGAGGTTTCGCCCTGCGGTGCTTGCGCCGCTGCTGCTGCCAGCCAGACTGCGTGATCTTTCCCGCCTATGAGGCTTGATTAAGCCCCTGCACCGACGACCAGGTGCTTACCCTAGCATGGGATGATGAATGTTAAAAAATCGAGATTTTTAAAGGTAAATATTAACCAATTATTAAATAAATAAACAAGAAAAGTATAAAAACAAAAAAAAAAACAGAAAATTTGCCGGTGTCACGGGGTTTGAATCCATGGGCGTGTTTCTTTATCCATGGCAAACGGTTAGAACAGCGATGCTCAAAACTTTCATATGGAAGTGCGCGCTTCACTACAATGTACACGCAATCAATTTTTTCAGTGCGTGCCCTTCAAGTTTTTCTGGTAAATTGATATGCGACAATTACAATATACCAAGTACAAGCACAAGAGGCAGTCAATCGGCGCATACGCAGTCGAACTTGCCGTTGTTGTTGTAGTTGTAGCGGCTAGCTACACCCCACTGGGCAGGCGGGCTCCCTCAATCATTATCGTCAAGCTCAAATAACGAAAGGTCCAGGAAACGAGCCGTTTCAACAAGGTCGGACCATAGGGAGAGGGGTGTTAGTTGAGTAGGGCCGGGCATGTGAATAGGTGATTGGTGTCGTGCGGAGACTCTCCACATGCTGGGCAAGTGTTGGGGGTGTCGGGGTTGATCCTGGATAGGTAGGAGTTAAACCTGCTCCAATATCCAGATCGGAGTTGAGCCAGAGTGTCTCCCGAGGCAGCTGGAGCTCCTCAGCTGCTATGGGTGGTGTTTGGACTCCCAGGACTGCACTCACAAGGCGGGTGTCGATATATTTCGATACCGACTCCCTGTGAATGTTGTCCAGAGCCTGTCGGTACGTCCTTGGGTCCAGCTGTAAGCGTACGTATGTCTGGACCTCGTCCAAGATGTGAAAAGGGTCGCCGTGGACTTAGCAGGAGACAGCGTCAGATTCCGTCCTGTAAAATAGTGAGCAAGGTCTGGGAGGTAGCTGTTCACTTTGGAACACAGGCCATCAATTCCATTGCCGGTAGCCGTTATCGTGCAGTCATCGGCGTACGAGACCAGTGTGACTCCCTCTGGCGGGGAAGGGAGTCGCGAGATGTAGAAATTGAATAATAGGGGGGATAGGACGCCACCCTGTGGTACCCCCTGCTTAATTCTTCTCGCTTTTGACACTGAGTCACGGTAGCACACCGACGCTTGACGACCACACAGGTACTTCGCGGTCCATCGCCTCAACGCCGCTGGGAGAGGTGAGGCCTCCACGTCCTTCAGCAGGATGGAGTGGCTGACTGTGTCGAAGGCCTTCGACAAGTCCAAATCCACGAGGACGGTTCTCTCACAGGGGCGGTTGCCGTTGAGACCACGATTAATCTGAGTGTTTATAGCGTTAAGTGCCGTTGTGGTGCTATGCACTTTCCGGAAGCCGTGTTGATGCTTCGCCGGGCTGAGATGGTGGTTGAAATACGGGAGCAGCAGGGCCTCAAGTGTCTTAACCACTGGAGAAAGCAGGGAGATCGGCCGATAGGACTCGCCTTGGCCGGCCGGTTTCCCTGGTTTCAGCAGTGGTATCATCCTACTGGTCTTCCAGATATCCGGAATGACCGTGGTGGATAGCGACAGATTGAGGACCCTGGTGAGATATGCTACTCCCGCGGTGCCCAATTTTTTCAGCATCAACATGCTTAACCCGTCTGGGCCAATGGATTTGGAGGCTTTCGCCTTCCCGATGGCTTCCTTCACCTCAGTGCTAGAGAGGACAATTGGTGCGCTTGGTGTTGACTTGCGCAGCCTTCTGGTGACTGACCGTTTGGTTCTGTCAGCCGAATCACGGGGATCCTCCCTGCCGGAATGAAACGGGCTGCAGCGGACTTCACCACCCTGCGGAACAAGCGCTCGCCTACGCGAACGTCGGTTGGAGTTGAGAGAGCACTGAAGGCGTCTTCAGTGAAATCCTCAAACCGCTCCCAGTCAGCTTTTTTGAAGTTGACATAGGTGTGGCGGTCCGAGGCAACATAGTTGGCAGGTCTGCCAATCGAGATGACTATGGGTAGGTGGTCTGATGCAAGCGATAGCATAGGTCGCCACGTTATGCTATTTATCAGACCTGCGCTAGCTATTGTTAGATCTGGCGAGCTGCTGCAACTACCCACAATCCTGGTGGGGGCTTCGTCGTTCATGGTGCAGAATGTCGAATCGTCTATCTGCTCTGCCAAAATATTTCCCCTACGATCATTTGATAGGCTTGAGAACCAAAGATCGTGGTGCGCATTAAAGTCTCCGACTACCAAACGGTTTTCACCACTGAGGAGCGCACCTATGTCAGGGTGATATCCAGCGGGGCAGCAGGAGACAGGGGGTATATATGTGTTAAATATTTCGAGCTCGACATCGCCTGACCGGACAGCAATCCCTTGACATTCTAAGGTGCTGTCCCTTGGGTCGATGTCTGCATCGATAAGACGATACTGCACGGTGTTGTGTAGAATGAAGGCTAGGCCTCCACCATTATCTCGCTCGCGATCTCTACGAAGCACGTTGTATCCGTCGCAGTTCGTTAACGTTGAGCTGCGACGTAGCTTCGTTTCTTGGACCGCAGCTATTAACAGCCCGTGCCGAGCCATGAAGGCAACCACCTCCGAGATCTTGCTCGAGAGTCCGTTGCAGTTGAACTGTAGGAGTCTCGTCTGTCTCGGTAAGGTTGTCGCGTTGAGGGGAGTGAGGGACTGGATCCGAGGGCCGGCCCGCCCCGGCTGTGCATCCCGCTGTGGTAGTAAAGGCCCAGCGGTTGTTGTGGGCGGTGTCGTGAGCGACACTACCGGGGGGTTGTTGCGGCAGCAGGAGGCGGTAAAGCTCACGGACCAGTCCCTTGTGGTGCGTAGGCCAGAGCACGCCCGGAAGTGGCACCAGCCCTGGCAGGCATTACACCTGACGGAGCAGGCATTCCGGTGCACTCTGGCCCGGCCTACACAACAGATAGTGGGGGCAACCAGCAGTTGCTGGTTGGCGCCACGTGTGGTGGAGCGAGGGGGCGGTGGGGAGGTTTGGTGTTGCTGTGAGCTCCGGGGGGCCGTAGAGGCTGGAGGGGTGCTCTGGGGCACCGGCGCGGGGGATGCCGTGGAGGCTTGGGGCCCTTGAGTGCGCGAGCAACACTGGCCCACATAGGATGTGGACCACTCCCTAGTTTTCTTAAGGCCTGAGCAGACCTTAAGATGGCACCATCCGTTGCACGAATTACACCTCACCGACGTGGAATTCGGATGGAGCCTTCTCTGGCAGATGCAGCAGAAATAGGTTTCTGGGCCAGGGTTAGACTCGACGCCCGCCCTGGCCAGAAGTATGAGTAGCAATCCTGCTGCCAGGTATTGCACCCAAGGGGAGATAAGATTGGGATATATGTTATTTTCTGTTTATTTATTCGTTTGAACGTTCCGGAAAATGTAATACCGAATATTCTCGAAGTATTCTTTTCATTCCGCCTCTGGCATATACATAGAATATTCTGCTAATCACCTGTTTGTGCTCATATGTACAAATGTAAATAATTGAAAGAAAATAATAGCGCTAGAGGAACCAAGTAAGTTTTTGATTTACGAAAAAAAACATATACAGCCGTGCTCCCAGTTTCACATTCACAAATTTCCTTGTGGATTCGGTTTGAAAATACATGTTTGGTGCTCACAATATCACATTCACATACTTTTTTGTGAAATTTTTAAAATCGCATTTTGGAATTGAAATGTGAAACAGCAGAAATAGCAAATTATATCAAACCTTAATATGCCCCAAAAACTTCTTTTTCAGCTAATACTGCCAAATTTCATTCATTTTTTTTTTAATTGTTTATGAGCTTTAAGGCCGATTAGTTTATGGGAAAAATCATAAGGAAAGAACAACAATGCTCAAAGCTGTAGAAGTTATTGTGCTATTTCGGAGATCATCACATCTCTTCATCAGGCTTTCTTCTTGACTTTTGCTGGATTCGAACCCACGCTAACACGACGCCTAAAAGAATTAGGCTAAGCTTACGTGGGGTGAACTGTTGTTATTTTCCACCTTTTCCCATCACAACTTATTCCAATCAAGTTCGGCTGTTTTGCCTAAATTTCTATTTGACTACGAAGTTGCAAAGAACGTACATAACATGGCGTTTCGTTTCCTGTGGCAAATTATATCGGATTATTTCACCACATCGAAATCAAATTAGATCGAATTGTCGAATTCGTTCCAGTATGGTGAAAAAAACCGAGATTTTTTTTGGCGGAGCGAAACGGAACTTGCACCCTTGGTTATATACGTCCTTTGGTAGTTTTTACAATTTTTATTTTGTATAGATTTTTTCTTTATATAAGACAGGCTCATACTTTTATACATTTCATTTGTTATTGTTTGGCCATATAATTATTTAATTTTAATTGTTTATGAACTTTAGGGCCGATTTGTTTTTGGGAAAAATTATGCCAAATTTAAATATTCTCTGTTTCTTTATTCCGACTGTTCAGGACCAACTGCAACTATTCCATTCTAGATCCGGAATGCGTACAAAAAAGGCCCATGACTAACAGATTGCCAAACGAACTCTCATTATTTAGGAGCTCTGTGAAGTTGGCACCATAAAATGCGAATTTAAAAAAAAAAATACTTACATACATATGTATATCGTACGTTTGTCTGTGCAAACGTTTACTTTGGTTAAAAGATATTTAAAAACTATTATTTATGAAAAGAGTAGAAATTTAAAAATTACATTTTTTTCGAGCTAACTCGTTGGTCCAGCAAAACTAACTTATTCACTGGATGGACAAAGATAACTTTTTGATGGACAAAGATGGACAAACGATTTAGCTCAAAAAAGGCGTTTTTTTTTTGTCATAAAAGTTGTTTATCTAAATAACTTGAACCTCTCGCGGACAATAATTTTTGGCATTACGTTTTCGTGGGTCACTTGCTATATCTTCGGATCTAATGAAGATATTCACCTCGGGATTCCAGCAAAATAATTTTAATCAATGTGGCTTTTACCGTTTTGTCCCATACTTGTGTCAAATATTTGTATGAAGACAGAGTGGGATATGCCGACTGAGTTTATGTTTGTAATGTGTAAGTAATTGTAAACAGATTAGTTAAATTTTCATTAAATTCTCTTAATTTTTTTAAGTGAATATCAGAAATTAATGAAAATTAACATAAATATTAAAATAACGCGTAAATACCATAAATCAATCAGGCAATGTTAAGAAAAGCATAAAGTATTTATACATATAAATTAGCGATCAACATATATGATAATCTTCGAAATACATTCCAGGACAAAGAGCAACCTTGTCTGGGCAAGTTTTACATCTGTACGAAATTCCATACGAATATTCGAAGTAAACAAATACCCTTGAACTTATACATTTCTCATTGTTCGTAGGTTTGAAAACAGTAAAACGTGCATTTCGAGTATTTCAAAATTTCATAAAAATCAAGTTTCTTAATTAACTATCTCTCTGAATATCAAATCTTAATTAATATCTGCCAATAGAATTGAATAAAGAAAAAATAAAGTTTTTGCATATTCCAAAATTTCCGTTATATAGAAAGTGGGCATGGTTATGATCCAATTTCAAAAATTTTTATATGGTGGTAATAGCGATATCCAGAAAAATATGTCCACCAAATTTTGTGACGATAACTAATACTATTATTGAGATACAGAAAATTTTTTATAAGTGGGCGTGGCAACGCCCATTTTTCAAAATTTCATAAATAACTAATTTCTTAGTTCAAAATCGTTCCAAATACAAAATTTTACTCAATTTGCTGTAATAGATACCGAAAAAACGGGTTTTTGCATTTTTCAAAAACTTCCGTTATATGGGAGGTGGGCGTGGTTATTAACCGATCTTGACCATTTTCAATACCAACCTACTCTGTCCAAAGAGCAATCTATGTGTTTACTCAAGTTACTGTAACCGCGGACAGACGGACGGACAGACAGTCAGGGCTAAATCGATTCTTCTTTTCATTCTGATCATTTTAGTATAGGTATATACATATGTCTATATCTATCTCGATTTTTTTTTGCTGTTACAAAAAACCGTTATGCGAACAAAGTTATAATACCCTTGTGTACAAGTACGCTCAGGTATAAAGAGGTGAAAAAAAGAAAGAAGTTTGAAATAAATAAAAAAAATATAACAAATAAACAAGAAAAATACAAAAATACAAAAAATGTATTTATTTATACCCGCATATTTAAAAATAAGACAAATTTTACATATTTTCCAATATTAGTTTAAAAATAAAATAACATTTAGCCTAGTCAAGCAATTGACTATAAATTTTTTGCCAAACAATTGAAACACTTTCTAAATTCGTAAGTTAGTTCAGATATTAATTTATTTAAGTGGTTTTTAAAATCCAAATGGCGTTAAAACTATTAAAAATTATAATAAAATTTAATTTTTGTTTGGCCATATAACTATTATTATATAATAATGATTGAGTGGATTTTATTTGATAATTTTGATTCAAAAAGTATAAGTTAATACATTTAGTAATGCCGCCTGGAAAATATAATAGTGACAAACATTAAAATAATATTTTTTTCAAATTTAACTATAAAATAATTTCTTAGGTCGGTCTCATTTAATATTTAGTTGAAGCTTCTTTGTATTTAATGACTTCCTGACATCTTCGCGGCATGGAGTTGCCCAAATCAGCTAAAATTTGTATCTGTGTTAAGTACCAAACTTCCGGTATTTTTCCCCACAGCCCTAACTTATTCTTCTATCATTGTCCACCTATCCACTTTTTTAACATTCCCCATAGATGTGCTGTTGGGTTGAGGTCCGGTGATTGTGAGGGCCAACCAAAAGACCAACTTCTGGACGCATTTTTCGGGTCATTGTCGTGCATAAAGTCCCATATAAGCGAAATGTGATCCTCTGCATAGAATACATTATACTATTAGGGATATTGAGGTAATCTGGGGCGCGCATCTTCTCCCGTATCCAACCAATTTACCCTAGTTCACACGGCGAAAAGCAGCCCCAAACCATTATAGAGTCGCCGCTATGTTCAATTGTCTTTCGGGTATATAAGGGGTTAAATTCACCATTCTGTGGACGGGAACGAACATTCTACCATCGGGACCGAATAAATTTACTTTGGTCTCATCAGACTAAAGAAAGTTTTTCTAGTTTTCCCGAATCATGTGCCTCTGCGCGAATTCAATAGTTGATTCACTTCCGTTTTGCTTAAATACGGTAATTCTCTGGCATTAAAGCCATTGAACCACACTTCTCGAAGTCTGTTGCGAATAGTTCGGCTTGTAAGTGAAGCATTGAATCGCTCCTTGATATAGTTGAAGGACAAAAACGAATCCTTTTTTGACTTACTAACCACCAAATGGTCAAATTGCACTTACACTTTACGATTTCTTCTCCTTTTTTTCAGCATGGAGAGTGTTAAATACCATATTTGTTTAGCATTCGATTATCACCGCTATTTCCCGAATGGGTTTTCCCATTTTTTTCAGTTTTTTTTTTATTTCCTTTCGACTTCCGATCAATGTCTGGCGCGACCCATTACAGATTATTATTCGAATTTTTTTAGCAATATTTAGTCAAAACTTATCACACAGCAAATCACTATGAGTTTATTAAAAAATTTTTCCGGAAATTCGGAAATGCTTCAACGCAAACGACAAAACTGCTCCTGTCCCTATAATTTTTCCATTCAAGAATATGTGAATAAGCTTTAAAACGCAATTTTTCAAAAGTTTGTCGCCTACTATGCTTCAAGTTCTCACGTTAACTAACGTGACTATATGTAGTTGATTAAAAAAAAAATAGCACAAAAATATACATAATTATGGAATAGTAAAGAGTAATAAGGGAATGTCCTATTAATTTTTCCAACACTGTATATTTCTACATCTATGTACATATTTCGACTGATATCCACTACCATGCAAAAAAAATTAAAACACTCGTTGAAAAAGTGCGCTATTATTCTAAAATATGCTGTCAAAAAAGTCTATCAAAATTAAAAGCCACTTCAAAAAAATAGCGACGGAATTGACAAAACAGCTTGTTTTTTAAGCGAACTTTATTTGAGCTGTATAGGCTTAAAAAAAAACAACCTTTTAAAATTTTTGTGTTTAAAAGTTATAATTTTATAATTGAAATATTACAATCTACTCAATGTATAAATGGAAATAATGGAGGTAGTAAAAATAACGTCATGGCTGTTGCGGTTAATGCACATATGCGTATACATACTAATGAATGTATGTATATTAAAAGAAGTACATAGAAACATACCGCATCAGTAAGCCTCTGTAACTGATAATTTAAAACACAATTAATAGAAACATTATACTAACATATTCGGTATCACTTTTGTGGTGAGCACTCGAGTAAATTGAATATCTGATGGTAAGTGACTTCGGAACAGAGATTATTTATTTTTTTTTTCGCCTTTTTGCCACTTCGCTCTGATTATTTAAATGCAAATTTCAAGTGAATTTTCCAAATAAGGGAAATTGGTTATATGTAAATAAATGAATCATATTATTCCTAGTAGAAACAATCGCTTAGTATATTTATATAAGTATAAATTTGTGGTAGCACACTGCCCTCAAGTGGCCCGTTGAAACCAGGATAAACCCGTTTTCGTCGAAATCCTCTCCCCACGGGATTGCCGCCAAGCATTACAATCATATTAACACAAACACGCGGCATTTTGTAGGTTTATAAATAATCTAACAGTCTAGCTACTACATTCGCCGCGGAAAGACCTACTATAGTCAAGCCTTGTGTACAAGTGTTAGTGTGCTAGTGTGATTAACCACAAGTGAAAAAAAAAAAACTTTTCTTACAACTTCCTTTACTAAATTGGTAGTGAGAACAATTTACATACCTGGCCATAAAAACAATTACCATGAACGGGGCTGACCCCCCTTTAGGAATAGGTTTAAAAGCTTGATTCTGATTTAAACATTTTGATCCAACCAAACCACGGCAAAAGAATGAGGAATGATGATTTTATACCTCTACCTGAAATCAAACAAAACGATGACCACATACCACGCTATCTAATAGCAACTGCAATCGCATCTAAAAAAGCGGAAGAAGCTCGACCCTTGTCATCTTACAATGTATTCCAAATAGAAAAAGGCCTTAAACATATAAGTGCAGAGTATACTGAAGTGACAGAGCTTAAATCTGGCGACTTGTTGATTAAAACTAAAAACCTCAAAGCAGCGGAGAAATTTCTCAAAGCCACTCATGTGGATATCGTACCCGTGAAAATTGCCTTTCACAGAAGCTTAAACTCAACACAGGGATGCATCTTTTCAAGAAACATCATTAAACATTCCGAAAAAGAAGTAATGGAAGGCTTTGCCTGCCAGAAAGTTATCGAAATTAGGAAAATAATGAAAATAACCAAGGACGTAGCAACACCAACTGGAGCAGCAATTGTTACATTCGATCTCATTCGTAGGCCAGAAAAGATAAACCTAGGATGGGAGAGAGTCACTGTCCAGGAATATATCCCCAATCCAATGAGATATAGAAATTGCCAAAAACTGGGACAAACAGAACAATTGTAAAAATATACAATTGTGCAAACAATGCGCCTCTCCACCCCCACATGAAATTTGCCCCCGAACTTTCTGGGCAAATTGCAATGTCGACACTCACACGTCTGAAGACCCCTCCTGTCCTAGTTTCCTGAAGCACAAATCTGTAATTAAAATTAAAACTGAACGCCGATGCACTATACGCGAAGCCTGGAAAGTGTACAACAGCAATCCAGCAGCACACAAAATTGAACCCAGAATAATACAAACAAACAAACCTACATACGCACAAACCATTAGAAAAAACCAAACTGCAGCATTTGAAACGCAAATCGAAAACAACAGCCGCAATACCTCACTAGTTACCCAACCTTCAAATAACATTCAAAACCAAGATAAAACGGAAACACTCAAAAACTACGATCCCACTCAAAACAAAACAAAATCACCCACAAAAGACATTCACAAAAAAAGTCCAAACTCCATCTCTGAAACTCAACTTACAACAATATTAGAACAAAATCATCAAAGCACAACAACAGCATCAAAAATTGACTCGAGCCAGTCTAAAACAAAGAACACAACGATAGTTATAAACGAAGAAAACTCAAACACACAAAGCAGTGACATAGAAATGTCGCCTTGCACAAGCATATACAACAAATTCCCTCAACTAAATGTACTGATAACACCAAATACATACAGAAACACGCTACAAACACCAGATAAAAAATAACACACCAACAAATTGCACACTTAGTTTAAAAATGATCATAGGCACAAATCTTTCAATACTGCAGTGGAACATACAAGGTTTCACAAACAACAAATACGCTTTAGAGTATTTGGTATCTCAACTAAAACCTGAAATTATACTACTTCAAGAAACACATATAACAAATAAAAGTAAATTTCCTACATCTTCCCTATTATAAAGCTTTTCACCACAAAAAAAACTTCACATATGCAAAAGCCGGGATTGCAATCTTTGTCAAGAATACGATCAATGTTTCAAACCACATAACATCAAACAACGATTTACTACAAACAAACATCCGCCTTACATCGCAAACACTAAATGATATACCCTTTACGGATACAAGCCACCACCTAATAGGGGGGGACTTTAATGCGCAACACACCTTGTGGGGATCCCAATACAATTCTAGCAGCGGTTTAAAATGGGAGCAGTTCGCGAACGACCGTCATTTAACAATATTAAATGGTGGTTCGCCGACACTTCTAAACACAAGAAACACCCTAACGTCTGTAGATGTGTCCATGGCCACCCCTGACCTAGCTGCAGCATTGAC
This sequence comes from Philophylla caesio, assembly GCA_963971545.1. Lineage (NCBI taxonomy): Eukaryota > Metazoa > Arthropoda > Insecta > Diptera > Tephritidae > Philophylla > Philophylla caesio. The sequence goes on from OZ020605.1 coordinate 13,524,793, forward strand.
ATGAAATTGCTTAACGTCAATTACCTCTGACCACTTTCCTATACTCATGCACACCAATATTTCAGATATACCAAAAAATTCGTTTGCAAATTTAAAGAACACAAGGCCAACTGGGTACTCTTTAAAGACAAAACCGAACAACTTCAAATACAATTTGTTCAATCTAGCAACATTAACAAAGAGGCTGCACAAATAAAAATAATTATACGTAAATCAGCTAACGAATCGATGCCAACAAGCAAGCCACCTAAAGAAAGAACTCCCCGGTTTGGTTCAACAGTGAAATAAGCAAGTTAATAAGTCTAAAAAACAAAACCTGGAAAAAGCTGAAAGAAAGAAATACTTTCACAAGAGTTTTGAACCATAAGAAGGCTTGTGCACTAGTAAGAAGAGCATGCAAACAAGCAAAACAAGATACCTGGAAGCGATTTGTTAACTCACTAAACCCCACCATCGACACAAAAACCTTATGGAGAAAGGTGAAAAAAATAAAATCTCATAACTCACCAAATTTTCCACCTATCTTTATTAATAACGAGGTACTAAATCACCCACAGCAAATAGCTAACGACTTCGCCACTGTATGGAGTTCAATAGGCTCGAGTAGACATTTAAGCCCAGCACTAGCCAGGAAAAGACAAATAAACATAATCGAAATACAAGAAAGAATCAGCCTAAATAACTATATACTGGAATAAGTAACGCTTATTGAGCTAAATCTGACGCTAAAGAGTCTCAAAGGCACTACACCTGGCCATGACAAAATCACCTACAGTATGATCAAAAACGCCTCACCTTCTCTAAAAAGTCGTTTATGCGAGTTATACACTGCAATTCTCACAACAGGAATATACCCACATGATTGGAAGCATGCCATCCTCGCGCCAATTACTAAAACTGGAAAAAATCAAAATAATATTGAAGGATATCGTCCTATATCTCTCTTGCCAGTTCTATCCAAAATTCTAGAAAAACTAATTTCTAAAAGGCTTTGGAAAACGTACAAATCCCAAATAATAAGCATTCAACATGCTTACATACCAAATCATGGAGTACATACCCTCTGCCACCTTCTAGAAAATCATATCAGAGCAAATTTGCAGAAAAACAAACACTGCATTGTCATCCCCGAGGATTTAGAAAAAGCATTTGATAGGGTTATAGCATCGCAAATAATAAACGAACTCCATGAGTGGGGTGCTCCAAAAATGTTGCTAAAATTCGTGTTCTCCTTTCTTACAGAAGGATCACAGTAAAAGTCGATGGGTTTTTGTCTGATACACATACAGTACTCCTCTTTAATGTTTACACGAACACCCTTTCCAAACTATTAGTAAACCAAACCGGATTAGACTACATAGGTATATTCGCATACATTATTTTTGCACTTGCCTCTGGCACAACAGAGGAAGTGAGCAGAAGTCTAAATATCTTCGATGCCATAATTCACAATTGGCGCAGTTATACCCGCAGACAAAATAGAAGCCCTACACGCCTGCAAGAAACGAAATTGCGAGTATACTAGAATCACAATTAGAAACGTCAACATACACGTAAAAACAACAATGCGAATATTGAGAATCACCTTTTCAAGAAACCTATGGTGAAATGAATACACGAAGAAGATTGCAAACAGTCTAAGCAAAGTTCAAAATCTTCTCAAAGCTCAGTATAAAGATTTTGTTTCCTTACTGCATTGCAGTTCAGTTAATTTGGCAGCCAAATCAATTACAACAACCTCACATCCCCTACACAACACCTTCTGGAAACATATTAATATCTTCAAGTAAACAAACAAGCACAACACGATCATATCAAGCATTCAACACACTTTGATATATCTGGCAGATATTAATACTCCAATTCCAATCAAACCCGCAATAAACCTTCAAACAAGCACTAGCATAACAATAGATACTACAATCAGCGCACATAGCAAAAACAACACGTGCGCCGATTCTTATAAACAACTTTTCTTAGAGTATTAAAGCAGAATTGCAGTCGACACGATTTATTTTACTGATGGGTCTCTCCTGAATGGAGCGTCAGCAAATGCGGTTGTAGAACAACAACACAATGGACCCTACTATACAAAACTACATCAATCCCTTCTACCACCTCATGCCGGTATTTTCAGTTCAGAATTGGCAGCTATAAAATTTGCGGTTCATCATGCAACTAGTAAAAGGAAACATGCACTTATTTGCTTAGATAGCCTTAGTGTGGTAAAATCGCTACAAGAAGACGGCGAGACACGAAACTTTCTTTTAAATGAAGTCGCTTTAAACACGCGTATAACCATCCTATGGATACCAGCCCATGTGGGTATAACTGGAAACGAACTAGCGGACAAAGCAGCCAAAGAAGCTATACAAATGCCTCTTATAATGGAGGTTCCATGTTTGAGCTCTATTATAAAAAACTACCACAAAACAGAACTGCTAACTTAAAAAATACTCTATGGCAGACATCAAAATCCCTTTTAAAAACACAAAACAAACAAACAAACAACAAGACCACACTATCACGCAAATTTTACCAGAGATGACTGTATTAAAATAGCACGAATTAGAGGCGGTGTATCCAACTTCAGCACCAAACACTATTACAATGGTGGAGAACCACCACAATGTTCGTAATGCGGAACATCTCTAACTGTTGAACACATACTAAAGGATTGCGCCATCTCAGGAGGTCACACCAACCTTGAAGCAACACTCGACTGCAGTAATGAAAAAACCATAAAATTTATTAACGAAGCCCTAAAAAAACATAATCTCCAGCACGAAGTTTAACGCTAGTTTTGACAACTCGGGAGCAACATGGCCTTGCAGCCCAGCACCCGTGCATATATTTTATAAATTTATTTATAAAATATAAATATAAATAAATAATATAAATGTTTTGATGACTTCTGTACACACCAGAGAACTGCAACGAGTGCAGAAATTGTGTGTATACTCGCGCATGTAGCCGTATTTTGCATGCTTTGTTGTTTTCGTGTACAAACCGTCGCTTGTCTGTTTGCTCATAGATCAATACGATCATGACGATGCATACATGCTCGCTACATTATCCGTCGGACAAATTTGCGTCAGCATACAAAGTTGCATGTAAGTATGTAACACACTCGCCGGCGACAAACGCTCGCGACACTCGAGTGTTGTTTGCGAGCCACTCGGGTTACCCGTAACAATATTTTTCTTTGCAAGCAGTAGTTGATTAGCGATCTTAAGTGTGTTTTCTATCATATATTTTGTATTGTTTTTTTTTACGTGAGATGGCAGATACTGCACATATTGTTTCTGAACAAATCCTTAATGGGAATTACACTTTGTCCAGAAAACGTAAAGGGAAAAGTTTTGTTTGGGGTGTGATTTCGGAAATCTTAAAGCCAGACGAGACTGTTGTGGCTGGATTTGTTTACTGCCGCATAAATACTTATGGCGTTTTCTTTTCTACAGAAAATGTTGCCTTAACATTGCCCTCTGCGCACGTACACACAAGAGCGGGGCAATGAAGTGCAACATTTTTTGTAGAAAAGAAATCGCCATTAGTAGATGCCCGAGTGCACTCGAGTGTGTACATGCGCAAGTTTGCGCCTTCACATGCACGGCCAATCATGTGAACTACCACACTCGAAAATGTAATGATATATCCCGCACATGTCAGCCTTATGTTTATGAGTGAGCATGAATGAGCGCACAGCAGCAGACGGCTGTGCTTGCTTGTATCAAATTTTAGGGATGATGAATATGCACACTCGAGCGCACTCAATGCCGTTCTCTGGTACACACCAATGATAAATTTTGAGGGTAGCTTCAACTAAGTGTAATGAAAAGTAAATAAAGTAAGATTACCGTTATTTATGTTTTGGGACGTGATATCTAAATATGAAATTGTTTTCTGTTGTTTAATAAATAAACCTAATACGAATCACCACAAACGAATTAAAAAAAAGCAGTTTAGAAAACCTTTTTCCTATGAGCTCATTATGTTGCTCCGGCCTTGGAGCATAGGCTTTTTAATATGGCGATTTTGCTATTAACAAATAAAAAAAAAATAGTCTATTGAAAAAAAATGTTTGTTCAAAAATAGAAATCGTGATATCGAAAAAAAATATCGTCGATGGTGATATATCGGTTTTTAAAACATCGCGATAAAAATATCAATATCGACCAAAAAATCATCAATATAGCTTATATTGATATATCGTTTGCATCCCGACATATGTATGTATGTATATGTTTTCGAATTTATTGTAATGCGTCTATTGGTTTAGTAACACTTTCGAATGCAATTTAATTTAGCGGGTGTCAGCCAGAGAGTCAATTAAATTTTTGATAAAAAAATTAAGAGCGGACATTTTTGCTGTTTTTAACTGCAGCTATTAGATAGTGTCAATTTGAAGACGGAAATTCCAGCACAGAAATTGAAGCATTTCTTCTTTAGGTACTTCTTAAATTAACTTTATGTCGTATTCTTGTTGATGGGATGTGGTGATTATTCTCCGAATTTTTCGCACAGGCATTACTCGAGGAAATGTTGAATTATCATTAGTGGAGATGTGTCATTTCGGCTTTGTGTTCTCGTGCCAAATATTATCACTTTCAGTATCATATTCACCATCGGGACCACCATCGATCTCCGGATTAGAATCTCACTGCTTAAGTTATTAGAATGCACTATCCCTTGAATAGGCCAAGGATTCTCCATCATCCAATGAATTTCCGTCTTCTGAATCTGTTAACATTTCATCCACCCATTTTTACAAATTTTTATTCGCAATACTTTATAAACCTCCAATCAAAACTGTATTGAAACTTTTGCAATAAAAATTTTTAAACTGAACGCACCTAGAAAATCAATGGATCTTACGTACAATTACATGAATATCCTATGCATGTTTTGGGGGGGTTTCCAGTAATTCGTTTATTAAAGCCGTTTTAAAAAAAATAGAAAAAATAATTGGGACGTTTACTTTAAATGGGAAATTTTCTAATTGGAATTTGTTGAATTGGGATTTGATTGTAAGTGCTAGTGTTTAAGCACTGTAGTAGTGTTAAACAATTTTCCGTTTTTGACGGTTGAAGATTCGATTTAAAAATTTGCAGGAACTCACGCGATAAGTTTGTTTCAAGACAAATAAACGGTTTTAACATTTTGAAATTGATTCTTAGAATAATAAATAATTAACTTCTTGTTTCTTTTAACTACCACTTTTTTGAAATATTTTGTATAACGCTGAGTTAAATAAATGAAGAACTTAAGCTTCGCACGCTGCATTTGTTTCAAAGCATTTGATTTCAAACTTTAAAATTTGTTAATTTTTCAGACAGGGTATACAAAGGGTGTTATTTTTAGACGTGTGGTTTTCAATGAGACAATACTTTTTTCGGAGTTGGTCTTTTTGACAGCTTTTACTTGATTTATACTCAGTTTGGTTTGCCATTTTAAGACGTCTTGGAAGAGAATATTCGGCGCGTTATTGCTGCAAAAAGTGGTCGAAAATTGAGCCTCACGGATGGAATTTATTCGAGCCAGCCGCGGCGGTCACTTGCCCGAAATCATTTTTAAAACATAGTGGTTAACCCTTATCTGTATAATAAAGCTAAATTCTTGGCCATAGCATTAAATTATATGCGTTTTATTTCTTCTTAAAAACCACATGTCTAAAAACACACCCTTTACATACTCGTATGCATACATATGTACGTACAAATTATTGCATGAATTATGCTTTTATACAATTTAAACGCTTTAAAACTTAAAATTTCTTTAATTACAAGTAGATATTATCTAAAAAAAAACCCTTGCAGCAGCTATGTAAAATTAATTTGGCTTAGTTTAACTAGGTGCCTTGGTTTCGAGCCAAAAGTCTAGAGAAACAAAAGTCTGATATGGAGATGATCTCCCAAAATAGAAGCAATAACTTATTCGTGTTGTATGTTGTTTTTTCTTCCACAAAAACAAGCCTCATAATGCATACAATTATTGTTAATATAACTAATTAAATTTTGCTCATCGACCTTCTTCTGTTATTGTTAGTCTGTCAATTATATCATATATGTATGTATAAAAATAGCTGCATACCAAACTATGACATAACAAGCACATGCACATATATACATAAGTATGTATACATTGGCCTTGTAATTTTGACATCATCATTTAAGGACCACGTCAATTCTGATCGCTTTGAAAATCTGAAGCCGGCCTGTGTGTGTTTAATAGACCCAAAAAATTTTTAAAGTTAAACTAAGAATGTTTGTTATATGAACTTGTGCATTGTTTCTCCATAAACGCTGCATATTTTGTGCAGTAACAAATTTTTAGAACATTGTCTATCTGTTTGTCTCCGAAATGGATTTTCATTGGCCTTTAAGGCGTGTGCCTGAAAAAACTGACGCACCTTATATTTCGCAAAAAATATAAACTTATGGTATATGCAATTTATGATTCCGGGCAAAAATTTTTGCAAACTGTGCCTAAAAACTGATCCCCATCATGTATATCCATATGCAGAAATTCAAAGACTGCAGGATCTCTAGAGTCAAAGCCTACATGATTCATCTAAAACGAAGTTTCAAACAAGTACGACTATATTAGGACCCACGGTGTAAATCATTTTTATACTAAAACTTCGAACATAACGTAGCGCTATATTTTAGCAAAATAGGCTTACAAAAAAGATATAAAAATTTATATTTTGTGCAAAGAATTTATATTTTTTAAATATTTTTGAGCTTTAAGGCCGATCGGTTTATTTGGAAAATTATTAGGAAAAAACAACAACACTCAAAGCGGTAGAAGTTATAGTACTATTTCGGAAATCACCACATTTCCTCATCAGACTTCTTTCTTCTTGGCTTCTGCGGAAGTCGAACCCGCAACAACATGCGCAATACTTAAGCCGGCAGCTAAACGCATTCAGCTAAGCTTATTCTGTGTGAGCTGTTGTTATTTTTCCTGCTTTCCCTTATTTGGAAAATTAATATAAATAAAATAATATTTTTTTTCTGATTTTTCTCATGACGGTTACAATCAATCCTGTCACCCTTTTGGCTTGACGTTGAGTTCTGGGACACCCTGTGTACAATAAACCGATCGGCCTTAAAGCTCAAAAATATTTAAAATAAATAGTTATATGGCCAAACAAAAACAAATATAATATATATTTTGTTTTAATTCTTTTAGATACATATTTTTTTAAGGGCATCAACGTACACGTTTCTGGTTGTATTTTTATACTTTTCAGGAAAATGGTATTGTTACTTTGGTTCGATTATTGTAAGACCAAGAAGAAAAGATGAAGCAATCAAAAAGTGTACCGAATTGATCACTGTAATGAGATGAGTCGTTCGAGCGCTGACCGTTTATACACAAAGTAGATACTTAGTTTAAGCTAAAATTTGGCATGAAAGCGTCTTTTAATAATATATTTATCATTTGTCAGAACCGACCACATCGGCCGAGCGACGACGACACATATCTCTCATGAAACCGATTGTTCAGATATGGCAATTTGTGGCACACCTTCTCTTTGCGGTTTTAAAAACTCTATTTTTTTAAATTTATTTTAATCTTTATGTATCCAAGAATACGCCACAGAAACGATTTCGTAGAAATCACATTCCTTTGCATGCTACTAGGCTCCGTAATATACCCATCTCCATCAAGTTATACACCGTAATTTATCTTTAAACGTGTTTTCTTGTAAGTAGTGTTTTTTTAGCAGCCGAGTAAGACTTTTCATAAAAGTATTGGTCCGATTTCAATTTTTTTTTTATTGAATTATTCAGTGAACATACCACTATGTTTTCCCGAGTACGATTTGCAAAATTTTATTTTGTTCTAACTGGCTAGAATTTTACTTAAGAGTGACCCATGCAGTCTCAATATCAGTTTTTGGCGTTTCAAGGTCGACGATATTTTTTTTGTGGTATTCATTACAAAAATTTTTAAGTCAAAACATGTACCTTTAAAATTTAAAAAAAATGTCTTAAATCCATTAAGCAGATAAAGGCTTGAAGTTTAGCACTATATTCAGTTATACTCGTGATCAGTGAAAAATAAGTAGTAAAACTACCCAAAATCACAGTTTAACCTTACCAAATAACAAATGGCCCTAAAAATCTTTTTAATTATTTTTTTTTAAATTTATCCAAGAGGAAAATAAAATATTTAATAACAGAAAAATGTCGTATTAATGCGTCGATGCTTTACTACATTTTTATTTTGGATATACTTCTGTTGATACTTTTACGCTATTGATAAAAAACTTAAAGGCAAAATAAAAATTTGAATAATAAATATGAAGCTTGTACGCAAATAAATATGTTTTGATGTTATTATTTTCAGACCTGCAATAACAAAAAAAATGACGCTCGGCGAGATACACAATGGGAATGCTTCATCCCTGACAAAGAATCGTGAAATGAGCTTATCACAGACCATTGATTCGCAACAACAGAACAATCAGAAAACAGATAAAATGACAGTTGTAACAGCAAGAGAGAAAGTGAATAGAACAAATAGACATACACCAGCAGCCGCTGCAGCAGTTTCAAAGCAGGTAAGTAATATCTCCTAGGCCCTGAGGGAACACGATTTTTACACCTTTAAAGTGACATTGCGTTTTCAATCTGGTATCGTTTGAAGTTTGTGAAAATCATATTGGTTTGCCGAAGTTGGTGCGAATTTTATTTTATTTCAAAAACCAAAACTACTACCAATATTATTTTTTTAGTATATATATAATATATAATGCAAATTTTAGTATACTTAGAATTTCTTTTGCTGGTCGCGTTTGCTGTTGGCATAAATTTAACCCAAAATACTCAAAATCTCAGATTTCATCCAAATTTTAGTTACTGCCCAGACTAACATATTTTTCTATTTCTTGTTTCATAAATGGTATAAGTCATTTAGTAAGCTAATAAAACGATTTCCTGCAAACATTTTGTGACTGCAGTGACTCAAAATATCAACATCAAAATTTACAAAAGGCATAACAAAGTCAAATACAAAAGCAGGTTTAAAATTGGAACATATTAATTTCAAAACCATCTTAGGAAAAACAAAAACAAAATTAAAAATGGCTATTTGGTCCTTTTCTGCTATGAACAAATGTTAATTCGCTCAGAAACGTACAGCAGTACTCTCCGACCACGTTGGCAATATTCTAGTGGAGACCGGCACCCATGCGTGCCAATTCGAAAATATTTTTTATCATACATGCGAATGACATGTCCAAGTCATCCTTGATTATGTTCATATCGTTATAAAGCTCAAACAGTTCATCATTCCATCTTCTTCGGTACCCGTCGCTCACGCTAACAGGACCATACATCTTGCGAAGGACATTTCTCTCGAAAGCCCTCAAAACCTTCTCAATGCTGATCAATATCGTTAATGTTCCTGCGTCATATATAGAACGACGGGATATTTAGAGAGAGATTAACGTTCGTCGAGAAATATGCCTTCTTTAATCTTGGCTGTTTGTATTGAAAATTCAAATGCTGGGGCCATCACTTTTATTAAAATGTATTAGTATCTAGTTTTGAAATATATAAGTATTTTTGATGAAGAATGTAAAGTTTTTGAGTTATAGTGCCAAAATGCTCAGTTATGATTTGCATAGGTGAAAAAAATCATAAAGTGGCTTTAAAAAAACGCACCAACTTTGGCAAACCGATATATGTAGTATTTGTAAATACTAAATCGAAAAAGTAAAGCCGCTTTAAAGGTAGATACATTTTATTTTAATTTTGTTCCCAGTGTTCTTTATGCCCCTATTATGTATGCAAACCTGTCTACTAGCCACGGCTACTAAAACCATTATTCGTATTATGTATAGCGAATAGAGGGCGGCATGCGCACATTCATTTCTACTGTTTACTCGACTGACGCGAATGTGAATGCGCTGCTCAATCGACTCATACTGTCATGCGATCATAGAAATGTGTATTAACAGCGAAAAAAGGGAGTACACATATTTCTCTTCGCCACAGTCATTTATAGTCATCGATTATTCATGCATTCACTGGCAGTCTGAAAATTGCGCGAATGTGGCGAACGTTTTCAGCTACACGCCACCAGAGATATGAAAGGCGCAAGAATGATCGGTTACAAGATTACGCAGTCCCAAAAATACCGACGTCATTGCATTGCCTAATAGAGAAGACCGCGGAGCGAAAAAGAAGAGAATGAGAAAACAGAGAGTTAAGTCACTTTTAAATCGAGCGGGCCATTTGCATCGTTTCATTCCGATATTTCTCTATGTTTTCTTAATATTTGTAAACATAAGAAAGCAAAACCTTAGCTTTGAACTAAATGGCTTGTTTACAAAAGGTACCGACGTCTCATCTAAGAAAATTGGTTTTCAGTAATCAAATTCTAAATAAAGGAAGTAGTAAATTTGAGTGAGTGTATAAAGTGCACAGAATCGAGCTGTATTACCAAAAAATTTGAAAAGGTTCAAACCGTCATTAAAACGATTTTAGCCACGTTTATAATTTATTGCTAATTAGTCACCCAAAATATGCTGGTGAGTTCGAGGTTCGAATCTCAGTCAGGGCAAGCAAAATCTTAATCATAGAAAAAGTTTTTTCTAATAGCGGCCACCCCTCGTCAGGCAATGGCAAACCTCCGAGGGTATTTCTGCCATGAAAAAGCTCCTCAAAAAATACATCTGCCGCTCGGAGTCGGCACAAAATTGTAGGTCCCTCCATTTGGTGGTAGAATATATGTACAGACGCACACCACGTAAAATTAATTATTTTGCGCAAATTTTTTTTTTTTCAAACGGTTGCCTATAGCATTTTTCGCAAATATGTATGTAATCAGTTTAGAATGCTAACTCCATATAAAATGAAAAAAAAAACAAAATATGGAATAGTTTTGAATTGTTTATATCGCGTTTTGCTCGGTTTCTAAGGGGGTCCTTAGCTAACTTCACGTCAAAGCACACCAAAAAATCAAAATCAAAAAGAGCAACAAAATTTATTTTTATGTATTTACATAGCAACAAATTATTAACATGGCTAAAATCGTGTAAATGACATTTTTAACCATTTTCAGTTTTTGGTCCGAGTATGTCAACTTTGTTCGACGGGAGCACTGGGACCGGGGTGTTCGGACCAAGATTTAAAAAAAGTGTTCCAATGGGGTTATACCCAACAATATTCCAGGCGGAAATCCACGCAATAGAGTTGTGCGCTCACGAATGTCTTCGCAGAAGGACCAATGGAGCCACAATCAACATTATGTCAAGACGGAGTCAAAGCTGGTACACTGCTGGAGAACGGCACTGGACTCACTAGGAGCCAACAACAGAGTCACTCTGTGGTCCACCCCGTGAAACCTCTGAAAAACTTCTTAATCTCAGCAGAGAGGGTCTTAGAACTCTCACCGGGTACTTGACAGGTCACTGCAGGTTGAGATACCATCTTCATAAAATAGGACTCTCTGAGGTTGCAGACTGTAGGTTTTGTGGCCTAGATGGGGAGACTTCTGAACATATACTTTGTGAATGCCCAAGAATAAGCGGACTCAGGCTAATACACCTGGGGGACCGATTATTATCTGCATCCAGACTATGGACAACTACACCCTCCAAAGTGCTTAACTTCTTAAGTAGCCTAAGGATGGAGTGACAAAACTTAAAACTTAAAGGGTAAGCGCAATAAATCTTGCAAGGTCGCAGCGCTAATATGCCTTAATAATAATAATAATAATAATGTCAACTCTGTATGAAATTAATAAAAAAATTGTTTTGGCAAAAAATTATAATTTTCGCCAATGAGCAACACAAAATAGCAACCAAATATGGATTACTTTTGAGTTTTATACCCGTCCGTCTGTCCGTGGTTACAATAACTTAAGTACGATTTTTTAATGAAACTTGGTACATAGGTTGCACTTGGGCCAGGCTATGTTGGTATTGAAAATTGCGGAGATCGGTCAATAACGGCGCCCACCTCCTATGTAACGGAAGTTTTTGAAAAATGCATTGGAAGAAATTAATTAAAATTCGATGTTAAAAACGATTGTAAATAAAGAAACAAAAAAGACGTATGAAATTTTGAAAAATGAGTGACCACGCCCACTTATTATAAAATGTCTGTATTTCAATAACATTGCACATATTGTCCTTGATTACAATAGTATTATGCAAATGTTTGAAATCGAAACATAACCACGCCCACCTCCCATGTAACGGAAGTTTTTGAAAAATGCAAAAACTGCGTTTTTTCGGTATCTATCGGAACATGTTTACTTGAAAAAGCTTCTCATAAAATAATCTGCCGTTCGGAGTAGGCACACAACTGTAGGTCCCTCCATTTGTGGTTGAATATAAAGACGCACACCACAAATGGTAGGAGAAGCTCGGCCAAACACTGAGCTATATAGTGTAAGCGCCAAATAATTATTATTATTATCGGAACAAGTTGGTTAAAGTTTAATATTCCCTGCGGTTTGAAACAAAGAAACTGGGTTTTTATCAAATTTGAAAAATGTCCGTGGCATTTTTGCTTTCCTAACTTGTTTTTCATCGCGTTTTACTCATTTTCTAGGGGGGTGCTTAGCTAACTTCATGTCAACCCAAAAAATTTAAAACAAAAGGAGCAACAAAATTAGTTTTTGCGCAACTAATGACTAGTTACCTATCTGGTCGACTTCAACGGGTACGAATTGGGTCTGAGGTTTCGCAATTGAAGTTAGTACCTGCTGGGGATCCGCAGGGGTCTATACTTGGTCCGCTTTTATTCAGCTTATTTGTTAATGACGTGTTTCTTGTTTGCCAGTCTGCAAATCTTTATGCATATGCTGATGACATTCAGCTTTACTTGTCCGCACCTCTATCGCAGGTGGATCGTTTGTGTTCTGATGTTAACACAGAGCTATCTAATATCTTTTTTTGGGCGAATGCCAATGGTTTACATCTAAACTCTAGTAAGTCATTGATCTTGCCAATTATAAACAAAAAATTCAAAAATACAAATTTCCTACATCCGATTCACATTGACAACAGTCCACTGAAGATTGTGACTAAAGCAATAAATCTTGGATTTGTTATAAACTCTAACTTAACATGCAAAGATCATGTCAATGCATTGGTTGGAAAAGTTTATTCCACTCTGCGAAATTTAAAGATGTCTGGGTATTATACTCCACTAAGAACTAGACGTCGGCTAGCTTTACAAGTCATTATGCCTCAAATTACATACGCTGAGGTATCTTATAGTAGGCTTGATGGTGACATCTCGCCGTGGAAAAGAAGTCTCCTGGGATGCGAAATATCAGCATATCTAAAAGCCCGTAACTGCATATTTTTATATATGTAGGATTATCACCTAACAATCTCCTAACTACCTGTACGAAAAGCTATTATTTACTAAGTCAGTTCGAGTAACAGATCTTATAGTCCCTTACTTTAGCACTTTAGCATCGGCGAGACTGTTTTTTGTCAGCGCTATCCGTTTTTGGAATTCTATTCCTGGTAATGTAAGAAACAAACTAAGCAAGAGCAACTTTAAGAAATCCGTCTTTAATTATTTTAGTGACCTACAATAGGACAGACTGACCATATATCTATCTTAACTATTATTTGTTTCAAATCCCTATGTAATTATTTTTTTGATTATTCTGTAAAAATGTACAGGTTATTTTATCTTGTTGTACTAGAAAAGATCTTATTATCTTAGTGTACTAATGTTTTCCAATAATAAATGAAATCTCTACTCCTCATTAATTAGCAACAAATTAGGGGGAAAATACCAATAGTAACTTCACGCTTATATGTAAGTATACATACATACATACGTACTTGACATCTGCATATGCATATTTACAAGCGCAGTATGGACATACAAGTGTATGGTGGTGATTAAGTGGTGTTTTCTTGTGGTGTTTTCTTGTGGTCTGCTGAAATAGCGAAAAATTTGCACATAAGGGCAGAGGAAGTTGGCCAATACAGCTGAAAGTCAGCAGGACTTACCCGGTGAGTTTGTTTCAAGCTGCAGGCGGCCATTGCCGGTCCCGTGGCTAAGTTTTTTCTCTGTATTGCTAGCCATTTTTCCAAAAATGTTTATAAATTGCACTTTTCCTACTGAAAGCACACACGAACGAGACAAATAAAAATCTGTATAAAGCTGTGATTATTGTCAAATACAGCTGATCTTGTTGCCCACACTGGGAACAGATCGGCTTTGACAATAGCGAAGCTAACCTGCAAACAATAGATTCACACCACCCGCAGGAGTCTAATACAGGGTGCGTCATATAAAAAAAATACTTCTCATTTGAACAATTAATAAAAATAATATTGGCGAAAAAACTGCGCTGCGAAATCTTAAATCGTAGTTCGATGGGAAAAGAGCTTCCAGTGGATGAGCTCGCGTTCACCACGCTGCGCGCAGAACGAAGTATAATGGAGAAAGTAAGTCCATTTGCACGCAGCTCCAAGGTGGCAAGATCGCCAAAGTCGACCACTTCTCCGAATGATGTCAGAGCGGTTGCCGATAACTCAGGAGCCTCTGAGCCCAGGAGCGATCCTACCGCTGCAGAGTTTGCAACCACCAGCTGCTCTCCAGCAGGACAAAGGAAGATGGGGAACGCTGCCTCCCCCTTGGATGATACCGACGCTTTAAACCTGATCGGTTCCAGGATTGATGAGCTGGCTAAAATGATGGTACTTCAAAGGCACGTAAATCAGCAAATGAGAAACATGGTCTCAACACTGGCTGACTTACAGAAAATGGCGAAGTCGAAGAGCTTAAAACCGGCAACAAAAATAAATACAGGGAAAAAATAGTCATGGCTTCCCAAACTGATAAAGCCAGCTTTAGTAGTGGGAAGAGGTCTAGATCGCGTAACGATGCGGGTTCTGCCAAGGAGAACTCCCCACCGCAGGAAAGCAGACCAGAATGTTGCCAAGTCCAATGAGAACGAGGCTTAGACTGAAGTGCGTAAATCCATGCGACCCGTTGTTTCAGAAAATAAAACTGCGACCTTTTCGGAAATTGTGCGTCGGGATACCCCAAAATCAGAAAACCTAACGCTTTTATAATTTCCAAGAAAGGTGAAACGTCCTATGCCGATGTCCTTCGGGAAATTAAATCTGAGCCTAGTTTTTCCGAGTTCGGAAATCTCGTCACCCGTATCCGCAAAACACAAAAAGCAGTGATCTTGCTACAGCTTAATACCAGGGAAACGCAGGTAGGTCCCAGTACAAAGACCTGGTTAAAAAAGTGCTGAACGACGAAGCCGAAGTGAGAGGCCTCACGCACGAGATAACCGTTGAGTGCAGCGACCTGGACGAAAAATCTACCAAAGAAGACGTTGTGCAGGCCATTGAGAAGTCTTCGCAAGGCATATGGCAGCACAAAAATCGCCACGCTAAGTGTGCCTGGCAATACTGCAAGTACCCTTCTGTCAAAAGGTAAGGTGAAAGTAGGCTGATTGTGTGCCGCTTACGAAAGGTGTTGCAGCCAACACGCTGTTTCCGATGCTGGTCGTTTGGCCACATTTCAAAGGAATGTACCAGTTGCGATAGATCCGAGGTGTGCAAAAAATACGGTGGCGCAGGGCACGCAGCGAAGGACTGCGTTAATAAACCTAAGTGCCTGCTATGCCAGCACGCCAAAGAAGAACCGTCGTGTCTCGGGAGGTTAAGGTGCCCATCATACAATCGCCAAATGCTAAAATGAAGATTGTACAAATAAAATTAAATCATTGCTAAGCTGCTCAGGACCTACTGATGCAAACAGTGGCATAGACGAAGACGGAAAATCCCCACAACTTATGGGTGGGTTGCCGACGTGGCCAAATGAACAGCAATATGGGCATGCGGAAACTTACCCCTACAAAGTGCACATCCTGCGTTTGTAGGTAAGAGTTTTGTTTGGGCGGTTATCAATGGTTACCACATTTGCAATTGTTATGCCCCACCACGCTGGACGCAGCAGGACTTTCTGGAGTTACTGAACAAAATAGTTGAAACAGCATCCGGTAGACATCCTTTAATAATCGCTGGTGACTTTAATGCCTGGGCCATTATTGACATTACATTAACGAGTGGCACACTGGCTGGATGCACTAAGTGGATGGTCAGCGAGCATTATACAGCGACCATCAAGCAATCCTGCTAATCATTTTAGCTACAGTAATCAGCTCAGCCTTGCTGTATGCAGCACCGGAAGCCTTACGAGACTGTGTATAGGCTATGCGCTCTGCGAGTGACGTGTGCGTACAACACTACTTGGGATGACGCGGCAATGGTCGTCGCGGGTATGACTCCCTTCGATATACTGGCTGAAGAAAATGAGGGAATATTTCAGCGGAGAAAGCAGGCCGACAACGCAGAGGCAATGGCTTTCAAAAAAAAGCGTTACCCTTAGAAAAATGGCTGGAGCGCTGGGATGTCTCCGAAAAAGGAAGATGGACATACACCCTTATCCCCAACATTCAAAATTGGGTCAATCGGAAGCACGGGGAAGTCAACTTTTACCTAACCCAACTCCTTACTGGCCATGGCTGCTGCAGAAAATACCTTAACCGCTTCGGGCTGGACGATTCCGCCCTCTGTCCTTCGTGCAGTGTAGAGAATGACGCGAGGCACGTCTTATTTTCTTGCCCACGGTTTTCAACAGTTACGATTAACATAAGTACTCATTCTGCAAATCCGCTTAGTCCGGATAATATAATCGATGTAATGCTTAGCTCTATCCTTATCTTATCTACAGACACGATCGTTACTGAGTTTTTAAGGAACTGTCGAAATTTACATCGTCGAAGTGTGAATTATACACGGGTTGGAACCGAACACACTCCTCCTGTAAAATCAGGGCGGATCTGGATCTCGTTCGTCGGACCATCCACACAAAGTTTAGCCCCGCTAGATGTCGCTCGCAACCTCGTGCGTTCCGACAGCTACGATCGGAGACATGCTCTGCGAATGAGTAGCAAAACTACATCCGGGTCCCTCTACCTGCTGAGCCAAAGCTGCCGTAGAACTTGCCTAGCAGGATTTGCGCCTGCACAGCATATAACATAATATGTGCCGCTTGGAACCAACTCCGTTCCAACGGTTTCTTCAGATTGTGGACGGTAAGGTAATGTGAGAAGAATACGCTGGTTGGAACCGAACGCAGTCATCCAGCTAACTCGGTGCGGATCTGGATCTCGTTCGTTGGACCACACACACAAAGTATAGCTCCGTTAGCTGTTGCCCGACAAATATGACTGGAGACAAACTCTACGTTTGAGTAGTGAATCGTAAGCGTCAAAGTGAGGATATTATGAGGGCTGGATCCAAACGCTAGCTGGCGTGATGTCTGGTGAAAATGGGGCGGGGGTGCTTGCTGACTTATTCATAGGCAGCAGGTTCGTTTGTATGCGATAGGCAAGTATGGCAAGCGTGCGATGGCGCGCATGCGCAGATTTATGCATCACAAAGCACTTTATTGTTCAAGTTTGTTATTGTTTTGTTTTTATTATAAATTGTGTTTTTTTTTGTTTTTCAAGCTCCTTTTGCAAAATCTTGCTCTAATTCAAATTTGTTTTTGTGTTTTTTTTTTCTTACTGCATCCTTTGCAGCTGAACTCGTTGCTGAAAGCAAAAGTGTCACAAATTGGCGTACAGTAATTTTCATTTGTTTGCTCTGTGCATTTATTCACTTTTCTTGTGTAATATTTATTTATGTATAACGGTGCCTAACAAAGAATCTTCATGGTGCAGAAATAAAAGGCGTAAAATTTACATAATAATTTGGTTGTATGATTCCAATACTGGAACTGATGATATGCGAATTTTTGCATAAAGAAAAAAAAATTAAACTTCCCTTATTATTCCTTAAATACACTTTTGGTAAAAAACTTAAGTGGGCTGCAACTTTTTAAAATATTCACAATATTTCTTAATAAGTCCCGATTTACATTATTCAATTTGTTGAAAGCAATTCTTGCTCATTTCCTTTTGTGTTCTCTGTTTGCTTTTACACGCTTCAACTGTATTGAATCCAATTTTTGGGTTTTTTGTTTTCTCACAACAACAAATATGAGGGAAAAATAGAAGATGTCAAAAGCAGAATGTAAAAGCAGAGTAACTAATCCCTTCCGTTAATTTGTAATACAATTTTTGTTCTTTCGTTAAATAAAACCATATACATTTGATTTTTAACCTTAGCACTGTATTTATAAACATATTTCTAATATTTTCCGCCGAGATTGTTGAGCATTTTCCTCCATATAGAAATATACCTCGTTCGTGCGTTGTATGGTAAAAATGCTCCGCACTCTGTTGTCTCTGAATGAGCTACAAAATTGCATACCCAGCATTTTTTTTAAATACTCAAGCTAAAATGTTTTTTTTTGTAAAGTTTTAAATGACATTTTAAAATGATTAAAAGGTTAAAAACTGTCATAATGAATTTTAGAAATTTGAAAACGTTTTGTAAATTTTGGTAATATGTTTGAAATTTTTATTTATATCACTTTACTACTAGAAAATTTTTTCTTTTGTGAGTTGAGCATATCTAGTTGTCTTATTAAATTTCAATGCTAAAAGTTTTTCGAAAAAAAAAAACTTAAATATGAATGTTCGTTAGTTTTAAATTTATGCAAATTTCATATGCAATCCTCTTCGCCAAAAGGAGAAATTATTCATATAGTCTTTTAGGTAACCTTATTTTTGCTCGTTGAAAGCGATAGAGAGAAAGTCCGAGTTTTCATTAATTTTGTTTGTGCCTGGATGGTCCCGGAAATTAAAGCCTCTGCTATGGCCTTTCCTTGAAGGGTTTTTTAGAGTGAATATCTCGCAGCTATCTGTGATACAACGTAAAAGTCTGCTGCCGCAAATGTTAGAAGAAGCTCGGCCAAACACTGTGCTACATTGTGTAAGCTCTAAATTATGGCAAATAGTCTTTTATGTTCCTTAGTTCAACTGAAATATGCTAACATACATGGACTCGATGCGGTTAATTCTTTTCTCTAGCCTATCTCTTCTTGGCAAAATAAAACTAAACGTTCCCTCCCGAATTTCAAAACATTTCCGGCCTCTTTTTCTGAAGCCATGTAAAAGTAATTTTGAGTCAAACGAGCCACTCAGTAGTTTATTTGAGGATTTGATCACTCATTCCGTTTCTTTTGATATTTCAGACTCACTTTTTAACGTAAAGAAAACTAAACTCAATGCTCTCAATAATTCATACATATGTACATACATATACATATATGTATATATTCGATCAGCTGATAAGCATTTGCTCTGTAGCTGAACAGATTTGGATCTCGACACTTAACAAACTTCTGCCTTTCATGACTGATAAAACCGTTGGCATTAATATTATTATTATTATTATTATTATTGTTATTATTATTATTATTATTATTATTATTATTATTATTATTGTTATTATTATTTTTATTATTATTATTATTATTACACTTTTGTAGCCCATTACATTTTATTACAATAAAGAGCAAGTTTAAGTGGCTATAAATTAACTCTAATTTAAATTTTTTTTACTGACGCTTTTATAATTTGAAGCACGCTTTCCTAAGGAAAAAAAAGTCAGTAAAATTGAAAAAAAAAAATTTTACAAAATCTTGTAGTTTCGAGGAAAATCTGTTGAATCTTTTTTATGTTTTGTACAAAAATTAAAAAAAAATGCATGCTAGCAAGTGCACTTATTCACCGCACAGTGGTGGCAAAATTAAAAGTATGCTCCCAATTGGTGTAATTTTATACACGACTCTAGCTAAGCAAGTATCATAAAATATATTGCATACCTTTAGGCATATATTGCGCAACAATTTTATGCTTGCGCTAGGCTAGCTACGTACATATACACATACACACACATATTTATGCACACTAATTTTACTGCTGGATTTGTCGATTCGTTTACAGGCTTAGTAATTAATACCTGAAATTATAAAGTTAAATGAGCAAAGTGTCGCTCACGACACCGCCCACAACAACCGTTGGGCCCCCACAACCACTGCGGGATGCGCAGCCGGGACGGGTCGGCCCTCGGATCCAGTCCCTCACCCCCCTCAACGCAACAACCTTACCGAGACAGACGAGACTTACAGTTCAACTGCAACGGACTCTCGAGCAAGATCTCGGAGGTGGTTGCCTTCATGGCTCGGCACGGGCTGTTAATAGCTGCGGTCCAATAAACGAAGCTACGTCGCAGTTCAACCATAACGAACTGCGACGGCTACAACGTGCTTCGCAGAGATCGCGAGCGAGGTAATGGTGGAGGCCTAGCCTTCATTCTACACAACACCGTGCAGTATCGTCTCATCGATGTAGACATCGACCCAAGGGACAGCACCTTAGAATGTCAAGGGATTGCTGTCCGGTCAGGCGATGTCGAGCTCGAAATATTTAATATCTACATACCCTCTGTCTCCTGCTGCCCCGCTGGATATCACCCTGACATAGGTGCGCTCCTCAGTGGTGAAAACCGTTTGGTAGTTTGAGACTTCAACGCGCATCACGATCTTTGGTTCTCAAGCCTATCAAACGATCGTAGGGGAAATATTTTGGCAGAGCAGATAGACGATTCGACATTCTGCACCATGAACGACGAAGCCCCCACCAGGATTGTGGGTAGTTGCAGCAGCTCGACAGATCTAACAATAGCTAGCGCGGGTCTGATAAATAGCATAACGTGGCGACCTATGCTATCGCTTGCATCAGACCACCTACCCATAGTCATCTCGATTGACAGACCTGCCAACTATGTTGCCTCGGACCGCCATACCTATGTCAACTTCAAAAAAGCTGACCGGAAGCGGTTCGAGAATTTCACTGAAGACGCCTTCAGTGCTCTTTCAACTCCAACCGACGTTCGCGTTGGCGAGCGCGAGTTCCGCAGGGTGGTGAAGTCCGCTGCAGCCCGCTTCATTCCGGCAGGTAGGATCCCTGTGATCCGTCCTGACTTCCCGGTTGAGGCGGTGTCTCTGGGGGATGAACGCGCCCACCTTCGGCAGGCGGACCCCGGTAATCCCCGTATTAGGCAACTAAGCGGGGAGATCCAACGCCTGGTTAACGTACATAAGCGGAACAAATGGAGGGAGCACCTGAAGTCTTGCAACCTCGGTGCCGGAGTGGGCCAATTATGGTCGACCGTGAGGTCCCTGTCCAACCCGACGAGGCGTGATGATCGAACAGAAATCTCCTTTGGAGACCACACCTCGTCGGACCCGAAGCGATGCGCGAACTATTTTAGTCGACAATTTACACTGCACCCTTCGGCCGACAGGACCAAACGGTCAGTCACCTGAAGGCTGCGCAAGTCAACACCGAGCGCACCAATTGTCCTCTCTACCACTGAGGTGAAGGAAGCCATCGGGAAGGCGAAAGCCTCCAAATCCATTGGCCCAGACGGGTTAAGCATGTTGATGCTGAAAAAATTGGGCACCGCGGGAGTAGCATATCTCACCAAGGTCCTCAATCTGTCTTTAAGCACCCTGGTCATTCCAGATATCTGGAAGACGAGTAGGGTGATACCACTGCTGAAACCAGGGAAACCGGCCGGCCAAGGCGAGTCCTACCGGCCGATCTCCCTGCTTTCTCCAGTGGTCAAGACACTTGAGGCCATGCTGCTCCCGCATTTCAATCACTACCTCAGCCCGGCGAAGCATCAACACGGCTTCCGGAATTTGCATAGCACTACAACGGCACTTAACGCTATAAACACTCAGGTTAATCGTGGTCTCAACGGCAACCGCCCCTGTGAGAGAACCGTCCTCGTGGCTTTGGACTTGTCGAAGGCCTTCGACACAGTCAGCCACTCCATCCTGCTAAAGGACGTGGAGGCCTCACCTCTCCCAGCGGCGTTGAGGCGATGCACCGCGAACTACCTGTGTGGTCGTCAAGCGTCGGTGTGCTACCGTGACTCAGTGTCAAAAGCGAGAAGAATTAAGCAGGGGGTACGACAGGGTGGCGTCCTATCCCCCCTATTATTTAACTTCTACATCTCGCGACTCCCTTCCCCGCCAGAGGGAGTCACACTGGTCTCGTATGCAGACGACTGCACGATAATGGCTACCGGCAATGGAATTGATGGCTTGTGCTCTAAAGTGAACAGCTACCTCCCAGAGCTTGCTCATTACTTTACGGGACGGAATTTGACGCTGTCCCTGCTAAGTCCACGGCGACCTTGTTCACATCTTGGACGAAGGAGGTCGGGCTCACCCTCGACATCCACATCGAGGGGACCCCCATTCCGACGGTTAACCAAACTAAGATCCTGGGAGTCACCCTCGACAGCCTGGTCTCCTTCTCGGCGCATACAACCGCAATCGTCAACAAGGAACAGAGCCGGAACAAAGTCCTCAAGTCGCTCGCCGGCAGCACTTGGGGCAAAGACAAAGAAACGTTGTTGGCAACATACAAGACGATTGCCCGGCCGGTTCTAAACTATGCTGCGCCAATATGGTCGCCTGGAACTAGCAGGACTCAGTGGTCAAGACTGGAGACCTGTCAGAACGCCGCACTCAGGACAGTGACGGGATGTCTCCTGATGACGCTTGTGGATCACTTCGACCATGAGGCTAACGTGCTTCCAGTGCAGGAGCACAATATGATGCTCACAAAACAGTCCACCGTCCGGGGCACCCCAATAGGGACTTCCTTGCGCTGGAGCCGGCACCCAGGCACATCAGGGGACATCTCTCACAACTGGCGGACGAGGTCCAGACATACGTACGCTTACCGCTGGACCCAAGGACGTACCGACTGGCTCTGGACAACATTCACAGGGAGTCGGTGTCCAAATACATCGACACCTGCCCTGTGAGGGCAGTCCTGGGAGTCCAACCACCACCCATAGCAGCTGAGGAGCTCCAGCTGCCTCGTGAGACCCGCGTCACTCTGGCTCAACTCATATCTGGATATTGTAGCAGGTTAAACTCCTACCTATCCAGGATCAACCCCGACACCCCCAACACTGGCCCAGCATGTGGAGAGTCTCCGCACGACACCAATCACCTATTCACATGCTCGGCCAAACCTACTCAACTAACACCCCTCTCCCTATGGTCCGACCCTGTTGAAACGGCTCGTTTCCTGAACCTTTCGTTAGTTGAGCTTGACGATAATGATGTAGGGTGTAGCTAGGCGCTACAACAACAACAACAGCCATATAACGGAAATTTTGAAAAATGCAAAAATTTCGTTTTTCAGTATTTATTGGAAGAAATTGAATAAAGTTTAATACTAGCTGCGATTTGAAACAAATTAACGGGAATTTTATGAAATCATGGGCACCGACCATACAAAAATATATCGCGAGGGTATATAAAAATCGGTTTCGCCCGAATTTAGCTTTTCTTACTTTTTTTTTTTTAGTTTTGTCACCGTCACTTCTAATTAAGTACATAATGAGGAACCATTCCAAGACTATCGATAGTGACTAAAAACCATCGATAGTTTGCAAGAATGAGAACTAATTTTCCAGCTAAACTGCGAAATACTTAACTTTCAATTTTATTGTATGCGTATTACGTTTGAAAATGACTGAATTTGTACATTAGCAACATTTCGCTTTCCAGAATGATGCGACCATTTCATTCCTTAGAGCGGCACGGAGTGGCGAGCTCGGTAAAGTTCTGGAATTCTTGGAATCTGGACAGATTACAGATATCAACGCCTGCAATGCAGTAAGTATTATGTTCAATGAATATACTTATATTAGTTTATATTCTATACTCGTTTTCATTATCCAGTCTATCGAAACAAACTGTATCAATGTATTAGGGAAAATGCCACACTTTTCCGGTCAATCCCGTTTTTTGAAGTATGTGAAAATGCAACGCTTCTGATCCAAAAATATAATTTTTCTTGACGTAGTATGTGTTGTAGAAGTAATTTAAAGCAGCAGAAAAATTATTACTCATTGTGATTTTTCCTAATATCCGGCTTTTTAAAGAAAAAGCCCAAAGCTTACCAATGAATTTATTTCTTAAAGTTATCATTTCATTCACTAGGGGTACATTTTTAGACTTTGTAATTTAGGTTTTCTAATTTAATTGAACTTAATTCTTTATTACGGTCTACTGTCATTTCACAAAAATACATGTATAAAATACAGATACATGTGTATGTATAAAAAAATTTACTTATTTGATTCAATATTTACAGTAAATAGCTAAATCGTATTATAACTAAAGAAGCCTATTTACAATCTCATATTCATTGAGATAGTACACATTTTTAATTTACAGCAATATGTATTTTTGTTGTTTTTTGACCTGTTTATTTATTTCATTATTTGTTTTTAAATGAGCTCAAGGCCAATTTTTATTGCAAAATTTATAGAGAAAAAACAACAACACCCAAAGCGGTAAAAGTTATAGTACTATTTCGGAGATCACCACATCTTCTCATCAGACTTATTTCTTCACGGCTTCCGCAGGAGTCGAACCCGCGCCACCTCGTAAGGGTTCACTAAGCCAGCATCAAAACAAATTCAGCTAAGCTTACGCTGTGTGAGCTGTTGTTATTTTCTCAATTTTCTTTGTAATTTCTGTCAATGAGTATTTTATTATTGACGATGTCGGAATGGGCGAGATTCTGAGCAGCATAATATCTGCCCTATACCGGCGACAAGTGGTCCAATTTGAATTGAAGAGCCATACTGATTTTACAATTCTTCTTCTCAGGAATACATACTTTTCGATGACTTACATATTATTTCTGCTGTCCTAAAGTGGATTCCGTCGAATTGGAGTTTGGTTTTCCAACCCGTCTCCATTTCTTCGACAATGATATCCTCTTATTTTTCCCTGCTCCCCACGAGTGAGTCTTGAAGAATTACTGTAGAATGGGCGCTAGGATGTCGTTAAAAAACTATTTCCTTCATTCACATCTGGGCGATACTAGCGACGAATAAGGAGAACGACTTCACCAATACTTACAAAGAATCGAAAAAAACTACAAAACTACAATGTCTGAGAATGCTTTTGGTAGGGCAGTCAGTGTGTAGCCCTTGGCGGTGCTTCCTGGTTACTGTCCTGGGCTTCGGCGTTGTGCGTAAGCCACCAACAAATTAAAATTTTTTTCGACGGTTTTTTTTCCGGAGGGCTAGCCTCCGACGCACCTCGTTTTATCCCTTTGGGCAGTTTTCTGCGCTCCATCGATTTCAGTTTTCCATTTGCGTCTGTGCCTCTCAGAAGTGAGGACTGTCGTACTACTCCAAACTTCAAAGCCTGACTTGATATCAGCGCAGTATGAAGGGTACGGTTCACTCTCTTTAATTACCTAGGAAATTTCAGAGTCCGCTTGCACGCGACTTTCCTTCCGTATAAAAGTTTCCACCTTCGTCGTTTGTTCATGGGCGATTTTAGGGTTTGCTGTCCCCTTTTCGGGAGGCAGTACTCAAAGGTTGTGGTATTACCCCTTTAAGTACCAAGGGTCTCGCAAGAGCCCACAGCTCCTCGACCTTGGTTTCCATTGGAGATTCCTGTGCGTGTCGAAGGTCCATGTTTTTAGCCTTTGGTTCCTTTGATCTCTGCCATTATTTTCTTCGACATGTCCGTCTCCTCCTGGTGGCCAGTATGTCCGATATTAATCTCGGCCTGGTTTATCAGTTTCGATTTGATACGAGTGTGGGGGTCGGTACGTCCCACGAGATAATCCTATAGTCACTCATAGAAGTAGACAGGTATCGATGAGACGATAGACGCGGGCACTACCGTGTGACACCCCAGCTCTTATCTCAAGACCAAGATCAATAACCATTTGCTGTGACAGACCTTTTGTGGAGTGTAAGCACACGGCACGCCAATATTAGCAGAACATCATCCTGACAACGCACAGGCTTTCTCTATAGCGCCTATTACCTTGGCTTCTTTGGAGAGGGTTCAGTCGGAGGATTTTTATTCTTGCAGCAGGAATGGAGGAACCTATAGTTTTGTATGCCGATTTCGAACGGCAGATGTATTTTCTTAGAAGCTTTTTCATGGCAGAAATACCCTCGGATGTTTGCCATTGTCAGCCGAGAGGAGAACCCTATTAGAAAAAACTTTTTCTATGAATTGGGATTTTACATGCGTTGTCTGAGATTCGATCCCCAAAATTAGCGGCATATCGAGTTATAGCACGCACCATTACACACTCGACCTCAGCGGCAACCAGTGTGCCGTAGGTTATTTAAGGGGAGGAAGCATCAAAAGCATGACACCGTCAATGTCAGATTTTAACACAAACTTAACCCCATACACATTCTTGTTAACTCTTACGTAAGTTAAGGTTTCAAGTAAAGTCGGCAAATGTACATATGTCGCCCAACATTGCTGCTGCCCGTCATAACAGGAGTGTTTGCGATCCACCCATTGTTGAGTTGTTTTCTAATTTGCACTCAAATTCTGTGGTGATGCTCATATGCTTAAAAACTGCTAAGAACACAATAATAAATAATGGCACAGGCAAGCAATAACAACATATGACACATATTTACCTTAGCAACACACACTTAGTGATAGCGTTGACCGTCTGAATGCAGAGCAACAACGCTTTACACCCACTCGGCAACTAGTCATTGCACCGCCAAAACTACCGCAAGCCCAAGTAGCAACAAACCCGACATACGACCTTAGCATCTGCTAAGCAACAATAATAGTGGATGGCACACGCTTAGTGATAGCGCTTGGCTTGACCGTCTGAATGCAGAGCAACAACGCATTACACCCACTCGGCAACTAGTTATTGCACTGCTAAAACTCCCGGCATAGCAAAACAACAACAAACCTGCCATACCTTGGCGCATGCCTAGCAATTACTCTAGTAAATGACCGCAAGGAATGCCGCTGCTCATCCCAACTTACCTACTAATGCGGACAGAGGTTTTATAAAGCGACATCGTTTGATAGTTGGGCATTAAGTAATTTGTATCAGAGCGAGTAACATCGCAATATACTGCTGACAAACAAGTATAAATAAAATAATTAAAAGAAACATCCTTTATCACTTAATTGGCGCCCAACCCAAAGGACTTCAGAAAAATCTTCTAACAAGGACCATAAAATCCAAGGACAAAGAAGGAAGCCATTCATCCTGAGGAAAAATATAGATCCAGATATTAATGTTAAAAATAAAAATAAAAAATTTCAATATTTGCGCTGTAATCATTAATTTAAGATCTCAAAAAGTGTTTATTTTGTGTCTAAATAAAACGAGATTATATTCGAGTAAGTTTGTAAAATTCTTAGTATGATTAAAGTTCATAAAAAAAAATTTAACTTAGTTTTGCTGGAAAAAGTGAATAAACAAAACTTTGTGCTAAGAAAGTAAAAATAGTTCAATAATAAAAAATTTAATTAAATAAAAAATCTCTTTTTGAAAACTATCCATTTGTGGTCTAGAAAACAGTGATATTAATTAGTCATTTTATATTAGAAAATATTATATCAAAAACTTTCCATTTGTGAAGCTTTTGAATCTTAACTAAATAATTTAAGTGAGTTTTAATAGATATCATAACTCGAAAACTTTAGTTTTTCTGGATTCCTTTTTCATAATTAATTTGGACATTGGTTAAGAAATTCAATTTTGCTTGCACCAGTTTACTCTTTCTGTGAAAAAATACAATTTATACTTTCGAATCAATTACCCTTTTCTCCATTCTTCAAACGAAATATTTCTCTAAAAACCTAAATTTATAAAAATAATCAAGACTCTTACACATAAACATGAGCGTTACTAGAGAACAAGTGCTCGAAATAATCAGCTAGACTACCGAGCATACTAGGAAGGAATTCGCCGAGCAACTTGAATCGATTAGCTCTGCCCAGTTTCTATTAATCCTTTAGTTCAGGATAATAATGCTAGCTTGGACTTAATTAAGTCACTTCCCGAATTTAAAGGCGATTCTTCAACATACCCGGCGTGGCGCACAAGCGGGCAGGAGCCTACGTATTTTAATCGATACAGGCACTTCAAAAAACTACAAGGTGGCACAAAAGTAATCCTCCTATCAGAAAATGCTATACATTTTGCGATTGGGCCCTAATGTCAGTTCTGTTTTGACATTTGTGTAGTAAACACATGCGAAATACACGTTAATAAACAATGTTACGCTACACTGCTCCAGAACGCGGAAACATGCTGACTATTTATTTGACCAATAATCAGTCGGTGACTTTGGCTCAACGTGAATTTCGTCGCAGATTTCCTGGCCGTCCAACGCCTACTGGTGAAACACTGCGACGTTTAGCCGCTCGCCTCGAAGAGACTGGCACAACACGAGATGCTGCCAGGCGTGGCAGACCCCGGAGTAGCCGTTCTGCAGAGAATATTGCTGCTGTAGCCGAGGATGTCATGGAAGCGCCGTCGACATCGACCAGACAACGTGCCACGCAAATGGGTATCAGTCGACGGTCTTTACAGCGAATTTTGGTACAAGATTTGAAGCTGTTTCCGTACAAAGTCCAGACTGTTAGCTGCTGACCGTCAATCGCGTCTAACATACGCTCAAGCCATCCGTAATTACCACCAAGAGGAAGATGATTTTTCATCAAAAATAATCATGAGTGATGAGGCCCATTTCCATCTTAGCGGTTACGTAAATAAGCAAAATTTACGCTTCTGGGGCACTGAAAATCCGCGTGTAACCACGAAGAGCCATTACACCCGCTCAAAGTCACTGTATGGTGTGCTGTTTTCGCTGGAGGAGTCATTGGACCTTTTTTCTTCGAAGACGTCGCGGGCCAAACGGTTACTGTGAATGGTGAGCAATGATCAACGAGTTCTTTTTGCCGCAACTTGATGAATTGGGATTCGAAAACATGTGGTTCCAACAGGACGGTGCAACGGCACACACTGCACGTGCCACAATTGATATGCTGAAGGATGCATTTCCCGGGCGCCTAATCTCCCGTTTTGGCGATTTGCACTGGCCAGCAAGATCGCCTGCTTTGACCGCTCCAGACTTCTTTTTGTGGGGCTTTTTGAAGTCGCGGGTTTATGTCAACAAGCCTCAGACTCTTGCAGCTCTTAAAGACAATATCCGTCAAGAATGTGAGGACCTATCGCCGGAAGTTTTGGCCAAAGTGATGGAAAATGCCATAAAAAGGGCTCAAATGACAATCAACTGTGGCGGCGGCCATTTACATGACATCATATTATCTACTTGATGTAAAAAAAATTAAAAGACCAATTAAAAATAATCCAGAAGAAGAATCAAACTTTTTCATTTTTTCTTTAAATTACAGCCAAAAAACATCGAAAGTTTACTTTTGCGCCACCTTGTATATCAAAATTTTTTTATTTCTACGTGGCATTAAAGTCATTGAGAAAGCTGAAGTCCATTAATCGTACGAATTTGGTAAATAAAAAATGCCTGATTAATCTTCTTGTACATACCTCTACGTTTTACTTGCTTCCTAATTTAAATTCGTTTGATGGTATCATTGGATACGATTTCTTGAATCGAAGCAAATATTGACACAGAAAGAGGGTTTTTGTTTTACAGTAATGGCAAAGTAAAACTGAAACATCTTTCATGTAATCAAAGTAACCTAATAACAATCGAAGACGACTCTGTTCCACCCCACATTAAACCTCAATTTTGTGATATGGTTCGTAGACATATGAAAGCGTTCGCTGACCCAAACATAGCATTACCGTTTAACACGAATGTAAAGGCTAGGATTCGTACTCAAGCAAACGATCCAATTTATAGCAAAAGTTATCCATATCCAATTTCCGTAGCGCCGTTCATTAACAGCGAAATTAATAAACTTTTCAAAGATGGTATAATAAGAGAATCAAGTTCTCCATATAACTCCCCGGTTCATGTTATGTCTAAAAAAGGTTTAGACGAAAGTGGAAATCCGAAGTTACGCTTAGTAATTGATTATAGAAAACTTAACGAAAAAACCATTCCAGATCGTTACCCAATACCGGATACCACTGTAATTTTAGCCAATTTAGGAAACTCAAAGTATTTCACCACGTTAGATTTAAAATCTGGTTTCCATCAGATTGTAATGTGTGAAGAAGATAGAAAGAAGACTGCTTTTAGCATAATCAACGGAAAGTACGAATTTTGTAGGCTTCCCTTCGCCTTGAAGAATGCTCCAAGCATTTTTCAAAGAGCTATAGACGACAAATGCTGTCACGTATACATAGACGACATTATTATTTATTCACCGGGTGAGGAATCACACTTAGATAACATCGAAAAGATTTTATGGAAGTTAGAAAAATCAGGAATGAGAGTTTCAAGAGAAAAATCTAAATTTTTCAGAACCGAAGTTGAGTTTTTAGGTTTTGTAGTCTCAGGAAAGGGTATTAAAACAAGTCCAGATAAAGTTAATGATATTTTGAACTATAAACTTCCCGAAACGCTGCGAGCGCTGCGATCATTTCTAGGTCTGTCCGGCTATTATCGCCGTTTTATAAAAAACTACGCTGACATGGTAAAGCCACTGACCAAACACCTTCGTGGTGAAAACGGACATGTAGGAGCAAAAAGATCTAAAAATATTGAAATTGTACTTGATCCTGAAGAATTACGTGCCTTTGAAAATGTTATGCGAGTCTTGGCATCTGAAGATGTGCTTCTTCAATATCCGAACTATAACCGTCCCTTCGATCTTACCACCGATGCCTCGTCAAGCGCTTTGGGTGCAGTACTATCCCAAAATGGTCGCCCCATTACGATGATTTCAAGAACTCTCTCGCACAGAACAAAATTATGCCACGAACGAGCGGGAGCTTCTCGCTATCGTATGGGCTTTAAAAGCGCTGCAGCATTATCTTCTCAATAAGGTAGCCGACGCACTTTCTAGGCAGTTCCTCAATAACATAGAAGAGGCTATACCAGATGAAACCGCCCACAGTGAAGAGTCATCGAGTAGCACCATAAAATCCGTATAACCTTCAATTAATCAATTTAGGAATCAACTTATTCTATCTCAGTCAAGCGTTTGCAGTATAAGTACCAAAATTTTGTTTCAGAAGCTTATTCGACACACCATATTTTTCGACAGTACTGAAAAGCTGATTTGTTACTTAAAATCTGCAATCAATTATAATGTTACAAATGGTATTCACTATGATCTTCCTACTTTATGGAGAATACAAGGTCCTATATTGTCCAAATTTCCAGGTGTTAAATTTGTTCACACCGAATTGCTTGTAATCGCGCATAATCGAGCTCCCGTTGCCTATCTGAAAATATCCATCAAATTTCTAATGAATATTATTTTCCAGACTTGAAAAAAATGCTAAAAAACCTAATTGCGAATTGTAAAATTTGTTTGGAAAATAAATATCAACGTAAACCACCTAATCCTGGCATTGGCGAAACGCCCATTCCAAACCCCCCGGGGAATTTCTTCATATCGATATTTTTAACACCAGCAAACAACATTTTTTAACATGTGTGGATAAATTTTCCAAAGCCAATCGCATCAAGATCCACCGTAGATATCAAAGATGCTCTTCTGGAGGTTCTATTAAAGTTTAAGAACACAAAAAAAGCTTTTCATTCCAACTTGATAAAAACGTTGTTGAGAGATAACTATTCAATTGAACAATTTTTTATACCCACACTTCATAGAGAAAGCAATGGCCAAGTCGAAAGATTTAATTCGACGTTGCTTGAAATAGTTTGACTAGCTACACATAAATACATTCACAGTATTCACTCTGTCATAAAAGATAAGCCCATTGATGTGTTCCACAATTACCCAGCCGAAAAATTACTAATGCAAGCTCAAGAAAAAACTATAAAAAGATTTAATGCTGGTAAAACAACTAAAATGTACTAAGCTGGAGAAAAGGTATTTTTAGAAAGAAATAAACGATTGGGCAACAAGTGTAATTTGTTGTTTGTTACAAAAGTTGTAGAAAGAAATCTTGGCGCAGCAGTGATAATCGAAGGGAAGGTCCATAAAAGTAACCTGCGATAGTTTGTGATTTGTATTTCTGAAGGATTTTGTTTGTTTTTGCTAAAGGTGGCTGTAAACGGTGAGAGTAATTCTTATGAGAATGCGATTAGATTGGTGTGAGAATTCTTAAGCCTATATACACGAACAGCTATTCTCACTCTCTCTGAGAACGAAAAGACGGAGAATGAGAGTCATTTGAGTGAGAGTATTGTCGCCCATTCTCACATGTAGTTACATGATGATGATAAAGCTCATGAGAATTCATATGGCAATGCTTATCAATAAATATCTAAACGAAATAAAAGAGGAGGAAAATAGGAAAAAAACAAGAATTTGGAGTCGCGAAATTTATTTAGATCGTGACCGTGAAAATGTGTACGAAAATTTAATAAAGAAATTGGAAGCAGAAGGTGATGAATTTTACAAAAAATTTCTATAAACAAAATATATACAAAAGCAATGATAAATACAAACTAGACAAAGAAAATAAAAAATTTCTATAATAATACTCACACCAATATCAGATAATTTTGCTTTCTTTTTTGCTGAATCCATTGCACACGCTATTATCACATCAATAATGAAGAAATACAAATGAAATATCAAAAAAGCACGCGGTGAGAACAAATATTCTCACTGGCTGCAAATGAGAATAAAATCGAGTCGTGAGAGTGTTTGCATATTCTCACCCACTCTATTTACACGACCGACGTAATTGGTCTCATTGAGAATGAGAATGCGTCTATGTTGAGAATGAGAATGCGTTCCCAACACTGTACACGATGAGGATGAGGCAAATTATACATTCTCATAAGAATTACTCTCACCGTTTACAGCCACCTTAACCATACCTAACTTTAAAATATGAAAAAATAGCACATACAATGAACTAAGACACAATGCATTTTTTGGATTTTAAATTATTACCTTTTGTTTGAAATTTTTAAATAATATTGTAAACTAGTTATAAGATACTACAATTTGTCAGCAAAATATTTGTTAACTAAGAAAACTATCATCGATTCGCAAGAGGTAAACATAATTGCACATTGAAACGAAGACGTTTCAAACTTAACAGAGGGAATAGTTAAGGTAACAAGTAAAGTCGGCAAAGGTATGTCGCCCAACATTGCTGCTGTTCGTCATAACAGAAGTGTTTGCGATCCACCTATTGTTGAGTTGTTTTCTAATTCGCACTCAAATTCTTTGGTGATGCTCATATGCTTAAAAACTGCTAAGAACACAATAATAAATAATGGCACAGGCAAGCAATAACAAACCAAAGAGGTTTTATAAAGCGACATCGTTTGATAGTTGTGGCCGCTGTGGTCGAGTTGGTAGCGGTGCGTGCTATAAATTGATATGCCGGTGAGCTCGAGGTTCGAATCTCAGTCAGGGCAAGACAAAATCTTAATAATAGAAAAATTTGTTTCTAATATCGGTCACCTCTCGGCAGGCAATGGCAAACCTCCGAGGGTATTTCTGCCATGAAAAAGCTTCTCAAAAAATACATCTGCCGTCCGGAGTCGGCACAAAACTGTAGGTCCCTCCATTTGTGGTATTATATAAAGACGCACACCACAAATAGTAGGAGAAGCTCGGCCAAACACTAAGCTATATAGTGTACGCGCTAATATTATTATCGTTTGATAGTTGGACAAACAAGTATAAATAAAATAATTAAACGAAAGAACTTCTTTAGTTTTTCTGGATTCCTTTTTCATAATTAATTTGGACTTTGGTTTAGAAATTCAATTTTGCTTGCACCATTTTACTCTTTCTGTGAAAAAATACAATTTATAGTTTCGAATCAATTACTCGTTTCTCCATTATTCAAACGAAATATTTCTCTAAAAACCTTAATTTATAAAAATAATCAAGACTTACACATAAACATGAGCGTTACTAGAGAACAAGTGCTCGAAATAGTCAGCGAGACTACCGAGCGTACTAGGAAGGAATTCGCCGAGCAACTTAAGCAGTTAACCCTGGCGATAAATCGATTAGCTCCTTTAGTTCAGGATAATAATGCTAGCTTGGACTTAATTAAGTCACTTCCCGAATTTAAAGGCGATTCTTCAACATACCCGGCGCGGCGCACAAGCGGGCAGGAGCCTACGTATTTTAATCGATACAGGCACTTCAAAAAACTATATAAAAAATTTTTCATTTCTACGTGGCATTAAAGACATTGAGAAACCCTTTAAGTTGAAGTCCATAATTGGATACGATTTCTTGAAAGAAATCGAAGCAAATATTGACACAGAAAGAGGGTTTTTGTTTTACCGTAATGGCAAAGTAAAACTGAACCATCTTTCATGTAATCAAAGTAACCTAATAACAATCGAAGACGACTCTGTTCCACCCCACATTAAACCTCAATTTTGTGATATGATTCGTAGACATATGAATGCGTTCGCTGACCCAAACATAGCATTACCGTTTAACACCAATGTAAAGGCTAGGATTCGTACTCAAGCAAACGATCAAATTTATAGCAAAAGTTATCCATATCCAATTTCCGTAGCGCCGTTCATTAACAGCGAAATTAATAAACTTCTCAAAGATGGTATAATAAGAGAATCAAGTTCTCCATATAACTCCCCGGTTCATGTTATTTCTAAAAAAGGTTTAGACGAAAGTGGAAATCCGAAGTTACGCTTAGTAATTGATTATAGAAAACTTAACGAAAAAACCATTCCAGATCGTTACCCAATACCGGATACCACTGTAATTTTAGCCAATTTAGGAAACTCAAAGTATTTCACCACGTTAGATTTAAAATCTGGTTTCCATCAGATTGTAATGTGTGAAGAAGATAGAAAGAAGACTGCTTTTAGCATAATCAACGGAAAGTACGAATTTTGTAGGCTTCCCTTCGCCTTGAAGAATGCTCCAAGCATTTTTCAAAGAGCTATAGACGACAAATGCTGTCACGTATACATAGACGACATTATTATTTATTCACCGGATGAGGAATCACACTTATGTAGATAACATCGAAAAGATTTTATGGAAGTTAGAAAAATCAGGAATGAGAGTTTCAAGAGAAAAATCTAAATTTTTCAGAACCGAAGTTGAGTTTTTAGGTTTTGTAGTCTTAGGAAAGGGTATTAAAACAAGTCCAGATAAAGTTAATGATATTTTGAACTATAAACTTCCCGAAACGCTGCGAGCGCTGCGATCATTTCTAGGTCTGTCCGGCTATTATCGCCGTTTTATAAAAAACTACGCTGACATGGTAAAGCCACTGACCAAACACCTTCGTGGTGAAAACGGACATGTAGGAGCAAAAAGATCTAAAAATATTGAAATTGTACTTGAGTATGTGCGAGTCTTGGCATCTGAAGATGTGCTTCTTTAATATCCGAACTATAACCGTCCCATCGATCTTACCACCGATGCCTCGTCAAGCGCTTTGGGTGCAGTACTATCCCAAAATGGTCGCCCCATTACGATGATTTCAAGAACTCTCTCGCACAGAACAAAATTATGCCACGAACGAGCGGGAGCTTCTCGCTATCGTATTGGCTTTAAAAGAGCTGCGGCATTATCTTTATGGGATCAAAAATATTAATATTTTTACTGATCATCATCATCCCCTTATTTTCTCCATATCCGAAAAAACCCCAAATAGTAAAATGAAGAGATGGCGTGCGTTCGTAGCAGAATTTTAGCCAAATTTTCACTATAAGCCTAGTAAAGAGAATAAGGTAGCCGACGCACTTTCTAGGCAGTTCCTCAATAACATAGAAGAGTCTATACCAGACGAAACCGTCCACAGTGAAGAGTCATCGAGTAGCACCATAAAATCGGTATAACATTCAATTAATCAATTTAGGAATCAACTTATTCTATCTCAGTCAAGCGTTTGCAGTATAAGTACCAAAATTTTGT
Source organism: Philophylla caesio (assembly GCA_963971545.1). NCBI lineage: Eukaryota > Metazoa > Arthropoda > Insecta > Diptera > Tephritidae > Philophylla > Philophylla caesio. The sequence continues at coordinate 13,560,603 of OZ020605.1, forward strand.
TTCAGAAGCTTATTCGACACACCATATTTTTCGACAGTACTGAAAAGCTGATTTGTTACTTAAAATCTGCAATCAATTATAATGTTACAAATGGTATTCACTATGATCTTCCTACTTTATGGAGAATACAAGGTCCTATATTGTCCAAATTTCCAGGTGTTAAATTTGTTCACACCGAATTGCTTGTAATCGCGCATAATCGAGCTCCCGTTGCCTATCTGAAAATATCCATCAAATTTCTAATGAATATTATTTTCCAGACTTGAAAAAAATGCTAAAAAACCTAATTGCGAATTGTAAAATTTGTTTGGAAAATAAATATCAACGTAAACCACCTAATCCTGGCATTGGCGAAACGCCCATTCCAAACCCCCCGGGGAATTTCTTCATATCGATATTTTTAACACCAGCAAACAACATTTTTTAACATGTGTGGATAAATTTTCCAAAGCCAATCGCATCAAGATCCACCGTAGATATCAAAGATGCTCTTCTGGAGGTTCTATTAAAGTTTAAGAACACAAAAAAAGCTTTTCATTCCAACTTGATAAAAACGTTGTTGAGAGATAACTATTCAATTGAACAATTTTTTATACCCACACTTCATAGAGAAAGCAATGGCCAAGTCGAAAGATTTAATTCGACGTTGCTTGAAATAGTTTGACTAGCTACACATAAATACATTCACAGTATTCACTCTGTCATAAAAGATAAGCCCATTGATGTGTTCCACAATTACCCAGCCGAAAAATTACTAATGCAAGCTCAAGAAAAAACTATAAAAAGATTTAATGCTGGTAAAACAACTAAAATGTACTAAGCTGGAGAAAAGGTATTTTTAGAAAGAAATAAACGATTGGGCAACAAGTGTAATTTGTTGTTTGTTACAAAAGTTGTAGAAAGAAATCTTGGCGCAGCAGTGATAATCGAAGGGAAGGTCCATAAAAGTAACCTGCGATAGTTTGTGATTTGTATTTCTGAAGGATTTTGTTTGTTTTTGCCATTCTAAAGGTGGCTGTAAACGGTGAGAGTAATTCTTATGAGAATGCGATTAGATTGGTGTGAGAATTCTCAAGCCTATATACACGAACAGCTATTCTCACTCTCTCTGAGAACGAAAAGACGGAGAATGAAGGTTCAATTAGAGGTGCCATAACCATAACCATAGAAAACAGCTGATCCAACCAACCTTATGGGTTACACTGTAATCGATTAGTGGTGCCATACCATAACGCCATAACCATAACCATAACCATAGCGACCAACTGAATTTTGTTTTTTGCCGTAACCATAAACAAATGATTGCTGATTCGCCTTGTTTATTGTGATATTTTTGTTCTTCGTGTGCAGTTTATTTTGATTTGATGAGTTTTAATTTATATTTTGCGTCCGCGTTTTACATACTTTACTAAATTTTTATTTACTTTCAGTTTATTGCAAATATCAGCTGTTTATGGTTATGGCACCACTAATCGATTCCTTAAATATGGTTATGGTTATGACTACGATTATGGTTATGGCGTTATGGTATGGTACCTCTAATTGAACCTTGAGAGTCATTTGAGTGAGAGTATTGTCGCCCATTCTCACATGTAGTTACATGATGATGATAAAGCTCATGAGAATTCATATGGCAATGCTTATCAATAAATATCTAAACGAAATAAAAGAGGAGGAAAATAGGAAAAAAACAAGAATTTGGAGTCGCGAAATTTATTTAGATCGTGACCGTGAAAATGTGTACGAAAATTTAATAAAGAAATTGGAAGCAGAAGGTGATGAATTTTACAAAAAATTTCTATAAACAAAATATATACAAAAGCAATGATAAATACAAACTAGACAAAGAAAATAAAAAATTTCTATAATAATACTCACACCAATATCAGATAATTTTGCTTTCTTTTTTGCTGAATCCATTGCACACGCTATTATCACATCAATAATGAAGAAATACAAATGAAATATCAAAAAAGCACGCGGTGAGAACAAATATTCTCACTGGCTGCAAATGAGAATAAAATCGAGTCGTGAGAGTGTTTGCATATTCTCACCCACTCTATTTACACGACCGACGTAATTGGTCTCATTGAGAATGAGAATGCGTCTATGTTGAGAATGAGAATGCGTTCCCAACACTGTACACGATGAGGATGAGGCAAATTATACATTCTCATAAGAATTACTCTCACCGTTTACAGCCACCTTAACCATACCTAACTTTAAAATATGAAAAAATAGCACATACAATGAACTAAGACACAATGCATTTTTTGGATTTTAAATTATTACCTTTTGTTTGAAATTTTTAAATAATATTGTAAACTAGTTATAAGATACTACAATTTGTCAGCAAAATATTTGTTAACTAAGAAAACTATCATCGATTCGCAAGAGGTAAACATAATTGCACATTGAAACGAAGACGTTTCAAACTTAACAGAGGGAATAGTTAAGGTAACAAGTAAAGTCGGCAAAGGTATGTCGCCCAACATTGCTGCTGTTCGTCATAACAGAAGTGTTTGCGATCCACCTATTGTTGAGTTGTTTTCTAATTCGCACTCAAATTCTTTGGTGATGCTCATATGCTTAAAAACTGCTAAGAACACAATAATAAATAATGGCACAGGCAAGCAATAACAAACCAAAGAGGTTTTATAAAGCGACATCGTTTGATAGTTGTGGCCGCTGTGGTCGAGTTGGTAGCGGTGCGTGCTATAAATTGATATGCCGGTGAGCTCGAGGTTCGAATCTCAGTCAGGGCAAGACAAAATCTTAATAATAGAAAAATTTGTTTCTAATAGCGGTCACCCCTCGGCAGGCAATGGCAAACCTCCGAGGGTATTTCTGCCATGAAAAAGCTTCTCAAAAAATACATCTGCCGTCCGGAGTCGGCACAAAACTGTAGGTCCCTCCATTTGTGGTATTATATAAAGACGCACACCACAAATAGTAGGAGAAGCTCGGCCAAACACTGAGCTATATAGTGTACGCGCTAATATTATTATCGTTTGATAGTTGGACAAACAAGTATAAATAAAATAATTAAACGAAAGAACTTCTTTAGTTTTTCTGGATTCCTCTTTCATAATTAATTTGGACTTTGGTTTAGAAATTCAATTTTGCTTGCACCATTTTACTCTTTCTGTGAAAAAATACAATTTATAGTTTCGAATCAATTACTCGTTTCTCCATTATTCAAACGAAATATTTCTCTAAAAACCTTAATTTATAAAAATAATCAAGACTTACACATAAACATGAGCGTTACTAGAGAACAAGTGCTCGAAATAGTCAGCGAGACTACCGAGCGTACTAGGAAGGAATTCGCCGAGCAACTTAAGCAGTTAACCCTGGCGATAAATCGATTAGCTCCTTTAGTTCAGGATAATAATGCTAGCTTGGACTTAATTAAGTCACTTCCCGAATTTAAAGGCGATTCTTCAACATACCCGGCGCGGCGCACAAGCGGGCAGGAGCCTACGTATTTTAATCGATACAGGCACTTCAAAAAACTATATCAAAAATTTTTCATTTCTACGTGGCATTAAAGACATTGAGAAACCCTTTAAGTTGAAGTCCATAATTGGATACGATTTCTTGAAAGAAATCGAAGCAAATATTGACACAGAAAGAGGGTTTTTGTTTTACCGTAATGGCAAAGTAAAACTGAACCATCTTTCATGTAATCAAAGTAACCTAATAACAATCGAAGACGACTCTGTTCCACCCCACATTAAACCTCAATTTTGTGATATGATTCGTAGACATATGAATGCGTTCGCTGACCCAAACATAGCATTACCGTTTAACACCAATGTAAAGGCTAGGATTCGTACTCAAGCAAACGATCAAATTTATAGCAAAAGTTATCCATATCCAATTTCCGTAGCGCCGTTCATTAACAGCGAAATTAATAAACTTCTCAAAGATGGTATAATAAGAGAATCAAGTTCTCCATATAACTCCCCGGTTCATGTTATTTCTAAAAAAGGTTTAGACGAAAGTGGAAATCCGAAGTTACGCTTAGTAATTGATTATAGAAAACTTAACGAAAAAACCATTCCAGATCGTTACCCAATACCGGATACCACTGTAATTTTAGCCAATTTAGGAAACTCAAAGTATTTCACCACGTTAGATTTAAAATCTGGTTTCCATCAGATTGTAATGTGTGAAGAAGATAGAAAGAAGACTGCTTTTAGCATAATCAACGGAAAGTACGAATTTTGTAGGCTTCCCTTCGCCTTGAAGAATGCTCCAAGCATTTTTCAAAGAGCTATAGACGACAAATGCTGTCACGTATACATAGACGACATTATTATTTATTCACCGGATGAGGAATCACACTTAGATAACATCGAAAAGATTTTATGGAAGTTAGAAAAATCAGGAATGAGAGTTTCAAGAGAAAAATCTAAATTTTTCAGAACCGAAGTTGAGTTTTTAGGTTTTGTAGTCTTAGGAAAGGGTATTAAAACAAGTCCAGATAAAGTTAATGATATTTTGAACTATAAACTTCCCGAAACGCTGCGAGCGCTGCGATCATTTCTAGGTCTGTCCGGCTATTATCGCCGTTTTATAAAAAACTACGCTGACATGGTAAAGCCACTGACCAAACACCTTCGTGGTGAAAACGGACATGTAGGAGCAAAAAGATCTAAAAATATTGAAATTGTACTTGAGTATGTGCGAGTCTTGGCATCTGAAGATGTGCTTCTTTAATATCCGAACTATAACCGTCCCATCGATCTTACCACCGATGCCTCGTCAAGCGCTTTGGGTGCAGTACTATCCCAAAATGGTCGCCCCATTACGATGATTTCAAGAACTCTCTCGCACAGAACAAAATTATGCCACGAACGAGCGGGAGCTTCTCGCTATCGTATTGGCTTTAAAAGAGCTGCGGCATTATCTTTATGGGATCAAAAATATTAATATTTTTACTGATCATCATCATCCCCTTATTTTCTCCATATCCGAAAAAACCCCAAATAGTAAAATGAAGAGATGGCGTGCGTTCGTAGCAGAATTTTAGCCAAATTTTCACTATAAGCCTAGTAAAGAGAATAAGGTAGCCGACGCACTTTCTAGGCAGTTCCTCAATAACATAGAAGAGTCTATACCAGACGAAACCGTCCACAGTGAAGAGTCATCGAGTAGCACCATAAAATCGGTATAACATTCAATTAATCAATTTAGGAATCAACTTATTCTATCTCAGTCAAGCGTTTGCAGTATAAGTACCAAAATTTTGTTTCAGAAGCTTATTCGACACACCATATTTTTCGACAGTACTGAAAAGCTGATTTGTTACTTAAAATCTGCAATCAATTATAATGTTACAAATGGTATTCACTGTGATCTTCCTACTTTAGGGCGAATACAAGGTCCTATATTGTCCAAATTTTCAGGTGTTAAATTTGTTCACACCGAATTGCTTGTAATCGACTTAACAAACAAAGATGATCAACTCGAAACAGTCGTCACGGAGCATAATCGAGCTCACCGTTGCCTATCTGAAAATATCCATCAAATTTCTAATGAATATTATTTTCCAGACTTAAAAAAAATGCTAAAAAACCTAATTGCGAAATGTAAAATTTGTTTGGAAAATAAATATCAACGTAAACCACCTAATCCTGGCATTGGCGAAACGCCCATTCCAAACCTCCCGGGGGAAATTCTTCATATCGATATTTTTAACACCAGCAAACAACATTTTTTAACATGTGTGGATAAATTTTCCAAATTCGCTATTTTAAAGCCAATCGCATCAAGATCCACCGTAGATATCAAAGATGCTCTTCTGGAGGTTCTATTAAAGTTTAAGAACACAAAAACCATTGTTTCAGACATCGAAAAAGCTTTTCATTCCAACTTAATAAAAACGTTGTTGAGAGATAACTATTCAATTGAACAATTTTTTATACCCACACTTCATAGTGAAAGCAATGGCCAAGTCGAAAGATTTCATTCGACGTTGCTTGAAATAGTTTTACTAGCTACACATAAATACATTCACAGTATTCACTCTGTCATAAAAGATAAGCCCATTGATGTGTTCCACAATTACCCAGCCGAAAAATTACTAAAGCAAGCTCAAGAAAAAACTATAAAAAGATTTAATGCTGGTAAAACAACTAAAATGTACGAAGCTGGAGAAAAGGTATTTTTAAAAAGAAATAAACGATTGGGCAACAAGTGTAATTTGTTGTTTGTTACAAAAGTTGTAGAAAGAAATCTTGGCACAGCAGTGATAATCGAAGGGAAGGTCCATAAAAGTAACCTGCGATAGTTTGTGATTTGTATTTCTAAAGGATTTTGTTTGTTTGTTTGTTTTTGCCATTCTAACCATACCTAACTTTAAAATATGAAAAAATAGCACATACAATGAACTAAGACACAATGCATTTTTTGGATTTTAAATTATTACCTTTTGTTTGAAATTTTGAAATAATATTGTAAACTAGTTATAAGATACTACAATTTGTCAGCAAAATATTTGTTAACTAAGAAAACTATCATAGATTCGCAAGAGGTAAACATAATTGCACATTGAAACGAAGACGTTTCAAACTTAACAGAGGGAATAGTTAAGGTAACAAGTAAAGTCGGCAAAGGTATGTCGCCCAACATTGCTGCTGTTCGTCATAACAGAAGTGTTTGCGATCCACCTATTGTTGAGTTGTTTTCTAATTCGCACTCAAATTCTTTGGTGATGCTCATATGCTTAAAAACTGCTAAGAACACAATAATAAATAATGGCACAGGCAAGCAATAACAAACCAAAGAGGTTTTATAAAGCGACATCGTTTGATAGTTGTGGCCGCTGTGGTCGAGTTGGTAGCGGTGCGTGCTATAAATTGATATGCCGGTGAGCTCGAGGTTCGAATCTCAGTCAGGGCAAGACAAAATCTTAATAATAGAAAAATTTGTTTCTAATAGCGGTCACCCCTCGGCAGGCAATGGCAAACCTCCGAGGGTATTTCTGCCATGAAAAAGCTTCTCAAAAAATACATCTGCCGTCCGGAGTCGGCACAAAACTGTAGGTCCCTCCATTTGTGGTATTATATAAAGACGCACACCACAAATAGTAGGAGAAGCTCGGCCAAACACTGAGCTATATAGTGTACGCGCTAATATTATTATCGTTTGATAGTTGGACAAACAAGTATAAATAAAATAATTAAACGAAAGAACTTCTTTAGTTTTTCTGGATTCCTTTTTCATAATTAATTTGGACTTTGGTTTAGAAATTCAATTTTGCTTGCACCAGTTTACTCTTTCTGTGAAAAAATACAATTTATAGTTTCGAATCAATTACTCGTTTCTCCATTATTCAAACGAAATATTTCTCTAAAAACCTTAATTTATAAAAATAATCAAGACTTACACATAAACATGAGCGTTACTAGAGAACAAGTGCTCGAAATAGTCAGCGAGACTACCGAGCGTACTAGGAAGGAATTCGCCGAGCAACTTAAGCAGTTAACCCTGGCGATAAATCGATTAGCTCCTTTAGTTCAGGATAATAATGCTAGCTTGGACTTAATTAAGTCACTTCCCGAATTTAAAGGCGATTCTTCAACATACCCGGCGCGGCGCACAAGCGGGCAGGAGCCTACGTATTTTAATCGATACAGGCACTTCAAAAAACTATATCAAAAATTTTTCATTTCTACGTGGCATTAAAGACATTGAGAAACCCTTTAAGTTGAAGTCCATAATTGGATACGATTTCTTGAAAGAAATCGAAGCAAATATTGACACAGAAAGAGGGTTTTTGTTTTACCGTAATGGCAAAGTAAAACTGAACCATCTTTCATGTAATCAAAGTAACCTAATAACAATCGAAGACGACTCTGTTCCACCCCACATTAAACCTCAATTTTGTGATATGATTCGTAGACATATGAATGCGTTCGCTGACCCAAACATAGCATTACCGTTTAACACCAATGTAAAGGCTAGGATTCGTACTCAAGCAAACGATCAAATTTATAGCAAAAGTTATCCATATCCAATTTCCGTAGCGCCGTTCATTAACAGCGAAATTAATAAACTTCTCAAAGATGGTATAATAAGAGAATCAAGTTCTCCATATAACTCCCCGGTTCATGTTATTTCTAAAAAAGGTTTAGACGAAAGTGGAAATCCGAAGTTACGCTTAGTAATTGATTATAGAAAACTTAACGAAAAAACCATTCCAGATCGTTACCCAATACCGGATACCACTGTAATTTTAGCCAATTTAGGAAACTCAAAGTATTTCACCACGTTAGATTTAAAATCTGGTTTCCATCAGATTGTAATGTTTGAAGAAGATAGAAAGAAGACTGCTTTTAGCATAATCAACGGAAAGTACGAATTTTGTAGGCTTCCCTTCGCCTTGAAGAATGCTCCAAGCATTTTTCAAAGAGCTATAGACGACAAATGCTGTCACGTATACATAGACGACATTATTATTTATTCACCGGATGAGGAATCACACTTAGATAACATCGAAAAGATTTTATGGAAGTTAGAAAAATCAGGAATGAGAGTTTCAAGAGAAAAATCTAAATTTTTCAGAACCGAAGTTGAGTTTTTAGGTTTTGTAGTCTTAGGAAAGGGTATTAAAACAAGTCCAGATAAAGTTAATGATATTTTGAACTATAAACTTCCCGAAACGCTGCGAGCGCTGCGATCATTTCTAGGTCTGTCCGGCTATTATCGCCGTTTTATAAAAAACTACGCTGACATGGTAAAGCCACTGACCAAACACCTTCGTGGTGAAAACGGACATGTAGGAGCAAAAAGATCTAAAAATATTGAAATTGTACTTGAGTATGTGCGAGTCTTGGCATCTGAAGATGTGCTTCTTTAATATCCGAACTATAACCGTCCCATCGATCTTACCACCGATGCCTCGTCAAGCGCTTTGGGTGCAGTACTATCCCAAAATGGTCGCCCCATTACGATGATTTCAAGAACTCTCTCGCACAGAACAAAATTATGCCACGAACGAGCGGGAGCTTCTCGCTATCGTATTGGCTTTAAAAGAGCTGCGGCATTATCTTTATGGGATCAAAAATATTAATATTTTTACTGATCATCATCATCCCCTTATTTTCTCCATATCCGAAAAAACCCCAAATAGTAAAATGAAGAGATGGCGTGCGTTCGTAGCAGAATTTTAGCCAAATTTTCACTATAAGCCTAGTAAAGAGAATAAGGTAGCCGACGCACTTTCTAGGCAGTTCCTCAATAACATAGAAGAGTCTATACCAGACGAAACCGTCCACAGTGAAGAGTCATCGAGTAGCACCATAAAATCGGTATAACATTCAATTAATCAATTTAGGAATCAACTTATTCTATCTCAGTCAAGCGTTTGCAGTATAAGTACCAAAATTTTGTTTCAGAAGCTTATTCGACACACCATATTTTTCGACAGTACTGAAAAGCTGATTTGTTACTTAAAATCTGCAATCAATTATAATGTTACAAATGGTATTCACTGTGATCTTCCTACTTTAGGGCGAATACAAGGTCCTATATTGTCCAAATTTTCAGGTGTTAAATTTGTTCACACCGAATTGCTTGTAATCGACTTAACAAACAAAGATGATCAACTCGAAACAGTCGTCACGGAGCATAATCGAGCTCACCGTTGCCTATCTGAAAATATCCATCAAATTTCTAATGAATATTATTTTCCAGACTTAAAAAAAATGCTAAAAAACCTAATTGCGAAATGTAAAATTTGTTTGGAAAATAAATATCAACGTAAACCACCTAATCCTGGCATTGGCGAAACGCCCATTCCAAACCTCCCGGGGGAAATTCTTCATATCGATATTTTTAACACCAGCAAACAACATTTTTTAACATGTGTGGATAAATTTTCCAAATTCGCTATTTTAAAGCCAATCGCATCAAGATCCACCGTAGATATCAAAGATGCTCTTCTGGAGGTTCTATTAAAGTTTAAGAACACAAAAACCATTGTTTCAGACATCGAAAAAGCTTTTCATTCCAACTTAATAAAAACGTTGTTGAGAGATAACTATTCAATTGAACAATTTTTTATACCCACACTTCATAGTGAAAGCAATGGCCAAGTCGAAAGATTTCATTCGACGTTGCTTGAAATAGTTTTACTAGCTACACATAAATACATTCACAGTATTCACTCTGTCATAAAAGATAAGCCCATTGATGTGTTCCACAATTACCCAGCCGAAAAATTACTAAAGCAAGCTCAAGAAAAAACTATAAAAAGATTTAATGCTGGTAAAACAACTAAAATGTACGAAGCTGGAGAAAAGGTATTTTTAAAAAGAAATAAACGATTGGGCAACAAGTGTAATTTGTTGTTTGTTACAAAAGTTGTAGAAAGAAATCTTGGCACAGCAGTGATAATCGAAGGGAAGGTCCATAAAAGTAACCTGCGATAGTTTGTGATTTGTATTTCTAAAGGATTTTGTTTGTTTGTTTGTTTTTGCCATTCTAACCATACCTAACTTTAAAATATGAAAAAATAGCACATACAATGAACTAAGACACAATGCATTTTTTGGATTTTAAATTATTACCTTTTGTTTGAAATTTTGAAATAATATTGTAAACTAGTTATAAGATACTACAATTTGTCAGCAAAATATTTGTTAACTAAGAAAACTATCATCGATTCGCAAGAGGTAAACATAATTGCACATTGAAACGAAGACGTTTCAAACTTAACAGAGGGAATAGTTAAGGTAACAAGTAAAGTCGGCAAAGGTATGTCGCCCAACATTGCTGCTGCTCGTCATAACAGAAGTGTTTGCGACCCACCCATTGTTGAGTTGTTTTCTAATTCGCACTCAAATTCTTTGGTGATGCTCATATGCTTAAAAACTGCTAAGAACATAATAATAAATAATGGCACAGGCAAGCAATAACAAACAAAAAAGGTTTTATAAAGCGACATCGTTTGATAGTTGTGGCCGCTGTGGTCGAGTTGACAGCGGTGCGTGCTATAAATTGATATGCCGGTAAGTTCGAGGTTCGAATCTCAGTCAGGGCAAGCAAAATCTTAATAATAGGAAAAGTTTTTTCTAATAGCGGTCACCCCTCGGCAGGCAATGGCAAACCTCCGAGGGTATTTCTGCCATGAAAAAGCTTCTCATAAAATACATCTGCCGTCCGGAGTCGGCACAAAACTGTAGGTCCCTCCATTTGTGGTATTATATAAAGACGCACACCACAAATAGTAGGAGAAGCTCGGCCAAACACTGAGCTATATAGTGTACGCGCTAATTTTATTATCGTTTGATAGTTGGACAAACAAGTATAAATAAAATAATTAAACGAAAGAACTTCTTTAGTTTTTCTGGATTCCTTTTTCATAATTAATTTGGACTTTGGTTTAGAAATTCAATTTTGCTTGCACCAGTTTACTCTTTCTGTGAAAAAATACAATTTATAGTTTCGAATCAATTACTCGTTTCTCCATTATTCAAACGAAATATTTCTCTAAAAACCTAAATTTATAAAAATAATCAAGACTTACACATAAACATGAGCGTTACTAGAGAACAAGTGCTCGAAATAGTCAGCGAGACTACCGAGCGTACTAGGAAGGAATTCGCCGAGCAACTTAAGCAGTTAACCCTGGCGATAAAACGATTAGCACCGCCCACCGTTCAGTCATATATTCCAGTTTCTATTAATCCTTTAGTTCAGGATAATAATGCTAGCTTGGACTTTTATTATTATTATTATTATTATTTATTAGAGTAATATGAAATATTAAACTAACTTAAGTAAAATACACACTAGCTACCAGGGCCTACGGTGCGATTAAAGGTTTACAATTTTTTTTCTTTTTTATATACGAATGCTGTTCTTATATTCCGAAATTTAACATATTGATATTGTAATATATTTTTATTTGGTTAAAATTGGTTTAAATTTTTCTGCTCAGATTAATATCGTTGATATATTTTATTACTTTTATAACGTTTCCGATGTTAATTTCATTTAGTAGAGTTGACGGTACAGTGGTACCAAAATTCTTTGCTCGAAGCGCCGATAGGTTTGGGCAATAGTCGAGGATGTGTTGGACAGTTAGGCGGTTTGGACAATGCGGGCATACAGGTGGAGTCTCACATTGAAGAATGTGGCTATGCGTGATCACTGTGTGGCCGAGCCTCAGTCGAGTGAAATAGGTAATTTCTTTCCTTGACAAATCCGCTGGGTAAAGCGCTTTAGTACATTCACGATTAATGGTGGAGTAAAGATGCTGATAATGGGACCAGTCTGAAATTTGTTTGTTACGGAGGTGTCTATTTATCATCTTCTGTAAATCCTTGCTCGGCGATGCATTAAAAGTTAGACATGGTGATGAGACTGCGTTTTTGGCCGCTTCGTCGGCAAACTCGTTGCCTGGGATGCCCTTATGCCCAGGAACCCAAAAGATTTGGAGTTTCTTTTTGTATTTTATAAGTCTGTCCCTAATTCGGTTTATAATAGAGTTATCGTGGTAAATATTTTTAATTGCTGAGACTACAGACATACTATCTGTGCAAATAACGAAGTGCCCTTTGTTTTTAGTTGCAAATTCTGCGGCTTGTAGTACCGCGACTGCTTCTGCTGTATAAATAGAACAGTGCAATGGGAGCCAACCGGCTGTTATGAGTGTTCCATTTTGGTGCACTACACCGAACGTTGTACTGTGGTCAGTTTTTGATCCATCTGTAAATATGGGGATCCAGTTGATCATCTGCCTACTGTTAAAGTGCTCAATGAATAGTTGTTTAAAGCATTCGTTACTGGTGTGTGCTTTAGGGTAGGTGTGTAAAAGCTCGGATACAGAAGATTGTGGTAGCGACCAAGGCGCTTGCTTACAAATTTGATTGCCCATTGGGGGTATTTGAATCTCTAGTTCTTTGCAATAGGATATGCAGCGACGAATAGTAGATTTGGTGGAGTAGATACGTTTGTGGGATGCAGCGAGACGGAATATGTTAAATAGCGTTTTATTTGTGGTATTAATAAACTTTGGGATCAGTCTCCACGTAGTGAGGTCGCGCCTTTCAACAATGGAGGGGAGACCTGCTTCTGCTAACATACATTTAACTGGTGAAGTGGGGAAAGCGTTCAGACTACGTCGAACCGCTGTATGGTATGGCGCTTGCAAAAGTTTCATATGTGTGTTAGCGCACCACCCGTAAATAGGGAGTCCATAATCTATTTTTGATAGCATTATTGATCTTGTTATATTAATTAAAGTGTTAGTATGTACACAAAGGTTTTTTGATGATAAGTATTTAATAATATTAAGCCTGGTAGCTAGATTTTTTCTTAACTGCTGACAGTGCTCTTTGAAAGAATATTTAGAATCAAATACAATGCCTAATATTTTTAAGTTTTTTACATTTTGAATGTTAGTGAGCTCAACATTGATATCAATTGGGGGGCAGCTTTGTTTTCGACAGATGTGCAAAATTTTGCACTTTTCATAAGCAAGGGTGGCTCCAGATCTTAATCCCCATTGTTTGAGTTCGAGTAGTAGCTTTAAAAACGTATTTTTAGTGCTTGGTAAGTCCTTATTTTTTGTATAAAAAAAAGCGTCGTCTGCATAAATATTTAAATTTATTTTTTTGTAGTTTAGTGTTATTCTATTTATTTGCTCAAAGGCTATCATAAATAGGACAACCAATAAAGGGGAGCCTTGGGGTATGCCGTTATTGAGTGGAAAAGGTTTTGAAAGCTGTCCGTTGATATTAACTTGGAATGCCCGTCCAGTCATAAACGATTTTATGACTTGAAATATCTTTTTCCCAATTTTCCACGCTTTGAGTTGATTTAAAATGACATGAATGCCAATGCGATCATACGCTTTTTCGAAGTCAGTGGCTAACACTGTAATGTGATTTTTGGTTGAGAGCGCATCGGCGATAAAGTGTTGTAGGTGGAGGAGTGCGTCGATGGTTCCATGTTTCTTTTTAAATGCTGACTGGTTGTGACTTATTAAATTATTTTTCAAGAAAAACCACATTAGCCTTTTCGTGAGCATTTTTTCAAATATTTTGCTGAGACAGGGGGTTAGTGAGATTGGGCGATACCCACTTGTACTGTCTTGGGGTTTATTTGGCTTAGGGATTGGTAGTATGGTGGCCGATAGCCACGTGTGAGGATAAAGCCCCCCGTTGAGGATGTTGTTGTACAATGACAGAAGGATACGTTTAGCCGGAAGTGGTAGATTGCGGAGCATAGCGTAGGTTATACGGTCTTTTCCTGGAGATTTCCCTTTAGCGTGTTGCAGAGCGACATCTAATTCTATTTGGGAGAATTCTGTTTCTAGGTAGAGAGAATCTTTTGTGACTGTGCTGGGGTTGTATACTTCGGCCAGGATTGTCTGCTTTAACGTATTATATTCTTCGGAAAAGTTAGTGTCTTGAGCGTAATTACACCAGGTAGAAGCAAAGGCATTTGCAATTTCGGTGGAGGAAGTAAGAAAGGCGTTATTATGACGTATCGCAATAATGGGAGCTCTTGGAATACCAGTGAGCGTCTTGATTCTTGCCCAGATCTTTTGTGGCGAGGAGTTTGGATTGATAGTTTCGGTGAATTCAGATATAGATTTCCGTTTTGCTTCTTTGACGCGTTTTTTGAACTGGGCGTTTGCCTTTTTGTAAGCGATAAGGTTGACAATGTTACAAGAGTTTTTATAAACCTGCCAAAGTTTTTGTTTATTTGTACGTAATAGACTAAGCTCGTTATTCCACCATGGTGAGCGTGATTTATGCCCCTTTGGGTTGCTTTGAGGAATCGTTTTGTTGGCTGCTGTTCTAATTATCTTGGTGATTGTGGCTGCTTCTTGGTGAATGTTTACAGGGTGCCACTCTTGTATCGCCTCTAGACAGTGTGTCTGGAATTGATCCCATTTTGCAAAGTCTGTCAAGAATTTTGGAGATCTCTTCGGGTTCTGTACGTTCAAATTATTTTGTAACTCTGTCAGAATTGGGTAATGGTCGCTTCCATAAAGGAAGTTAAGGATTTTCCACGAACATTTAGGACTTAGTTGAGGTGAAGCCATAGTGATATCGACATGGGTGAACGTTCTGTGTGTAGAAAAGTGCGTGGCTGACCCGTTGTTTAGCACAATCAGATTCTCCGCGAATATAACATTTTCTAGTTGTGTACCTCTAGCATTGGTAGTGGCTGAACCCCACAGGGGACTCCACGCATTGAAATCACCTAGTAGTAGCGTTTGAGCCTGGGTCTGATGGAGGAGGTCTCTTATGTCTTTGTCGGAAAATGTTTTACTTGGTGGGATGTATGCATTTATTATTGAGAAGGGTGTAAGGAGATGCAGTTCTATGGCTATTGATAGGATATTTGTATGTATAGCTATACGTTTGTGCGGAATATTCCGTTTTATTAGTATTGCGACCCCCTGCTTCGCATATCTGTTGTTACTGTCATTATAGAAGTAACCAATATACGTCTTGGGGATTATAGTGTTAGTTACTTGAAAAGGAATGTGGGTCTCTTGAAGGCAAATTATATGGGGGTTAAGATCTTTTATCAATTGCTCTAACTCATTGTAATTGTTCCCATATCCTTTCAAATTCCACTGTATGATTTTTAATGACATTTCAATTGTAAATAAAATATCAAAAATAAATTTAAACACTTGATTCTAATATAATATAACTTATAAAATAAATGATAATTGGGATGTCTAAAGCATGTTTAAGTTTAAGTTGTTTACTTGGCACTGTTGTTTTTGTTGATAGGTGAACGTCTCAGTACGCTGGGACTCCCTTTGCTTATTGCTCTATTCATGGTATTTGTTGTAGACGTAGACGTGTCGGTATCCATGTGGTGATCTGCTTCTTTTTCAGTTTCTGTTTTCGACGTTTTCTCGCTACCGTAGTTGTTGTGTTGATTTAATGTAACAATAGTATGATCTTTTGTTGAATTAGTTGTTGTTGTCAGATTAGTTTTTTTTGTTGGCTGAGCGTTGAGTTCTGTTAAAAATTTTTGTATACTGTCTTTGCTAGTAGTTGCTTTGACGGTTTCTTGCGTAATATTAGGAGCTTCTGAAGTAGAGTTGTTGGAATCAGGCGGATTATGCGTGTTTACTTGTGCTGTAGAATTGTCTTCTGTTTTTGTTGTTTGGGCGAATGAAATGGAATTTGTGACTGCGATTGGATTTTGTATTTTGTGTAATTTTAACGCTTCGCGCATAGAACATTTCTTCTCAGTTTTTATTTTAAGAATAGCTCTGGCCTGTTGATATTTGGGGCATGTGTTGGCTGAGGCTGCATGTTCTCCAAAACAATTTGCACATGATGTTCTGATGCAGTTTTCTGGTTGGTGGGGAGGTAGGTTGCAAGAGACGCAGGCGGGTGCGTTTTTGCACATTTTCATTGTATGCCCAAGCTTCTGACACGATTTGCATCGCATCGGGTTTGGGAAATGTGGCCGCACAGTGCATATTTCCCAGGCTATGTCAATTTTTTCCGGTAAGAAATAGGTGTCGAATGATAGTAGTACTGCTCCGGTTGGCTTGACGACTCCTTCAGTTATGCGCGTGAATTTGTGGACGGCAGTGACGTTGTATTGCTTGAGTTCTTCAATAATCTTATCTTCTGGAACTTGATTTAAGAATGGCGCGTATACTGTCCCTTTAACACAATTTAAATTATGGTGGAGTTCACATGAAACTTGACAAAGGCCCGGTAGAGAATGGGTGTTAATAAACTTTTTTGCTATTTCTTTATTTTTCACCAGCAGCAATAAGCCTCCATCACGTAGAGGAGTAATTTTGTTTATTTCTATGCTTATAGCCAGAAGTGATTTGTGCACCGCAAAAATGGAGTAGCTACTTAGTGGTTTATTTTCGTCTTTAGATTTTATCACAAGAAATTTGGGGCTATCTTTTTTTGTTACGGGCAATTCTGGGAATTCTTCAATACCGTTTGCTGGTTTTTTTCTTTTTGCACGAGGGCTCGGTGACAATAGTGCAAATCTATTGTCCCCGAGATATTGGGGCCCGGGGGCCATCTCACATCAAAAGTTTAGTCAAGCACGTGTGTTTACAAAGCACTAGATGTATATAAGTAGAGAAAAAAAAAAACAAATATACTATGCACTGGTGCGCGACGCGTGAGAAAAGAGAATTGATGGTAGAGAAAAAAAGAAAACTTATGGACTGTTTAACAAGCGTGACCGATCGCGTTGACTGCTAGTCGGTGACTGTAGCTTGGACTTAATTAAGTCACTTCCCGAATTTAAAGGCGATTCTTCAACATACCCGGCGCGGCGCACAAGCGGGCAGGAGCCTACGTATTTTAATCGATACAGGCACTTCAAAAAACTATATCCAAAATTTTTCATTTCTACGTGGCATTAAAGACATTGAGAAACCCTTTAAGTTGAAGTCCATAATTGGATACGATTTCTTGAAAGAAATCGAAGCAAATATTGACACAGAAAGAGGGTTTTTGTTTTACCGTAATGGCAAAGTAAAACTGAACCATCTTTCATGTAATCAAAGTAACCTAATAACAATCGAAGACGACTCTGTTCCACCCCACATTAAACCTCAATTTTGTGATATGATTCGTAGACATATGAATGCGTTCGCTGACCCAAACATAGCATTACCGTTTAACACCAATGTAAAGGCTAGGATTCGTACTCAAGCAAACGATCCAATTTATAGCAAAAGTTATCTATATCCAATTTCCGTAGCGCCGTTCATTAACAGCGAAATTAATAAACTTCTCAAAGATGGTATAATAAGAGAATCAAGTTCTCCATATAACTCCCCGGTTCATGTTATGTCTAAAAAAGGTTTAGACGAAAGTGGAAATCCGAAGTTACGCTTAGTAATTGATTATAGAAAACTTAACGAAAAAACCATTCCAGATCGTTATCCAATACCGGATACCACTGTAATTTTAGCCAATTTAGGAAACTCAAAGTATTTCACCACGTTAGATTTAAAATCTGGTTTCCATCAGATTGTAATGTGTGAAGAAGATAGAAAGAAGACTGCTTTTAGCATAATCAACGGAAAGTACGAAATTTGTAGGCTTCCCTTCGCCTTGAAGAATGCTCCAAGCATTTTTCAAAGAGCTATAGACGACAAATGCTGTCACGTATACATAGACGACATTATTATTTATTCACCGGATGAGGAATCACACGTAGATAACATCGAAAAGATTTTATGGAAGTTAGAAAAATCAGGAATGAGAGTTTCAAGAGAAAAATCTAAATTTTTCAGAACCGAAGTTGAGTTTTTAGGTTTTGTAGTCTCAGGAAAGGGTATTAAAACAAGTCCAGATAAAGTTAATGATATTTTGAACTATAAACTTCCCGAAACGCTGCGAGCGCTGCGATCATTTCTAGGTCTGTCCGGCTATTATCGCCGTTTTATAAAAAACTACGCTGACATGGTAAAGCCACTGACCAAACACCTTCGTGGTGAAAACGGACATGTAGGAGCAAAAAGATCTAAAAATATTGAAATTGTACTTGATCCTGAAGAATTACGTGCCTTTGAAAATGTTATGCGAGTCTTGGCATCTGAAGATGTGCTTCTTCAATATCCGAACTATAACCGTCCCATCGATCTTACCACCGATGCCTCGTCAAGCGCTTTGGGAGCAGTACTATCCCAAAATGGTCGCCCCATTACGATGATTTCAAGAACTCTCTCGCACAGAACAAAATTATGCCACGAACGAGCGGGAGCTTCTCGCTATCGTAATATTTTTACTGATCATCAACCCCTTATTTTCTCCATATCCGAAAAAAACCCCAAATAGTAAAATGAAGAGATGGCGTGCGTTTGTAGCAGAATTTTAGCCAAATTTTCACTATAAGCCTAGTAAAGAGAATAAGGTAGCCGACGCACTTTCTAGGCAGTTCCTCAATAACATAGAAGAGTCTATACCAGACGAAACCGTCCACAGTGAAGAGTCATCGAGTAGCACCATAAAATCGGTATAACAATCAATTAATCAATTTAGGAATCAACTTATTCTATCTCAGTCAAGCGTTTGCAGTATAAGTACAAAAATTTTGTTTCAGAAGCTTATTCGACACACCATATTTTTCGACAGTACTGAAAAGCTGATTTGTTACTTAAAATCTGCAATCAATTATAATGTTACAAATGGTATTCACTGTGATCTTCCTACTTAAGGGCGAATACAAGGTCCTATATTGTCCAAATTTTCAGGTGTTAAATTTGTTCACACCGAATTGCTTGTAATCGACTTAACAAACAAAGATGATCAACTCGAAACAGTCGTCACGGAGCATAATCGAGCTCACCGTTGCCTATCTGAAAATATCCATCAAATTTCTAATGAATATTATTTTCCAGACTTAAAAAAAATGCTAAAAAACCTAATTGCGAAATGTAAAATTTGTTTGGAAAATAAATATCAACGTAAACCACCTAATCCTGGCATTGGCGAAACGCCCATTCCAAACCTCCCGGGGGAAATTCTTCATATCGATATTTTTAACACCAGCAAACAACATTTTTTAACATGTGTGGATAAATTTTCCAAATTCGCTATTTTAAAGCCAATCGCATCAAGATCCACCGTAGATATCAAAGATGCTCTTCTGGAGGTTCTATTAAAGTTTAAGAACACAAAAACCATTGTTTCAGACATCGAAAAAGCTTTTCATTCCAACTTAATAAAAACGTTGTTGAGAGATAACTATTCAATTGAACAATTTTTTATACCCACACTTCATAGTGAAAGCAATGGCCAAGTCGAAAGATTTCATTCGACGTTGCTTGAAATAGTTTTACTAGCTACACATAAATACATTCACAGTATTCACTCTGTCATAAAAGATAAGCCCATTGATGTGTTCCACAATTACCCAGCCGAAAAATTACTAAAGCAAGCTCAAGAAAAAACTATAAAAAGATTTAATGCTGGTAAAACAACTAAAATGTACTAAGCTGGAGAAAAGGTATTTTTAAAAAGAAATAAACGATTGGGCAACAAGTGTAATTTGTTGTTTGTTACAAAAGTTGTAGAAAGAAATCTTGGCACAGCAGTGATAATCGAAGGGAAGGTCCATAAAAGTAACCTGCGATAGTTTGTGATTTGTATTTCTAAAGGATTTTGTTTGTTTGTTTGTTTTTGCCATTCTAACCATACCTAACTTTAAAATATGAAAAAATAGCACATACAATGAACTAAGACACAATGCATTTTTTGGATTTTAAATTATTACCTTTTGTTTGAAATTTTGAAATAATATTGTAAACTAGTTATAAGATACTACAATTTGTCAGCAAAATATTTGTTAACTAAGAAAACTATCATCGATTCGCAAGAGGTAAACATAATTGCACATTGAAACGAAGACGTTTCAAACTTAACAGAGGGAATAGTTAAGGTAACAAGTAAAGTTGGCAAAGGTATGTCGCCCAACATTGCTGCTGCTCGTCGTAACAGAAGTGTTTGCGATCCACCCATTGTTGAGTTGTTTTCTAATTCGCACTCAAATTCTTTGGTGATGCTCATATGCTTAAAAACTGCTAAGAACATAATAATAAATAATGGCACAGGCAAGCAATAACAAACAAAAAAGGTTTTATAAAGCGACATCGTTTGATAGTTGTGGCCGCTGTGGTCGAGTTGGTAGCGGTGCGTGCTATAAATTGATATGCCGGTGAGTTCGAGGTTCGAATCTCAGTCAGGGCAAGCAAAATCTTAATAATAGGAAAAGTTTTTTCTAATAGCGGTCACCCCTCGGCAGGCAATGGCAAACCTCCGAGGGTATTTCTGCCATGAAAAAGCTTCTCATAAAATACATCTGCCGTCCGGAGTCGGCACAAAACTGTAGGTCCCTCCATTTGTGGTATTATATAAAGACGCACACCACAAATAGTAGGAGAAACTCGGCCAAGCACTGAGCTATATAGTGTACGCGCTAATATTATTATCGTTTGATAGGAGGACAAACAAGTATAAATAAAATAATTAAACGAAAGAACTTCTTTAGTTTTTCTGGATTCCGTTTTCATAATTAATTTGGACTTTGGTTTAGAAATTCAATTTTGCTTGCACCAGTTTACTCTTTCTGTGAAAAAATACAATTTATAGTTTCGAATCAATTACCCGTTTCTCCATTATTCAAACGAAATATTTCTCTAAAAACCTAAATTTATAAAAATAATCAAGACTCTTACACATAAACATCAGCGTTACTAGAGAACAAGTGCTCGAAATAGTCAGCGAGACTACCGAGCGTACTAGGAAGGAATTCGCCGAGCAACTTAAGCAGTTAACCCTGGCGATAAAACGATTAGCTCCGCCCACCGTTCAGTCATATATTCCAGTTTCTATTAATCCTTTAGTTCAGGATAATAATGCTAGCTTGGACTTAATTAAGTCACTTCCCGAATTTAAAGGCGATTCTTCAACATACCCGGCGCGGCACACAAGCGGGTAGGAGCCTACGTATTTTAATCGATACAGGCACTTCAAAAAACTATATCAAAAATTTTTCATTTCTACGTGGCATTAAAGACATTGAGAAACCCTTTAAGTTGAAGTCCATAATTGGATACGATTTCTTGAAAGAAATCGAAGCAAATATTGACACAGAAAGAGGGTTTTTGTTTTACCGTAATGGCAAAGTAAAACTGAAACATCTTTCATGTAATCAAAGTAACCTAATAACAATCGAAGACGACTCTGTTCCACCCCACATTAAACCTCAATTTTGTGATATGATTCGTAGACATATGAATGCGTTCGCTGACCCAAACATAGCATTACCGTTTAACACCAATGTAAAGGCTAGGATTCGTACTCAAGCAAACGATCCAATTTATAGCAAAAGTTATCCATATCCAATTTCCGTAGCGCCGTTCATTAACAGCGAAATTAATAAACTTTTCAAAGATGGTATAATAAGAGAATCAAGTTCTCCATATAACTCCCCGGTTCATGTTATGTCTAAAAAAGGTTTAGACGAAAGTGGAAATCCGAAGTTACGCTTAGTAATTGATTATAGAAAACTTAACGAAAAAACCATTCCAGATCGTTACCCAATACCGGATACCACTGTAATTTTAGCCAATTTAGGAAACTCAAAGTATTTCACCACGTTAGATTTAAAATCTGGTTTCCATCAGATTGTAATGTGTGAAGAAGATAGAAAGAAGACTGCTTTTAGCATAATCAACGGAAAGTACGAAATTTGTAGGCTTCCCTTCGCCTTGAAGAATGCTCCAAGCATTTTTCAAAGAGCTATAGACGACAAATGCTGTCACGTATACATAGACGACATTATTATTTATTCACCGGATGAGGAATCACACTTAGATAACATCGAAAAGATTTTATGGAAGTTAGAAAAATCAGGAATGAGAGTTTCAAGAGAAAAATCTAAATTTTTCTGAACCGAAGTTGAGTTTTTAGGTTTTGTAGTCTCAGGAAAGGGTATTAAAACAAGTCCAGATAAAGTTAATGATATTTTGAACTATAAACTTCCCGAAACGCTGCGAGCGCTGCGATCATTTCTAGGTCTGTCCGGCTATTATCGCCGTTTTATAAAAAACTACGCTGACATGGTAAAGCCACTGACCAAACACCTTCGTGGTGAAAACGGACATGTAGGAGCAAAAAGATCTAAAAATATTGAAATTGTACTTGATCCTGAAGAATTACGTGCCTTTGAAAATGTTATGCGAGTCTTGGCATCTGAAGATGTGCTTCTTTAATATCCGAACTATAACCGTCCCATCGATCTTACCACCGATGCCTCGTCAAGCGCTTTGGGTGCAGTACTATCCCAAAATGGTCGCCCCATTACGATGATTTCAAGAACTCTCTCGCACAGAACAAAATTATGCCACGAACGAGCGGGAGCTTCTCGCTATCGTAATATTTTTACTGATCATCAACCCCTTATTTTCTCCATATCCGAAAAAAACCCCAAATAGTAAAATGAAGAGATGGCGTGCGTTTGTAGCAGAATTTTAGCCAAATTTTCACTATAAGCCTAGTAAAGAGAATAAGGTAGCCGACGCACTTTCTAGGCAGTTCCTCAATAACATAGAAGAGTCTATACCAGACGAAACCGTCCACAGTGAAGAGTCATCGAGTAGCACCATAAAATCGGTATAACATTCAATTAATCAATTTAGGAATCAACTTATTCTATCTCAGTCAAGCGTTTGCAGTATAAGTACCAAAATTTTGTTTCAGAAGCTTATTCGACACACCATATTTTTCGAAAGTACTAAAAAGCTGATTTGTTACTTAAAATCTGCAATCAATTATAATGCTACAAATGGTATTCACTGTGATCTTCCTACTTTAGGGCGAATACAAGGTCCTATATTGTCCAAATTTTCAGGTGTTAAATTTGTTCACACCGAATTGCTTGTAATCGACTTAACAAACAAAGATGATCAACTCGAAACAGTCGTCACGGAGCATAATCGAGCTCACCGTTGCCTATCTGAAAATATCCATCAAATTTCTAATGAATATTATTTTCCAGACTTAAAAAAAATGCTAAAAAACCTAATTGCGAAATGTAAAATTTGTTTGGAAAATAATTATCAACGTAAACCACCTAATCCTGGCATTGGCGAAACGCCCATTCCAAACCTCCCGGGGGAAATTCTTCATATCGATATTTTTAACACCAGCAAACAACATTTTTTAACATGTGTGGATAAATTTTCCAAATTCGCTATTGTAAAGCCAATCGCATCAAGATCCACCGTAGATATCAAAGATGCTCTTCTGGAGGTTCTATTAAAGTTTAAGAACACAAAAACCATTGTTTCAGACAACGAAAAAGCTTTTCATTCCAACTTAATAAAAACGTTGTTGAGAGATAACTATTCAATTGAACAATTTTTTATACCCACACTTCATAGTGAAAGCAATGGCCAAGTCGAAAGATTTCATTCGACGTTGCTTGAAATAGTTTTACTAGCTACACATAAATACATTCACAGTATTCACTCTGTCATAAAAGATAAGCCCATTGATGTGTTCCACAATTACCCAGCCGAAAAATTACTAATGCAAGCTCAAGAAAAAACTATAAAAAGATTTAATGCTGGTAAAACAACTAAAATGTACGAAGCTGGAGAAAAGGTATTTTTAAAAAGAAATAAACGATTGGGCAACAAGTTTAATTTGTTGTTTGTTAAAAAAGTTGTAGAAAGAGATCTTGGCACAGCAGTGATAATCGAAGGGAAGGTCCATAAAAGTAACCTGCGATAGTTTGTGATTTGTATTTCTGAAGGATTTTGTTTGTTTGTTTGTTTTTGCCATTCTAACACTTTAAAATATGATAAAATAGCACATACAATGAACTAAGACACAATGCATTTTTTGGATTTTAAATTATTACTAAGAACATAATAATAAATAATGGCACAGGCAAGCAATAACAAACAAAAAAGGTTTTATAAAGCGACATCGTTTGATAGTTGTGGCCGCTGTGGTCGAGTTGGTAGCGGTGCGTGCTATAAATTGATATGCCGGTAAGTTCGAGGTTCGAATCTCAGTCAGGGCAAGCAAAATCTTAATAATAGGAAAAGTTTTTTCTAATAGCGGTCACCCCTCGGCAGGCAATGGCAAACCTCCGAGGGTATTTCTGCCATGAAAAAGCTTCTCATAAAATACATCTGCCGTCCGGAGTCGGCACAAAACTGTAGGTCCCTCCATTTGTGGTATTATATAAGGACGCACACCACAAATAGTAGGAGAAGCTCGGCCAAACACTGAGCTATATAGTGTACGCGCTAATATTATTATCGTTTGATAGGTGGACAAACAAGTATAAATAAAATAATTAAACGAAAGAACTTCTTTAGTTTTTCTGGATTCCTTTTTCATAATTAATTTGGACTTTGGTTTAGAAATTCAATTTTGCTTGCACCAGTTTACTCTTTCTGTGAAAAAATACAATTTATAGTTTCGAATCAATTACCCGTTTCTCCATTATTCAAACGAAATATTTCTTTAAAAACCTAAATTTATAAAAATAATCAAGACTCTTACACATAAACATGAGCGTTACTAGAGAACAAGTGCTCGAAATAGTCAGCGAGACTACCGAGCGTACTAGGAAGGAATTCGCCGAGCAACTTAAGCAGTTAACCCTGGCGATAAATCGATTAGCTCCGCCCACCGTTTAGTCATATATTCCAGTTTCTATTAATCCTTTAGTTCAGGATAATAATGCTAGCTTGGACTTAATTAAGTCACTTCCCGAATTAAAAGGCGATTCTTCAACATACCCGGCGCGGCGCACAAGCGGGCAGGAGCCTACGTATTTTAATCGATACAGGCACTTCAAAAAACTATATCAAAAATTTTTCATTTCTACGTGGCATTAAAGTCATTGAGAAACCCTTTAAGCTGAAGTCCATAAATGGTACGAATTTGATAAATAAAAAATGCCTGATTTTTGTTTTACCGTAATGGCAAAGTAAAACTGAAACATCTTTCATGTAATCAAAGTAACCTAATAACAATCGAAGACGACTCTGTTCCACCCCACATTAAACCTCAATTTTGTGATATGATTCGTAGACATATGAATGCGTTCGCTGACCCAAACATAGCATTACCGTTTAACACCAATGTAAAGGCTAGGATTCGTACTCAAGCAAACGATCCAATTTATAGCAAAAGTTATCCATATCCAATTTCCGTAGCGCCGCTCATTAACAGCGAAATTAATAAACTTTTCAAAGATGGTATAATAAGAGAATCAAGTTCTCCATATAACTCCCCGGTTCATGTTATGTCTAAAAAAGGTTTAGACGAAAGTGGAAATCCGAAGTTACGCTTAGTAATTGATTATAGAAAACTTAACGACAAAACCATTCCAGATCGTTACCCAATACCGGATACCACTGTAATTTTAGCCAATTTAGGAAACTCAAAGTATTTCACCACGTTAGATTTAAAATCTGGTTTCCATCAGATTGTAATGTGTGAAGAAGATAGAAAGAAGACTGCTTTTAGCATAATCAACGGAAAGTACGAATTTTGTAGGCTTCCCTTCGCCTTGAAGAATGCTCCAAGCATTTTTCAAAGAGCTATAGACGACAAATGCTGTCACGTATACATAGACGACATTATTATTTATTCACCGGATGAGGAATCACACTTAGATAACATCGAAAAGATTTTATGGAAGTTAGAAAAATCAGGAATGAGAGTTTCAAGAGAAAAATCTAAATTTTTCAGAACCGAAGTTGAGTTTTTAGGTTTTGTAGTCTCAGGAAAGGGTATTAAAACAAGTCCAGATAAAGTTAATGATATTTTGAACTATAAACTTCCCGAAACGCTGCGAGCACTGCGATCATTTCTAGGTCTGTCCGGCTATTATCGCCGTTTTATAAAAAACTACGCTGACATGGTAAAGCCACTGACCAAACACCTTCGTGGTGAAAACGGACATGTAGGAGCAAAAAGATCTAAAAATATTGAAATTGTACTTGATCCTGAAGAATTACGTGCCTTTGAAAATGTTATGCGAGTCTTGGCATCTGAAGATGTGCTTCTTCAATATCCGAACTATAACCGTCCCATCGATCTTACCACCGATGCCTCGTCAAGCGCTTTGGGAGCAGTACTATCCCAAAATGGTCGCCCCATTACGATGATTTCAAGAACTCTCTCGCACAGAACAAAATTATGCCACGAACGAGCGGGAGCTTCTCGCTATCGTATTGGCTTTAAAAGCGCTGCGGCATTATTTTTACTGATCATCAACCCCTTATTTTCTCCATATCCGAAAAAAACCCCAAATAGTAAAATGAAGAGATGGCGTGCGTTCGTAGCAGAATTTTAGCCAAATTTTCACTATAAGCCTAGTAAAGAGAATAAGGTAGCCGACGCACTTTCTAGGCAGTTCCTCAATAACATAGAAGAGTCTATACCAGACGAAACCGTCCACAGTGAAGAGTCATCGAGTAGCACCATAAAATCCGTATAACATTCAATTAATCAATTTAGGAATCAACTTATTCTATCTCAGTCAAGCGTTTGCAGTATAAGTACCAAAATTTTGTTTCAGAAGCTTATTCGACACACCATATTTTTCGACAGTACTGAAAAGCTGATTTGTTACTTAAAATCTGCAATCAATTATAATGTTACAAATGGTATTCACTGTGATCTTCCTACTTTAGGGCGAATACAAGGTCCTATATTGTCCAAATTTTCAGGTGTTAAATTTGTTCACACCGAATTGCTTGTAATCGACTTAACAAACAAAGATGATCAACTCGAAACAGTCGTCACGGAGCATAATCGAGCTCACCTTTGCCTATCTGAAAATATCCATCAAATTTCTAATGAATATTATTTTCCAGACTTAAAAAAAATGCTAAAAAACCTAATTGCGAAATGTAAAATTTGTTTGGAAAATAAATATCAACGTAAACCACCTAATCCTGGCATTGGCGAAACGCCCATTCCAAACCTCCCGGGGGAAATTCTTCATATCGATATTTTTAACACCAGCAAACAACATTTTTTAACATGTGTGGATAAATTTTCCAAATTCGCTATTGTAAAGCCAATCGCATCAAGATCCACCGTAGATATCAAAGATGCTCTTCTGGAGGTTCTATTAAAGTTTAAGAACACAAAAACCAACGAAAAAGCTTTTCATTCCAACTTAATAAAAACGTTGTTGAGAGATAACTATTCAATTGAACAATTTTTTTAACCACACTTCATAGTGAAAGCAATGGCCAAGTCGAAAGATTTCATTCGACGTTGCTTGAAATAGTTTTACTAGCTACACATAAATACATTCACAGTATTCACTCTGTCATAAAAGATACGCCCATTGATGTGTTCCACAATTACCCAGCCGAAAAATTACTAATGCAAGCTCAAGAAAAAACTATAAAAAGATTTAATGCTGGTAAAACAACTAAAATGTACGAAGCTGGAGAAAAGGTATTTTTAAAAAGAAATAAACGATTGGGCAACAAGTTTAATTTGTTGTTTGTTAAAAAAGTTGTAGAAAGAGATCTTGGCACAGCAGTGATAATCGAAGGGAAGGTCCATAAAAGTAACCTGCGATAGTTTGTGATTTGTATCTCTGAAGGATTTTGTTTGTTTGTTTTTGCCATTCTAACCATACCTAACTTTAAAATATGAAAAAATAGCACATACAATGAACTAAGACACAATGCATTTTTTGGATTTTAAATTATTACCTTTTGTTTGAAATTTTGAAATAATATTGTAAACTAGTTATAAGATACTACAATTTGTCAGCAAAATATTTGTTAACTAAGAAAACTATCTTCGATTCGCAAGAGGTAAACATAATTGCACATTGAAACGAAGACGTTTCAAACTTAACAGAGGGAATAGTTAAGGTAACAAGTAAAGTCGGCAAAGGTATGTCGCCCAACATTGCTGCTGCTCGTCATAACAGAAGTGTTTGCGATCCACCCATTGTTGAGTTGTTTTCTAATTCGCACTCAAATTCTTTGGTGATGCTCATATGCTTAAAAACTGCTAAGAACATAATAATAAATAATGGCACAGGCAAGCAATAACAAACAAAAAAGGTTTTATAAAGCGACATCGTTTGATAGTTGTGGCCGCTGTGGTCGAGTTGACAGCGGTGCGTGCTATAAATTGATATGCCGGTAAGTTCGAGGTTCGAATCTCAGTCAGGGCAAGCAAAATCTTAATAATAGGAAAAGTTTTTTCTAATAGCGGTCACCCCTCGGCAGGCAATGGCAAACCTCCGAGGGTATTTCTGCCATGAAAAAGCTTCTCATAAAATACATCTGCCGTCCGGAGTCGGCACAAAACTGTAGGTCCCTCCATTTGTGGTATTATATAAAGCCGCACACCACAAATAGTAGGAGAAGCTCGGCCAAACACTGAGCTATATAGTGTACAAGTATAAATAAAATAATTAAACGAAAGAACTTCTTTAGTTTTTCTGGATTCCTTTTTCAAATTAATTTGGACTTTGGTTTAGAAATTCAATTTTGCTTGCACCAGTTTACTCTTTCTGTGAAAAAATACAATTTATAGTTTCGAATCAATTACCCGTTTCTCCATTATTCAAACGAAATATTTCTCTAAAAACCTAAATTTATAAAAATAATCAAGACTCTTACACATAAACATGAGCGTTACTAGAGAACAAGTGCTTGAAATAGTCAGCGAGACTACCGAGCGTACTAGGAAGGAATTCGCCGAGCAACTTAAACAGTTAACCCTGGCGATAAAACGATTAGCTCCGCCCACCGTTCAGTCAAATATTCCAGTTTCTATTAATCCTTTAGTTCAGGATAATAATGCTAGCTTGGACTTAATTAAGTCACTTCCCGAATTTAAAGGCGATTCTTCAACATACCCGGCGCGGCGCACAAGCGGGCAGGAGCCTACGTATTTTAATCGATACAGGCACTTCAAAAAACTATATCAAAAATTTTTCATTTCTACGTGGCATTAAAGTCATTGAGAAACCCCTTAAGCTGAAGTCCATAAATGGTACGAATTTGATAAATAAAAAATGCCTGATTAATCTTCTTGATCATACCTCTACGTTTTACTTGCTTCCTAATTTAAATTCGTTTGATGGTATCATTGGATACGATTTCTTGAAAGAAATCGAAGCAAATATTGACACAGAAAGAGGGTTTTTGTTTTACCGTAATGGCAAAGTAAAACTGAAACATCTTTCATGTAATCAAAGTAACCTAATAACAATCGAAGACGACTCTGTTCCACCCCACATTAAGCCTCAATTTTGTGATATGATTCGTAGACATATGAATGCGTTCGCTGACCCAAACATAGCATTATCGTTAAACACCAATGTAAAGGCTAGGATTCGTACTCAAGCAAACGATCCAATTTATAGCAAAAGTTATCCATATCCAATTTCCGTAGCGCCGTTCATTAACAGCGAAATTAATAAACTTTCCAAAGATGGTATAATAAGAGAATCAAGTTCTCCATATAACTCCCCGGTTCATGTTATGTCTAAAAAAGGTTTAGACGAAAGTGGAAATCCGAAGTTACGCTTAGTAATTGATTATAGAAAACTTAACGAAAAAACCATTCCAGATCGTTACCCAATACCGGATACCACTGTAATTTTAGCCAATTTAGGAAACTCAAAGTATTTCACCACGTTAGATTTAAAATCTGGTTTCCATCAGATTGTAATGTGTGAAGAAGATAGAAAGAAGACTGCTTTTAGCATAATCAACGGAAAGTACGAATTTTGTAGGCTTTCCTTCGCCTTGAAGAATGCTCCAAGCATTTTTCAAAGAGCTATAGACGACAAATGCTGTCACGTATACATAGACGACATTATTATTATTTATTCACCGGATGAGGAATCACACTTAGATAACATCGAAAAGATTTTATGGAAGTTAGAAAAATCAGGAATGAGAGTTTCAAGAGAAAAATCTAAATTTTTCAGAACCGAAGTTGAGTTTTTAGGTTTTGTAGTCTCAGGAAACGGTATTAAAACAAGTCCAGATAAAGTTAATGATATTTTGAACTATAAACTTCCCGAAACGCTGCGAGCGCTGCGATCATTTCTAGGTCTGTCCGGCTATTATCGCCGTTTTATAAAAAACTACGCTGACATGGTAAAGCCACTGACCAAACACCTTCGTGGTGAAAACGGACATGTAGGAGCAAAAAGATCTAAAAATATTGAAATTGTACTTGATCCTGAAGAATTACGTGCCTTCGAAAATGTTATGCGAGTCTTGGCATCTGAAGATGTGCTTCTTCAATATCCGAACTATAACCGTCCCGTCGATCTTACCACCGATGCCTCGTCAAGCGCTTTGGGTGCAGTACTATCCCAAAATGGTCGCCCCATTACGATGATTTCAAGAACTCTCTCGCACAGAACAAAATTATGCCACGAACGAGCGGGAGCTTCTCGCTATCGTATTGGCTTTAAAAGCGCTGCGGCATTATCTTTATGGGATCAAAAATATTAATATTTTTACTGATCATCAACCCCTTATTTTCTCCATATCCGAAAAAAACCCCAAATAGTAAAATGAAGAGATGACGTGCGTTCGTAGCAGAATTTTAGCCAAATTTTCACTATAAGCCTAGTAAAGAGAATAAGGTAGCCGACGCACTTTCTAGGCAGTTCCTCAATAACATAGAAGAGTCTATACCAGACGAAACCGTCCACAGTGAAGAGTCATCGAGTAGCACCATAAAATCCGTATAACATTCAATTAATCAATTTAGGAATCAACTTATTCTATCTCAGTCAAGCGTTTGCAGTATAAGTACCAAAATTTTGTTTCAGAAGCTTATTCGACACACCATATTTTTCGACAGTACTGAAAAGCTGATTTGTTACTTAAAATCTGCAATCAATTATAATGTTACAAATGGTATTCACTGTGATCTTCCTACTTTAGGGCGAATACAAGGTCCTATATTGTCCAAATTTTCAGGTGTTAAATTTGTTCACACCGAATTGCTTGTAATCGACTTAACAAACAAAGATGATCAACTCGAAACAGTCGTCACGGAGCATAATCGAGCTCACCTTTGCCTATCTGAAAATATCCATCAAATTTCTAATGAATATTATTTTCCAGACTTAAAAAAAATGCTAAAAAACCTAATTGCGAAATGTAAAATTTGTTTGGAAAATAAATATCAACGTAAACCACCTAATCCTGGCATTGGCGAAACGCCCATTCCAAACCTCCCGGGGGAAATTCTTCATATCGATATTTTTAACACCAGCAAACAACATTTTTTAACATGTGTGGATAAATTTTCCAAATTCGCTATTTTAAAGCCAATCGCATCAAGATCCACCGTAGATATCAAAGATGCTCTTCTGGAGGTTCTATTAAAGTTTAAGAACACAAAAACCAACGAAAAAGCTTTTCATTCCAACTTAATAAAAACGTTGTTGAGAGATAACTATTCAATTGAACAATTTTTTTAACCACACTTCATAGTGAAAGCAATGGCCAAGTCGAAAGATTTCATTCGACGTTGCTTGAAATAGTTTTACTAGCTACACATAAATACATTCACAGTATTCACTCTGTCATAAAAGATAAGCCCATTGATGTGTTCCACAATTAATTACCCAGCCGAAAAATTACTAATGCAAGCTCAAGAAAAAACTATAAAAAGATTTAATGCTGGTAAAACAACTAAAATGTACGAAGCTGGAGAAAAGGTATTTTTAAAAAGAAATAAACGATTGGGCAACAAGTTTAATTTGTTGTTTGTTAAAAAAGTTGTAGAAAGAGATCTTGGCACAGCAGTGATAATCGAAGGGAAGGTCCATAAAAGTAACCTGCGATAGTTTGTGATTTGTATCTCTGAAGGATTTTGTTTGTTTGTTTGTTTTTGCCATTCTAACCATACCTAACTTTAAAATATGAAAAAATAGCACATACAATGAACTAAGACACAATGCATTTTTTGGATTTTAAATTATTACCTTTTGTTTGAAATTTTGAAATAATATTGTAAACTAGTTATAAGATACTACA
Organism: Philophylla caesio; assembly: GCA_963971545.1. Lineage (NCBI taxonomy): Eukaryota > Metazoa > Arthropoda > Insecta > Diptera > Tephritidae > Philophylla > Philophylla caesio. The sequence goes on from OZ020605.1 coordinate 13,593,166, forward strand.
ATTTGTCAGCAAAATATTTGTTAACTAAGAAAACTATCATCGATTCGCAAGAGGTAAACATAATTGCACATTGAAACGAAGACGTTTCAAACTTAACAGAGGGAATAGTTAAGGTAACAAGTAAAGTCGGCAAAGGTATGTCGCCCAACATTGCTGCTGCTCGTCATAACAGAAGTGTTTGCGATCCACCCATTGTTGAGTTGTTTTCTAATTCGCACTCAAATTCTTTGGTGATGCTCATATGCTTAAAAACTGCTAAGAACATAATAATAAATAATGGCACAGGCAAGCAATAACAAACAAAAAAGGTTTTATAAAGCGACACCGTTTGATAGTTGTGGCCGCTGTGGTCGAGTTGACAGCGGTGCGTGCTATAAATTGATATGCCGGTAAGTTCGAGGTTCGAATCTCAGTCAGGGCAAGCAAAATCTTAATAATAGGAAAAGTTTTTTCTAATAGCGGTCACCCCTCGGCAGGCAATGGCAACCCTCCGAGGGTATTTCTGCCATGAAAAAGCTTCTCATAAAATACATCTGACGTCCGGAGTCGGCACAAAACTGTAGGTCCCTCCATTTGTGGTATTATATAAAGACGCAAGTTAATTTATTTATTCATTTATTTCAATATATTAGTTGATACATTAATACACTTAACATAGTTGTTTAACATACTTCTTATGTGATCATTAATCAACTCCCCGACTCAAACCGGTAACAAGCATTATATAGGCTTGTTGTCACGTTGCGCTTTCATTCCATTCTCAAGTCACGTTGTGGGAAATCAGAAATATGGTTTCTTGTTACCAATATTTTCGGTAGCACTTTATTTTGCAGACGCTTGCGTTAGCAATAATTGTTGCGCGTGTAGCGCTGAAGTCGTAATTCACATTGCAGCGAAGAATATTAGCGAATGCAATATGATTCTTTTGTTTGTTTAAATTAAAAATACATATTGCTTTGTCAACGTAATAGTACGTTGCCTTAACTCCCGATTGTTTAACAAATTGGGAGATCGTTGATGCTGCGGAACTACCAACGTTGGTCTAATGAACCAGAGTTCTCTCTGTGACTCGGTGTTTGTGGCAGAATGCTTTCGTTAATTATGTTATTTACAGTAAGCCCCTTTTTTGCTTTAGACCAAAATTTTAAGGAAATTGCCAGTAAGGAAATAATAAGTATAATTGAAATGATTAAATTGATTGAGAAGACAACCTTTCCTTTGGTTGATATCAGATTTAGACTATCAATATTATTTGCTTGCAAGTCTTTAATTAGTTCTAATGAGAGAACTTCTTCCATTCGTTTGTTGTTATTGTTTGGCTGTATTAATGCAGGAAGTGGTTTCCACCCTGAAATTTCTTTGGAGACGAAAGTTTGATTGTTAATGATAACTGTATCATTGTGGAACTGTAACATATAGCTTCCAGACAATTCATTAGTCTTGTTGCTTGAGAATTTAATGAAACCTTCAAATTGGTTCAGCAATATTGTTCCAGGATATAATTCTTGAATTGAGGCAATATGCTTATTATTTATGATCACACAATCATGAGTTTTACTTGATAAAAGTGGTGGTATACAATTTGATTCACTTATGTTAACTAGATTCTGTTTTGGGCAAATACATAACTTATTATATTCTTTACAATCTTCTTTGATTTCATAAATTTCATTGTCACATTTAATTACATTTTCGGTATTTAGTTTAATAATTCTATCATTTTTCTTAATTGGTTTAATAAGTAATCTTTCACAATTTTTATTGTCTATTGCTGGTAAGTTAATTATGTAAATCATGTCTAAATTATTTGTTGCTATCTTAATGGTAGCGAAGCTTAAGGCTTGCTCAATATCATTATATGGAAATTTTTCTAAATCCAAAAAGGTTCTAGCCTCTTCAATTTCTTTTTCTGATAAGATAAATGAATTTATTACTCCTACCTTTGCCCATTGTAAAGCATATTCTACATTTATTATTTCTTCCTTTAAGATTCTTAACTTATTAACAATAGCATCTTCTTGAATTTTCCTAACTTCTTCAATTGTTTGGATCGCTTTGATTATTGTATTTGTACTATTTGTGATCGAATTAATGCGGTCTACTGTATTCTTATTAATTATTCTTTGTTTCTCATTGTTTTCTAAAAGTCCTTTGATTCTATCTAACACTATTTCATGGTCTTCGTGGTCAGGGGTTCCAGCTAACCATTTCCATGCTGTACCAAGTATGTCCAGCGAGCGTTTTTTTCGGGGTTTAATGATCTCTAGCTGTTGTTTCATTTGGGTCATATCGTGAAGAAGGAATGGCAGTATGGTACTGTTTCTCATAATTTTCGTATATACTTCAGTTTCTAGTTGGTTGATGGCGGATTCATAGTTGGTAAGGTTTAGTACGTGTATCAGTTTAAAGTTTCCGTTTTGTAGTTTAGCTTGTCCCAAATGTATAGGGATTAGCTGTGAGTTTGAGTAGTCAAATATCTGTACGTCAGATTGACAAATTTTAAAAATCGTCAGTAATATTAATAGCACGGGCGTCATTGTCTATAAAGAAGAATGTTTTTATGATTTAATATTTTCTTTATGTATAATTCTATTCCTACTATGAACTTTAACTTTATTTCCTAAATCTACTTGTATTTTTTGTTTTTTGTATCTATGATCTAGTTTATCTCTTTTGCCTATTAGTTTTTCATATACCTCTTGGTCGGGTTGGTTAGTTTTAATCTTGGTGTTTTGGTTTCTTTCTAACATTTTTATTTGAGCTTGGCGCATTTTATCCTTTACCTCATGAAATATGTCAAAAGGTTTTTTATTGGTCACAGAGTGAATAGTTAAATTATACTGTTGTGCAGCTCTGTAAAATATTTCTATAGTATCTATTAAATTAAATTCCTCTTTTATGCAACGTGCAATTTCTATAAGGGTTGAGTGTACCCTTTCTACCTGTCCGTTGGTTGAACTATGGCGTGGGTCACAGTAAAAAAGTTGAATTTGAAGTCTTTGCATTAGTGTCTTAAATTGATGAGTCGAAAAACCTGGTTCATTGCCTAGTGTCAGTTTCTTTACTGCCGGAAATGTTTGTAAGATTTCTTGAACCTTCCGGTCGAGGTTAAGTTTGTCTTCCGTGTGTCTTATGACAAGAAATTTTGAGTAAGCATCTACGCAAGTAATAAACTTTTGATTTTCCGCGTAAAAAATGTCTAAATGAAGGAACTCTCCCTCTTTTTCGGGAATTGGAGCCACTCCAGTTGGAAGTTTATTTGGTTTCCTATCGTATTTTGCTATATTGCATATATTACAATGTCTAGCATATTCCTTAAAAGATTTTAACATTGATGGCCAGTAGTATTGGGCAAGTATATGATTTTCCTTGCAGCTCCTGTGAGCGCGGATATGTGTTTGCTCTACTATAGCATGTCGATCGTCGGTATTGATCACATCAATGGCGAGTATTCTTGTGTAGACAAATTTAATCCTAAATACGCCTTTAACTGTTTCTTTAAATTCGTATAAATCTTCAGCTGAGCAATGGATTGCGGTTACTACATCAGGCCTAAGAAATTCCAATAAAATTCTTTTCAGGTTTTCTTTAGTGTCGAACTCTATTATGTGTCGAGTCCTGCTAAAGGTTGTGATTTGCTCATGAATAGAGAATGTTGCTCTGTTGAGCAAAATTTGCTGTTTGAATTCATTAAGGGGTTTCGATACTTCTGGAATATCAAAATCGTCACTACTTTCTTTTGAATGTTGAGTACTGTGTAAGGACTCATCACATGAAATATTGTTTAAAACTTGCCTGGACAGTGCATCGGCGACGACAATTGTTGCGCCGGGTTTGTATATAAACTTTGGGGCGTACTCTTCTATAAAGGACATCCATCTTTTTAATTTGGCATTTGGATTTTTGTTGGAGATTGAAAATGTAAGCGGTTGGTGATCGGTATGTATTTCTAGATCGGAAACGCCATATAAATAGTTTCTGAGCGTTTTTAGTGCCCAAACTATGGCATACAGCTCTTTCTCGTTAGTGGCGTAATTTAGTTCTGTAGAGTTAAGTGTTTTAGATATAAATATAAGAGGTTTATTATCCTGAGTTAAAACTGCGCCTATTGCGGCATTTGACGCATCTGTTGTTAAAACAAATTTCTTTTGGAAATCAGGTTGAGCTAGTTCTACTTGTCAAGCTAAAAGAGTTTTAAGCTTGTTGAATGCTGCGATACCGTCTGTATCGAGTTCAATGATGACCTTTTTTGATTGGTTTGTGGATATTTTTCCATTGTCTCCTGCGAGAAATTTGGTTAAAGGTTTCGCCACTTTGGCGTAATTTTGAATAAATTTATGGTAATAGCCTGTCATTCCTAAAAAGCTTCTAAGTTGTCTAAGAGTTCGCGGTTGAGGGTAATTATTAATAGTTTCTATTTTTCCTGGATCTGTTTTGATGACTTCATTCGCAATAACGTAGCCAAGAAATTCGACTTCTTTCTTAAAAAATTTTGACTTTTCCACTGAAATCTTCATGTTTGCTTGTTTAAGAGTGTTAATTACTATGTTTAAATGTTCAATATGTTCTTTTAGTGTTTCCAACACAATGATGTCATCGATATATACGTGACAGAATTTTCCAACAAAATTTCTTAGAATATCATCCATGGCATTTTGAAATATGCTAGGAGCATTCTTCAGGCCAAAGGGCATACGGACAAACTCATATTTCCCATTATTGACCGAGAAAGCAGTTTTACAAATATCTGCCTCCTTCATAAGTATTTGGTGGAATCCTGACTCGAGGTCTATAGTGGAAAAGAATCTCGCTTTTCCAAGGTTTGATAGTATTACAGTCAGGAATTGGATACCTGTAGGAAATTGTTTTCTCATTCAATTTTTTATAGTCGATGACCATACGCAATTTTTGCGTGCCATCGTCATTAATACCCTTTTTTGGGACAACCCAAATTGGTGCATTATAAGGACCTTTACTTTCGCGAATAATACCCTCTTGTAATAATTTTTTTAATTTCGGTATTTACAAAGGAGTTAGCGGAGAGAGGATAGGGGTATGGTTTACCCCACACAGGGTCATTAGTTGTTGTTGTTATCTCGGCCCTTACATCGGTTCTAAAGGGTAAATTTGTGTCAATATCTGCGTGTAATTTTGATATATTATTCACTATATTTTGACGTAACTTCTGTAATGCCACATCATTTTCGGTATATTTTTCATTATACAGATTATTCAAAATATTTTCTTCGATAGTTTCCTTATTGAAGAAATTTTTTTTAACGTTTTCTTTTTCATTACTTGATTTTTTTTGTACCTTTCCTTTATCGAGCGTACTTTCTTTGGTTTGCTGATTATTATCTTCATCAGCTACCTCGCTTGTTTTTTTTGAAATTTAAAAATTTTTCTGTACGGTTTCCGCACGTTATTGTCCCTGCTTCAAAGTCTAAAATAATATTTGCCCTTCTTAGGAAATTATACCCTATTAAAATATCTGATTCGAGATTTAGTATTTCGTAAAATCTTTGTAAGATACCAAATAATTTTATTTCATAATAATGGCTTATGATAGTAAAACCATTAATAGTTCTCACTCTTTTCTTAATAATTAATTCTTTCCGATTTTTAAATAAGTTCGGGCTGCAGTAACAACTAGTAGCGCCACTGTCTATTAAAATTGTATATCTGCATCCTGAGTCTCCTGATTTGATAATGTAGGGGAGACCCGACTTGTATCTAAAAAAAGCATCTTCTTCTATATTATTAATTCTTTGCTCTTTTTGGTTTGGCTGATAGCTCAATTGAGCGCTTTCATACTGCCTTTTGAACCCTTGTTGGTTATAATTGTTATTTTTGTTATTAAAGGCAGTAGGGTTTTGCTGATATGTTCCAGAATTAGGATAATTTGGACGATTATTGAAATTTGGCTTCTGGTTAACATGTTGCTGTGGTTTTCGCACAACATTGGTTCTGGTTTGGGTTGATGGTGATTTTGGTAATTATGGTTTTGAACATTATGATTGCGTTGCGGAAAACGCAAAGAATTATTATATTTTTGCGTATTATTATTATTCCGACCATATTGTTGAGCAAAGGTTGCTCGAAGGTTGTTCGACTCAAGTTCTTGTGCCTTGGCCAATGCGTTTGGCAATATTGCGTTATAAATACCCTTAAGGCGTACTGCCTGTTCTTTTTATTTAATTCATTTGTTAGTACAATATTAGGACCATGTGTCATTATTGTCTTATTGATCAATGCTGTTAACTTTTTGTTGATTTCATTATAATAATCAATGATGGTTAAGGAGCCTTGGCGCATTACGCTGAGCTCTTGTTCGATTATATGAGGAGGGCGCTTATCAGCGTAAGCGAAATCTAATCGGCTTAAAATCGCGTCCAAGTTTAGTACAGTGCCATGGTTAGTTAAAATGTCGTTGGCGTCCGAAGTCACTTTATTTCTCAAGATTGTCAGGGCTGCGTAATACTTACGACTGTTCTTTGTATATAAGCTCATGGAATTATTCGCGGCTTCACGCCAACTTACATATGCAATTTTTCCGTTAAAAGATGGTATGGATTTAATAACGTCTAGTGTTTCGTCGCATCTAACATTGTCGTCGAATCTTTTGGCGGTATACTCTTGTACATCATTTGTACTTGTTAATTGGGTCAGTTGGCGTGTTAAGCGCTTTATTGTTACTCTTAAGGGAGCCGTATGGGTCTGAATCAGTTCTGTCACTTGCGCGGCTGTAGCCATTGTTACAGTTGGTGGCCTCAATTTGCTAAATAATTCTGACAATGATTCTACAGACGAGCCTAGTCTTTCTCCTTGCAAAAGCTCTATTTCTTCCTCTAATTCACTAATTCGATCCAGTTTTCTTTTGTTTTTTATTTAGTTTTCACCCACTTATATAAATTTTATATTAATTACTTTCTACTCACATAAACCTTATATAAATATTGATCTAAAGCAGGAATCAGATGTCTGAAAACAGCAATTAGTTGACTGGAATCAGGAATCAGTTGACTGGAATCAGGAATCTATTTATCGCCTTTTGAAGGATGCTTTTTGCTAGTTTAATGTTTTTTGTTTTCCTTTTTTTCGAAGGATGCTTATTTTCACTTTAATTTTTCCTTCTTTTTTTCCTTTTGAAAGGATACTTTTTGTCAGTTTAATGTTTTTTGTTGGGTTTTTTTTTGTTTTCTCCTTTTTTGAAGGATACTTTTTGTCAGTTGAATGTTTTTGTTGGTTTTTAAATTTTTTCTCCTTTTTTTTGAAGGATACTTATTTACACTTTTAATTTTTTTCTCCTTTCTCAAGGATACTTTTTGTCAGTTGAATGTTTTTTGTTGGTTTTTTAAATTTTTTCTCCTTTTTTTGAAGGATACTTATTTACACTTTTAATTTTTTTCTCCTTTCTCAAGGATACTTTTTGTCAGTTGAATGTTTTTTGTTGGTTTTTTAAATTTTTTCTCCTTTGTTTGAAGGATACTTATTTTTACTTTGGCGGATGCTTGCTTTCGAGTCATTACTTTTTCTTTTCACGACGTTACACGATAGGGCATCCCGGTTGAGCCCCCAGTTAATTTATTTATTCATTTATTTCAATATATTAATGCACTTAACATAGTTGTTTAACATACTTCTTATGTGATCATTAATCAACTCCCCGACTCAAACCGGTAACAAGCATTATATAGGCTTGTTGTCACGTTGCGCTTTCATTCCATTCTCAAGTCACGTTGTGGGAAATCCGAAATATGGTTTCTTGTTACCAATATTTTCGGTAGCATTAATTTGCAGACGCTTGCGTTAGCAATAATTGTTGCGCGTGTAGCGCTGAAGTCGTAATTCACATTGCAGCGAAGAATATTAGCGAATGCAATATGATTATTTTGTTTGTTTAAATTAAAAATACATATTGCTTTGTCAACGTAATAGTACGTTGCCTTAACTCGCACATCACAAATAGTAAGAGAAGCTCGGCCAAACACTGAGCTATATAGTGTACGCGCTAATATTATTATCGTTTGATAGGTGGACAAACAAGTATAAATAAAATAATTAAACGAAAGAACTTCTTTAGTTTTTCTGGATTCCTTTTTCATAATTAATTTGGACTTTGGTTTAGAAATTCAATTTTGCTTGCACCAGTTTACTCTTTCTGTGAAAAAATACAATTTATAGTTTCGAATCAATTACCCGTTTCTCCATTATTCAAACGAAATATTTCTCTAAAAACCTAAATTTATAAAAATAATCAAGACTCTTACACATGAACATGAGCGTTACTAGAGAACAAGTGCTCGAAATAGTCAGCGAGACTACCGAGCGTACTAGGAAGAAATTCGCCGAGCAACTTAAGCAGTTAACCCTGGCGATAAATCGATTAGCTCCGCCCACCGTTCAGTCATATATTCCAGTTTCTATTAATCCTTTAGTTCAGGATAATAATGCTAGCTTGGACTTAATTAAGTCACTTCTCGAATTTAAAGGCGATTCTTCAACATACCCGGCGCGGCGCACAAGCGGGCAGGAGCCTACGTATTTTAATCGATACAGGCACTTCAAAAAACTATATCAAACATTTTTCATTTCTACGTGGCATTAAAGTCATTGAGAAATCCTTTAAGCTGAAGTCCATAAATGGAACGAATTTGATAAATAAAAAATGCCTGATTAATCTTCTTGATCATACCTCTACGTTTTACTTGCTTAATAATTTAAATTCGTTTGATGGTATCATTGGATACGATTTCTTGAAAGAAATCGAAGCAAATATTGACACAGAAAGAGGGTTTTTGTTTTACCGTAATGGCAAAGTAAAACTGAAACATCTTTCATGTAATCAAAGTAACCTAATAACAATCGAAGACGACTCTGTTCCACCCCACATTAAGCCTCAATTTTGTGATATGATTCGTAGACATATGAATGCGTTCGCTGACCCAAACATAGCATTATCGTTTAACACCAATGTAAAGGCTAGGATTCGTACTCAAGCAAACGATCCAATTTATAGCAAAAGTTATCCATATCCAATTTCCGTAGCGCCGTTCATTAACAGCGAAATTAATAAACTTCTCAAAGATGGTATAATAAGAGAATCAAGTTCTCCATATAACTCCCCGGTTCATGTTATGTCTAAAAAAGGTTTAGACGAAAGTGGAAATCCGAAGTTACGCTTAGTAATTGATTATAGAAAACAACGAAAAAACCATTCCAGATCGTTACCCAATACCGGATACCACTGTAATTTTAGCCAATTTAGGAAACTCAAAGTATTTCACCATGTTAGATTTAAAATCTGGTTTCCATCAGATTGTAATGTGTGAAGAAGATAGAAAGAAGACTGCTTTTAGCATAATCAACGGAAAGTACGAATTTTGTAGGCTTCCCTTCGGCTTGAAGAATGCTCCAAGCATTTTTCAAAGAGCTATAGACGATAAATGCTGTCACGTATACATAGACGACATTATTATTTATTCACCGGATGAGGAATCACACTTAGAAAACATCGAAAAGATTTTATGGAAGTTAGAAAAATCAGGAATGAGAGTTTCAAGAGAAAAATCTAAATTTTTCATAACCGAAGTTGAGTTTTTAGGTTTTGTAGTCTCAGGAAAGGGTATTAAGTAAAACAAGTCCAGATAAAGTTAATGATATTTTGAACTATAAACTTCCCGAAACGCTGCGAGCGCTGCGATCATTTCTAGGTCTGTCCGGCTATTATCGCCGTTTTATAAAAAACTACGCTGACATGGTAAAGCCACTGACCAAACACCTTCGTGGTGAAAACGGACATGTAGGAGCAAAAAGATCTAAAAATATTGAAATTGTACTTGATCCTGAAGAATTACGTGCCTTCGAAAATGTTATGCGAGTCTTGGCATCTGAAGATGTGCTTCTTCAATATCCGAACTATAACCGTCCCGTCGATCTTACCACCGATGCCTCGTCAAGCGCTTTGGGTGCAGTACTATCCCAAAATGGTCGCCCCATTACGATGATTTCAAGAACTCTCTCGCACAGAACAAAATTATGCCACGAACGAGCGGGAGCTTCTCGCTATCGTATTGGCTTTAAAAGCGCTGCGGCATTATCTTTATGGGATCAAAAATATTAATATTTTTACTGATCGTCAACCCCTTATTTTCTCCATATCCGAAAAAAACCCCAAATAGTAAAATGAAGAGATGGCGTGCGTTCGTAGCAGAATTTTAGCCAAATTTTCACTATAAGCCTAGTAAAGAGAATAAGGTAGCCGACGCACTTTCTAGGCAGTTCCTCAATAACATAGAAGAGTCTATACCAGACGAAACCGTCCACAGTGAAGAGTCATCGAGTAGCACCATAAAATCCGTATAACATTCAATTAATCAATGCTAAAAAACCTAATTGCGAATTGTAATATTTGTTTGGAAAATAAATATCAACGTAAACCACCTAATCCTGGCATTGGCGAAACGCCCATTCCAAACCTCCCACGGGAAATTCTTCATATCGATATTTTTAACACCAGAAAACAACATTTTTTAACATGTGTGGATAAATTTTCCAAATTCGCTATTGTAAAGCCAATCGCATCAAGATCCACCTCTTCTGGAGGTTCTATTAAAGTTTAAGAACACAAAAACCGTTGTTTCAGACAACGAAAAAGCTTTTCATTCCAACTTAATAAAAACGTTGTTGAGAGATAACTATTCAATTGAACAATTTTTTATACCCACACTTCATAGTGAAAGCAATGGCCAAGTCGAAAGATTCCATTCGACGTTGCTTGAAATAGATCGTTGCATTAAGGAGCAGCAGCAAATATGTATATGAAACAATCGACCTGGTTTTACTAGCTACACATAAATACAATCACAGTATTCACTCTGTCATAAAAGATAAGCCCATTGATGTGTTCCACAATTACCCAGCCGGAAAATTACTAATGCAAGCTCAAGAAAAAACTATAAAAAGATTTAATGCTGGTAAAACAACTAAAATGTACGAAACTGGAGAAAAGGTATTTTTAAAAAGAAATAAACGATTGGGCAACAAGTTTAATTTGTTGTTTGTTAAAAAAGTTGTAGAAAGAGACCTTGACACAGCAGTGATAATCGAAGGGAAGAAGGTCCCTAAAAGTAACCTGCGATAGTTTGATTTGTATTTCTGAAGGAGTTTGTTTGCTTGTTTGTTTTTTCCATTCTAACCATACCTAACTTTAAAATATGAAAAAATAGCACATACAATGAACTAAGACACAATGCATTTTTTGGATTTTAAATTATTACCTTTTGAAATTTTGAAATAATATTGTAAACTTGTTATAAGATACTACAATTTGTCAGCAAAATATTTGTTAACTAAGAAAACTATCATCGATTCGCAAGAGGTAAACATAATTGCACATTGAAACGAGGACGTTTCAAATTTAACAGAGGGAATAGTTAAGGTAACAAGTAAAGTCGGCAAAGGTATGTCGCCCAACATTGCTGCTACTCGTCATAACAGGAGTGTTTGCGATCCGCCCATTGTTGAGTTGTTTTCTAATTCGCACTCAAATTCTTTGGTGATGCTCTTATGCTTAAAAACTGCTAAGAACACAATAATAAATAATGGCACAGGCAAGCAATAACAACATATGACACATATTTACCTTAGCAACACACACTTAGTGATAGCGCTTGGGTTGACCGTCTGAATGCAGAGCTACAACGCTTTACACCCACTCGGCAACTAGTCATTGCACCGCCAAAACTACCGCAAGCCCAAGTGGCAACAAACCCGACATACGACCTTAGCATCTGCTAAGCAACAATAATAGTGGAGGGCACACGCTTAGTGATAGCGCTTGGCTTGACCGTCTGAATGCAGAGCAACAACGCATAACACCCACTCGGCAACTAGTTATTGCACCGCTAAAACTCCCGGCATAGCAAAACAACAACAAACCTGCCATACCTTAGCGTATGCCTAGCAATTACTCTAGTAAATGACCGCAAGGAATGCCGCTGCTCATCCCAACTTACCTACTAATGCGGACAGAGGTTTTATAAAGCGACATCGTTTGATAGTTGGGCATTAAGTAATTTGTATCAGAGCGAGTAACATTGCAATATACTGCTGACAAAGAAGTATAAATAAAATAATTAAAAGAAACATCCTTTATCACTTAATTTGCATAAATTCAGAATCGACCATGTATAGCAATATTAATAACACTTTCTTTATTACAGAATGGTTTAAATGCTCTACATTTGGCCGCAAAAGACGGTTATGTCGATATTGTGAGTGAACTTCTGAGACGTGGCATCAAAGTAGATAATGCCACAAAAAAAGGGAACACAGCGCTACATATTGCCTCACTGGCCGGTCAGAAGGACGTAATAAAGCTTCTTATTCAATATATGGCAAATGTGAATGTACAATCGTTGAATGGATTTACACCTCTTTATATGGCGGCTCAGGAAAATCACGATGCCTGCGTTCGTTTCCTGCTAGCGAAAGGGGCAAATCCTTCGCTGGCTACTGAGGTAAGTCAATTTTATTTAATTGTATGTATGTAGAAACAAAAAGTCGGACAGAAATGTGCAAATAGTTATATTTTTAACACATATAAACGGATTTTAAAGTCCTAAAACCCTATAAATAAGGCAAAATAAAAAATCGCAATTGGTAGAAAAGGCCACTAAACAATCCTAGCAACAAGAAAAGATGATAAGCCATAAAAAGCGAAAAGGCATTTGTTTTGAAAAATTCATTTATTTTACAAGTGTTATCGAAAAAAAATAATAAACAATTTTCTTTAATAAAATTTTTGTTCTTTGTTGAGGCTTTAATTCTAATCGAGTTTTTAACTAATACAACTTACTATCTACCTTTGTAATAACATTGAATCGAGAGATGCATTTGAAATTTTCGTGGAGCATTTTCCTTCGATTATCTCGAAGAAATACCTTTGAATGTACCCCCGACGTGAGTTTATACAAGTGGTGCGTAATTTAAGTACAGAACGTTGATAAAAAAAAATTGCTTTTGTTTCCAAGTTTGTGGGAATAACGCAGCCTGAATTATACTGTAAACAAGGAGTACTTCAGTATATTTTCGTCCTTGCGAAGTTTGTTTTACTTCTCCTTTTTAACTAGTGGCAGCTCTTTTGATAGACCTCCTTGTTTTGAAACCTTCTAATTGGCTGTTATTAGGGCTAAGAATATTTCCAGGCTGGTTTGGAAGAAACTCTCCGCTGTTTGGTACATCGCTTCTAAATATTATCCAAAATACTTATTACCTTGCCAGCTGACTAAAACTCCACTCCAGGAACAACGTGACAACGCCAAGTTCAACATTGCAGTAATGTATATGGATGAGCGGTTGCACGAACAAACCTTCGATATCGTACGAAATCCACCAGTGTAGGATAAGTACGCGTATCTTCGCACTGCAGTTTTAAGCAAATTTGCAGTCTCGCCATCGCACGCCTAAAGCAACTCACTTCGGGAATTCAACTCGGTGATAAGAAACCGAGTCACATGTTATCCCAGTTACAGAGAACAGGAGTCACGACGGATAAACGGCTAATAAATGATTTTTGGCTCCAAAAACTACCTGTTTCAGCACGTGCCATAATCACGGGATTCGACAAAGGTAACCCGGAGATGACCCTGGAACAACTAGCGTCAATAGCTGACGAGATCATCGACGTCGTTCGGGTTAATTCACTGGGGGCCGTTACCGTGGGCTCCACTAACCGACCACACCAACAGAGTTCATCACACGCGGATTCCAATGCTTCCGTAGAAGGCAGAATCGAGCGTATTGAACGAGCACTCGCCCGCATGGAGCAAAAAAGCAATAAAAGCCATCAGCGAGCACGGTCTCAAAGTCGGCACAACAGCGCTCGACGTTCTTTTGCAAATTCGCAACAAATGTGTTGGTATCACAAGCGATTCGGAACCAAGGCACTTAAATGCAATTATCCTTGCAACTTTAAAGAACAAAAAAACTAACATCGCCGGCGGCTTCTGCAGCTAACGTCGTCGTATTAAACCAACAAGGCTGCTCCAATTTCAATACTCCAAGTCCACGCCCAAACACTCGTTCCAAACTTCGTTTTTTGATTGATACAGGGGCAGACATTTCAATAATACATGCTGCATCTGTTAAACGGCCAGTACTGGCACAAGCAACACCACGTACGCCGCAAATAATACAAAAATAAAAACATTCGGTGTCATACGATTAACCCTCGACCTAGGACTACGAAGATCCTTCGAGTGGACTTTCGTCGCTGCTGACACGAAACACAATATAATAGGTGCAGACTTTCTGAGTAAGTACAACATTTTGATTGATATGCATAACGCCACCATCATCGACGGTGAGACGCAATTGGCAAGTCCAGCTATATGCGCAATTGGTGTGCAGCCGTACAACATCAAAACGTACGACACCAACAGCATGCCCGCAGATTTACTGCGAGAGTTTAACGATATTACCCAAACCAACAAACCTTCCAAAAGTAATATCAGCAGCAACAACGTTGAACATTTCATCGTAACGGAAGGCCAACCAGTGTTTCAAAAGCCACGCCGATTGAGCCCAGAGAAATACCACGCAGTTAAAGAGGAATTTCAGCATCGTATAAAGACCGGGGTATACCCGGGGGCCATCAAAAAGTCCCTACGCCAGTCCACTACACGTAGTACGCAAAGCTGACAACACATGGCGACCCTGCGGTGACTATAGGGCACTAAACGCGCAAACCCTACCGGACAGATATCCCCTGCCGCACATTCAAGATTTTACCTGTTTCTTGCACGGCAAAAAGTATTTTCCAAAATTGATTTATACCGTGGGTACTACCAGATACCGGTCGCCGAGGAAGACGTCCCGAAGACCGCAGTCACCACACCGTTCGGCCTATTCGAGTTCGTACGTATGTATGCCCTTCGGTTTGCGAAACGCCGCACAAACCTTTCAAAGGTATACGCATGAGGCATTGAGAGGCCTAGACTTTGCGTTCAGCTATGTGGATGACATTTGCATCGCATCTACAACAAACGAAGAGCATACGTCACACCTTCGTTCAATTTTTGAAAGACTACGAAAACACTCATTAACCATCAACCTGTCTAAATGTGTATTCGGCTCTGCGCAGATTGAGTTTTTAGGCTACTTAGTTAAACCAGAAGGTATCAGTCCTCTACCGGCGAAAGTATAAGTCATCCGCAAATTTCCTTTGCCGAAATTCGCATTCGAACTCAAACGTTTCTTAGCCATGGTAAACTTTTATCGTCGGTTTATACCGCACGCGATCGACCATCAGCAGCATTTGCACGCACTTGTTATAGGGAACAAGAAAAACAACAAAACGCCTTTAACTTGGGATGATAAGTCAATTTATCACTTTCAAAAATGTAAAGATGACTTAGCAAATGCTACACTGTTAGTACACCCAGCACCATCGGCCAATTTGATATTGTGCACAGACGCAAGCGATAACGCTATGGGTGCCGTAGTACATCAGCTTATCGAGTAGCAACCACAACCACTCGCATTTTTTCAAGAAAGTTTACAAACGCACAGTGCAAATACAGAACTTATGATCGCGAATTGCTCGCGATTTACACCGCAGTTAAGCACTTTAGACATCTGTTGGAAGGAAGACAATTTTCGGTAGCAACAGATCACAAACCGCTCACTTTTGCTTTTTCACAAATAAAAGACAATGCATCACCTAGACAGATTCGTCATCTTGATCTTATAGGTCAATTCACGACAAGCATACTACACATTCCAGGTGCTGCTAACACCTAACGCACTCCATGTAGCTGTAGACGACGCCATCGATTACGAATTAGTAGCTAAGCAACAGGCAACATGCGAAGAACTCCAAAGATTAATAAAAGCAAACAGCTCGTCATTACAGTTCAAACAAATAAAATTGTCTCCAGATGCTACACCTATCACTTGTGACGTTTCCGGCAGTTCAGCGCGACCTTATATACCACCTCCACAGCGGCAAGCGGTCATAGCAAAGTTTCACAATGTAGCGCATCCTGGAAAACGAGCTACAGCGCGGTTGGTGAAGAGCACTTCGTAAGGGAGAATATGGCAGCAGACATTGGTAGATACGTAACGCATTGCATACCCTGCCAACGCTCAAAGGTGGATAGGCACGTCGTTTCACCGATGGAGAAGTACAATTTACCTTCGGAACGCTTCGATCACTTAAACGTAGATATCATCGGCCCCTTGCCGCCATCTAATGGAAACAGATACTGTTTAACAATTATCGATAGATTTTCCCGATGGCCGGAGGTAGTTCCGCTATCGAATATAAACGCAGAAACCATAGCCTTTGCATTAATTAACGGGTGGATAAAACATTTCGGAGTGCCACTTCGCATCTCAACCGATCAGGGTAGGCAGTTCGAGTCAACACTATTCCGAAAGTTATTGCAGGCATTGGGGGTAACACACCTGCGAACGACCGCTTACCACCCTCAATCGAACGGTTTAATTGAGAGATTTCATAGGACACTTAAGGCAGCGATCATGTGCTCGAATTCAGCCAATTGGTCCCACCAGCTTCCACTTATACTGCTTGGGCTCCGATCAGTATACAAACCAGACATCAAAGCAACACCCGCTCAATTGGTCTATGGCACTACCCTTAGACTTCCAGGCGACATGTGTGAAACCCGCCGAACTACTTCGCCACCTCAACTCGTCCAAACGCTGTTAACTACCATGCACGAGTTGCAACCGACAGACACAGCGCACCACCGTAAGCAAAAACCTTTCGCGTTCCCAGCACTCGCCACGGCTACCCATGTATTTGTGCGTAACGATGCTGTTCGACCTTCCCTGACGCCACCTTACAATGGGCCATACGAGATTGAGGAACGCTCAAATAAAACTTTTAAGGTTAAAATCCCTGACAAATCGGCTACAGTTTCAATCGACCGCATCAAACCTGCCTTTGTATGCCAGCCTGGCGAAGAATCGCAACATCGAGACGAATCAGAACACGAAGAAAGCGTTGCAAAGCCTGTGTCCGCCGAGAAGAATACAAGATCCGGACGTTCGGTCAGACTCCCACCTCGCTACGCGACCTAGAAGTCTAGGGGGAGTATTGTGGCAACGCCGCGCCAGTAACAAAAATGCAACTCTACTTAATCTAATCTGACATCGGGAGATTTGCGATCTCTTCCGTGCCGGCCTCGCAAACACACCAGACGTGCGATCTTCAATTTTATTACTTTGTATAATTTAAGTAAAATAAATAGTTTTCTTAGTTTTATTATAAACAAATTATTGGTGTTCCTTATTACTTAAGAGACAGGAACTAATATAACTATAAGTCGTCAAATGCTACACGCATCTGAAAAGGCTGTTAAAAGACAACTTGGAACTGCGTAACGAGCAAACTGTAGCAAACACGACGGAACTCATCCATAAACTGACAACCGTGGAAATTACAAAACACAGCAGACTAGAATCATTTGGTATTAACGAGTTATACCCATCGATCCCACAAACAGACAATAGATATGGTACGGAAAACATTACTTGCGAAAACGAAGGACCAGATAAAAACAGCCCAGATAACAAACACATTACAAACAACGCTGCGACAAAATAATATTAAGTTGAATAACAAAATATACAGACAAACGAACGGACTCGGAATGGGTAAAACAACCTCTACTATCCAGATAGAGATATTTATGCAAAAACTGGAAGATCTAAAAACCGAGTTAGGCGTAGTATTCTACGCAAGGTGCGTGGAAGACATTATACGCTTTTGGATTCTATCCGCGCGAGACTTCATGTGCCTATACTCAGGATGCTTAACATTTGTTTACATTGACTAGTATGCACAAATATCTGTTTGGCCCAAAAATAAAATAAATACGGAACAACAGACCTAGACTGAACAGAACGAAAATTGACACTGAAGATGGCACAGCGCTGAAACCGGTTTGTCTCCAAACCAAGCTTGACAAGGGATGACGGAAAGTCTTTCAAACAGAAATCAACATTGCACCCTGCGGAACAAAAAAAGAAGATACGAATACAATCAGTAATCCTTAAAACCACTCACTGTGACGGAAAAGTCAAACAGCTAAATTGAGAAGGATGGTCTAGGATTAATATTTGCTGTTATCAAGTTCCACAAAATGATATTCGGTCGTAAATTTACATAACACATCAACCACAAACCTCTGTTAGCGATTTGTGGGAATAAATCTTGTTTTGATTTTTTTCTGATTTTCCAACAGGGTCAAAATATAATAATAATAATTTGGCGCTTGCACTATATAGCGCAGTGTTTAGCCGAACTTTATCTACCATTTGTGGTGTGCGTCGTTATATTCCACCACAAATGGAGGGACCTACAGTTTTGTGCCGACTACGAACGGTAGATGTAGTTTTCAGAGAAGCTTTGTCATGGCAGAAATACCCTCGGAGGTTTGCCATTGCCTACCGAGCGGAGACTGCTGTTAGAAAAAAGCTTTTCTTCAATTAAGATTTAAGTTGCGTTGTCTGAGATTCGTACCTCGTTCTTAGCGGCATATCGAGTTATAGCACGCACCGCTACCCACTCGACCACAGCGACCACATTGGAACGGAGTTTTTAAACGATACTGAAGATGGCACAACACCGAAACCGGTTTTTCTCCAAACCAAACTTGACAAAGAATGACGGAAAAGCGCTTCAACAAATATGAACTTTTTTCGGTAAGTAAGTAAGGCGTTAACATCTGAGTAACTTGAGCGTATTTTTCTCTGTATACTGCGCATTTAAACGTCAACAAGTGACAAGTGTTGTTGATAAGTTGATTTTTGCGAACACCTCCACCGTCAAGAGTTATCCTTGTCCGCTTTCGGGCAACTATATAACGTTCGGTACACTGTGATCTACTTTTTCTGAAATTTCAGCGAAGGAAATTTGAAAAAGATTTTATGTTAACTTCCTCATGAGGTAGATAATAGTTTTTTTTTCGACATGACAATGTAATATGAAATAAAAGTTATGTTAAAGTTCGCTTAAATTTCTCTACATAATCCCCATTCATTTCAATGCTTTTTTTAAGCCTGTAGATCCACTTCTCAAAACATCCTTAAAAATCTTGCTGTTTTAAGCATTTCGAATTCAAATTTATAATTACATATTTTGTTTCACTGAACAATTTATTTCGTTCTAAATGTTTAACTACGAAAGTCTGCACTAATAGTATAAATTTTTTATTTTCTCACGTAAACTACATCAATTAGTACACATATATACATATATGTAAATTTATAAATATATTTCATATTTGCAGGATGGATTTACTCCGCTCGCTGTTGCAATGCAACAAGGTCACGATAAAGTAGTGGCGGTTCTTTTGGAGTGCGACGTTCGCGGAAAGGTTCGTCTGCCAGCACTGCACATTGCTGCTAAGAAAAACGACGTAAATGCAGCAACTTTGCTTCTACAAAGCGAAACCAAGCCGGATATTGTCTCCAAGTCTGGATTCACGGGTTTGCACATTGCAGCGCATTATGGCAATGTAGAAATTGCAAAATTGCTAATTGATCATGGATCGGATGTAAATTTCACGGCAAAGCATAATATAACACCGCTGCATGTTGCTTGCAAATGGGGAAAAACGAATATTCTTGAACTGTTGCTATCAAATAATGCAAATATAAATTTCACTACTCGTGATGGCCTCACACCATTACATTGCGCAGCGCGCTCAGGCCATGTTGAAGTCATTGAACTATTACTTGCTAATAAGTCTCCCATACTTTCCAAGACGAAAAATGGTCTTGCTCCGCTGCATATGGCTGCACAGGGCGAACACGACGAAGCAGCCCAATTACTTTTGGCTCACAAGGCACCTGTCGATGAGGTAACTGTCGATTACCTAACAGCACTGCATGTCGCAGCGCACTGTGGACACGTGCGTGTTGCCAAACTGCTGCTCAGTTACAACGCAGATCCAAATTCTCGCGCTCTAAATGGATTTACGCCCTTGCATATTGCCTGTAAGAAAAATCGCATTAACGTTGTTGAGTTGCTATTGAAACATGGTGCCAGCATAAGCGCTACAACAGAGTCGGGTCTAACACCGTTGCATGTTGCAAGTTTTATGGGATGCATGAACATTGTTATATACTTATTACAACACGATGCTATCCCCGATGCACCAACTGTTCGTGGCGAGACGCCATTACATTTAGCCGCGCGTGCAAATCAAACTGACATAATACGTATTTTATTACGAAACGGTGCACAAGTTGAAGCACGCGCTAGAGAGGGTCAAACACCGCTGCATGTAGCATCGAGACTAGGAAATATCGACATAATTATGTTGATGCTGCAACATGGTGCTAATGTTGATGCTACAACCAAAGACTTGTATACACCATTGCATATTGCCTCAAAGGAAGGGCAAGAAGAGGTCGTTCAGTTGCTAACTGAAAGTAATGCGAAATTAGACGCAGTTACTAAGAAGGGTTTTACTTCTTTGCATTTGGCAGCTAAATATGGCAAAGATAACGTTGTTGCGATTCTCTTGCAACGAGGAGCTTATATCGATTGCCAGGGCAAGAACGATGTTACCCCACTACTCGTTGCAACGCATTTCGATCACCAAAAGGTCATAATGTTACTACTTGAACGCGGGTCTTCGCCGTTACTCTGCGCAAAGAATGGCCATAGCGCCTTGCATATTGCTTCCAAGAAAAATGAAATGGAAATCGCACAGCAACTTTTACAGTTTGGTGCCGATCCTGATGTGCGAAGTAAATCTGGATTCTCGCCCTTGCATTTAGCAGCGCAAGAAGGTCATATTTATATGGTGAATTTATTATTAGAAAACGGTATTGACGCAAATGTTCAAGCAAAAAACGGTTTAACGCCTCTGCATCTTACTGCTCAAGAAGATAAATCAGAAATAGCTGGAATACTTCTCGATCATCACGCTAACATATCCGAACGTACCAAAGCTGGCTACACACCTCTACATATAGCAGCGCATTATGGCCAAATCAACATGGTTAAGTTCTTGCTGGAAAATGATGCCAATGTCGAATTGAGTACAAATGTTGGTTATACACCATTGCATCAAGCGGCACAACAAGGTCATACAATGGTTATCAATCTGTTGTTGCGTCACAAGGCTGATCCCAATGCCGTCACCGAAGTAAGTATGAAATTTAACAATTATAAGAAACAATATACAAAGAAGCTCGATAGGAAACTATACGATTCTTCATACCATGTTTAGCACTCGTTGCCCATTACTTTTTATATTTTTGTGTATTTTGTTTTTATAAAATATTTTTTTTCGTTTACAAAAATAAAATAAACGAAGAATGATCAAACAGTAACGAGTAAAAAGCGTCAAGGTGTGAGTGGCTTTTGTGAGGTTCTTTAAAACTTATATTGATTGCATTATTACTCATGCCTTTTAACTAAAATGTAAAATATATATAAGGCAGAGCTGGCCGCAAAAGGGGTTGGGATTTTGGATGTTTGAATCTGCTTAAAAGTTTTCCATAGTTGAGTTTATGATAATAATGTTAAAAAAATATATATTAAGAACTCTATAAAACATTTGTTTTTGATGTTACCTACAACTATGTTTTTCCTTACAATTAGGGGAACGAAGGGTGTTGTGGATTGAGCGGCTATTAAGGGCCACCTATTTAACCCTATTGTACTAACCATTCGTAAATTTTACGAATGAAAACGTTTCATTTGCATCTGGCAACACAGGAAGCTCCCATCTTATTGAAATCTCGTATATGTAGCTTTATATTTCGCGGTGACGAGTTGATTCGTGTGAGAGTCTGTTTGCTTAGTGGTGAACTTCAATTCGAATTAACGGTAATTTCGTAAATTTTACGAGTGGTTAGTTTTACTGGCGTTGTTTTTTTTTTACTTACCAAGCTATAAACGAGTTAATTTTAATTTAGATAGTGGCTTTATTTTAGTTTAAACATGGGGAAATTTTAAGAATATACTCGACCGCTGGGAGGAAATCGAAGCTCTTCAACAAGAACTCCCCAGAATAAAATTTTATCAATTGCGTAATGACATACTATGTTCGCATATGCCCGATGACGTTTTTTAATGATATGCTAAATATTGTGCCCGTTGTGGTCGAGTGCGTAGCGGTGCGTAGTGGTGCGTGCTACAACTCGAAAGTTATTTAAAACAAATTTTTATAAAAAAAAACCCAAAAAATTAAGAATTAATTTTTTTCGAGCTAAACGTTTGTCTGCCAAAAAGTTTTGTTTGTCTATCTTTTGATTTGAAAGTTTGTACATACATATATATAGATTCCTTTGTATTGTACAAGATGGCGCAAAAGTAATCCTCCTATCAGAAAATGCTATAAATTTTGCGATTGGCCCCTAATGTCAGTTCTGTTTTGACATTTGTGTAGTAAACACATGCGAAATACACGTTAATAAACAATGTTACGCTACACTGCTCCAGATCGCGGAATATTGCTGACTATTTATTTGACCAATAATCGGTCGGTGACTTTGGCACAACGTGAATTTCGTCGCAGATTTCCTGGCCGTCCAACGCCTACTGGTGAAACACTGCGACGTTTAGCCGCTCGCCTCGAAGAGACTGGCACAACACGAGATGCTGCCAGGCGTGGCAGACCCCGGAGTAGCCGTTCTGCAGAGAATATTGCTGCTATAGCCGAGGATGTCATGGAAGCGCCGTCGACATCGACCAGACGACGTGCCACGCAAATGGGTATCAGTCGACGGTCTTTACAGCGAATTTTGGTACAAGATTTGAAGATGTTTCCGTACAAAGTCCAGACGGTGCATCAGCTGTTAGGTGCTGACCGCCAATCGCGTCTAACATACGCTCAAGCCATCCTTAATCACCACCAAGAGGAAGATGATTTTTCATCAAAAATAATCATGAGTGATGAGGCCCATTTCCATCTTAGCGGGTACGTAAATAAGCAAAATTCACGCTTCTGGGCACTGAAAATCCGCGTGTAACCCACGAAGAGCCATTACACCCGCTCAAAGTCACTGTATGGTGTGCTGTTTTCGCTGGAGGAGTCATCGGACCTTTTTTCTTCGAAGACGTCGCGGGCCAAACGGTTACTGTGAATGGTGAGCGCTACAGATCAATGATCAACGAGTTCTTTTTGCCGCAACTTGATGAATTGGGATTGGAAAACATGTGGATCCAACAGGACGGTGCAACGGCACACACTGCACGTGACACAACCGATATGCTGAAGGATGCATTTCCCGGGCGCCTAATCTCCCGTTTTGGCGATTTGCACTGGCCAGCAAGATCGCCTGATTTGACCGCTCCAGACTTCTTTTTGTGGGGCTTTTTGAAGTCGCGGGTTTATGTCAACAAGCCTCAGACTCTTGCAGCTCTTAAAGACAATATCCGTCAAGAATGTGAGGACCTATCGCCGGAAGTTTTGGCCAAAGTGATGGAAAATGCCATAAAAAGGGCGCAAATGACAATCAACTGTGGCGGCGGCAATTTACATGACATCATATTCTCGACTTGATGTAAAAAAAATTAAAAGACCAAATAAAAATAATCCACAAGAAGAATCAAACTTTTTCATTTTTTCTTTAAATTACAGCCAAAAAACATCGGAAGTTTACTTTTGCGCCACCTTGCATTAGACCAACTTACATTACTTAAAATAAAATCACCAAATACACAGATGTATTCGTCGCACAACGGATTGTGTACCAAATTTATAATGTTGTCAGTATGTGCTCGAAATAGGCTATCCACACTGTTCGGTGGAACGTAAGAAGCCAAAAGAAACAATGTGCTTTAATACTTTTTATTAATTTCTGTGGAAGGTAAGATATATATGCAAATAATAGATAAATGTATTGCCTTTTTCCTAATTTCATTTATATAGCTCTTCTGGCATATATAAAAATTTTGCTCTGATATTTTAGTTTACATGCGAATATTCATTGTATTTTGTCATACATTCAAATACGCATTTGTTATTGCAAAACCAAGGCGAATTCATTCCAGGTGGTGGCATTTCTACAATAACAAAATTGTTTGTTTCAAGAATAATAAATAAGACGATTGCAACATGTTTACGCATAGCGAAGTCAGTATGAGTAGGATGCAAAACGAAAATACAAATATGGCGGCGAAATGGTAAACAAACGCGAACATATCAGTGTGAAATTCTGTTCTGCGCCCGCCAACAATTAAATAATCAGGTTCTGTAGTACGTTTCTGTAACTTAGCTCAATCGATTCTTTCGATTCATACTCACGATAATTGTGTGTCTGTTAGAAAATTAGTTATTTTCACTTGCGGTTAGCGGTACAATTTAAAGCTCACTGTACATCGAGGAGTGCATCTTTCCATGAACTATCTTTACCAGTTTCAACAGCCGTAAGCATATTCTTTAACGTACTCATTAGCCGTTCAACTTGTCCATTGGACCGTGAACTACCTGTTGCTATTAAGTGAAGGTTGATTCCATGCATTTTACAAAATTCACGGAACTCGGAGCTCGCAAAGCATCTTCCCTGGTCTGCTATGATACGTACAGGTGCCCCAAACAAAGAAACGGAATATTTTATGGCCCGAATACTGCTGGCAGTATCAATGTGAGTTGTATGGTACAAAATAAAAATATATTTCATACAATTTTTCAAGCGTTTTTTCCCACCCGAGATGCATTAATGCTTTATGTGTTGTGTTTACAAAAGACCACCTCAGTGCTCTAGGAAGCATGGGTATACATCTAGTCCTACCATGACGTATTTTACGATGCAATATACCAAAACAAAGCTCATACGTTTTAGACAAATCATTATTAAGTTTTTCTTCCTTAAGGTCAGTTATTAGTTTTACAATATCAGGGTCGCGTTTCTGCTCAGCCAACATCCAGTCTTTAAAGAGTTCTGCAAAGTTAATTTCTTTTTGTTGTACCTTCGGTGAATTCGATGTTGCCTTCAGAGGCAGTGGATTTCTCGAAAAGAAATATACATGACACATTCGATTTCCGTTTCTATGAACAATGTCAAAGTCAAACGCTTGTAGAAACGCCCACCACCTATGTATGTACTCTGGGAGTTAAGTCTAATTTGGTGCGAGATGACTTAAGAGAATTGCAGTCTGTTACTACCGTAAAGTTTCGGCCATGCAAATAATGCCTGAAATGCTTTATTGCATTAACAACTGCCAAAGTTTCTTACTCATATGAATGGTATTTTGATTCTGCGGAAGTCGTACTTTTACTAAAATACGCAACTGCATGAAGCTTGTCATCGTTCTTTTGCAAGAGGACTGCACCGTATCCTATCGAGCTTGCATCAGTGTGCAACTCTATGGGAAAATTTGGATCAAACATGGCTAGAACAGGAGTATTTGTAAGAACAGAGATATTTTTTTTCCTTATGGATTCATGGGATGAATTCCAATCAAGAAGTGTCTTAGTGGCACTAGTCAATCTATACAATGGCGTCATGATTTGCGAAAACTTAGGAATAAATTGTCGAAAATATGAGGCCAATCCTATAAATTGTCGCTCCTGAGTAATAGATTGAGGAGGATTTGGTCTAATTTCTCCACTGCTAACTTCAAACCCTAAATATTCCACTTTTTTCTTCATAAAACAACACTTTTTGCTATTTAAAGAAAACCTGACCTTCGCAAGCGTGCCTAAGACATTTTCTATCCTTTTTAAACTTTCGTTTAAGTCTTCGTTTCCTAAAACCAGGATGTCATCCATGTAAACTACAACATAAGTATTGGCAAGCACTCCAAGAACTTTCATTACAGCACGTTGGAATACTGCAGGAGCGTTTCGTAGCCCAAATGGCATAGCTAGATACTCAAAATGACCTTCAGGCGTTACGAAGGCGGTTCTTTCAATCGAGTCGGAATGGACGGGTATTTGGTGGTATCCACTTGTCATATCTAGAGTGGTAAAATAGTGGCAGCCATGCTGTCTATTAATCTGATCAGAAATCAGGGGTAATGCAAATCGGTCAGGAATTGTGTTATCATTCAGTTGTCGATAATCAACACACATTCGGTCTGACCGATCTTTTTTCTTGACCAGTAAAATAGGACTTGAAAATGGTGAGCTACTAGGTCGAATAACATTTGTTTTTAACAGTTGTAACATGTTTGTATGAATATGTAGCCTACTAACTGAGTGCCAGGCCATTTGCTCAACTTGGTGATTATCCCTTTTGTATTTATGTACACACATACATATATACATACATATGTACATACATGTGTATTGTGCGTATGCATAGTGTGCGTCTGCGCTTGTGAACACATATATATGTATGTATGCATGTATGTACATACATGCATACAAAAATTCGCTTCCTGTGTGTGATCCTATATCATATTCTGTATACCTTTGAAAAAAAAAATTATAAAGTTTCTGGTTCTGATTTTTGAAAATGGAAGTGCACTATAGTTTCAATGGTATTATAAAACATATTCATACATAAGACATTTTGAATTTATTACAAAAAAAACAATAATAATTATAATTAATTAATACCTACATATGTACATTGAATTGTGGAAAAGTAATAATATCAAAAAAACAACTCAGAAAATATTTAAATATTTAAATTATCTTTGAGGATTATTTGGATAATTTAATGAAGTCAAATGTCCACTAATATTTTATTCACATCAATATTATTTCAGTCTTAAATAATAATAGTATTGTATAAATAACATGAGTTAAAAGAATTTTCTAATCCGCTTTAATAACAAAGTAGTAAGCATAAGCGAAAACAACGCATATGCTAAGCGTTGTTACGTACACACATACAGCCATCGCTAGCTGCGCCTTGCATATGTATGTACATATGTGCCTTTGGTGGCGTCTCCCTGCGCAATGTCCGCCACATTCGTCACATTCGTGCAAAATCCGGACAGGCCGTGAATGCATGAATGATCGATGACTATAAATGAGCGTAGCGAAGAGAAAAATTTGTACATCCCTTAAATCATAAGCAGAGAGTACCCATATTGGTCTATTTTTTCTCTGTAAGTACACATATTTATGATCGCATGAGTGCCTGAGTTGAATGAGCATCGCATTCACATTCGTGTAATCCGGCTAACAGAATAAATTAATGTTCTCATGCAGCCCTCTAACTGACATTAAGGCACAGACGAGACTTACGACACTATGAATGTAAGTGGTCAGGTTCCAATTGTAATTTAACCACGTCAGCACTATTCTTTACAGTTGAGAAAACTTTTAGGTCATCAGCATACAGCAAAAAGTTAGCGAAAGAGAAACATGATTTAATATCGTTTATAAACAATACGAAGAGCAAAGGCCAGGAATACTGCCTTGTGAGGTAGCAAAGAAAGAGTCCCACACACAACATCTGCGATGCAAATACGATCTAAGCCAATTTAGAAAGACAAAATGGAATCCAAGATGCTGAAGATTAGCAATTAAAATTTTCTGTGACACTTTGTCAAAAGCTTTACGTCAGTGTACTATATACAGTCTACTTGGGATACAAGAGAAAAAGCTGATATACAGTACTCACTAAAGACTGCCAGATTTGAGACAAAGTTTGGAAATGGTAGACAGTTTAGAGATTGGTCTATAGTTGCAGATATTGTTTTTGTTTCCAATTTTGAAAATAGGAGAAATATATGCTTATTTCCATGCTTCAATGGCAAAATCAGAGCTGGGCAATTCTTTAATAACAGCCCAGAAATGCCGTCACTGTCAGTTCGTGAAGAGGGTTTTAGGTCTACAATACCCTTCTCAATATCACAGTCTGCAAGGTTGAGAGAACCAAAACCTGACGTGGTATGTGAAACGGTTGGAAACTCAGGATCAGGATGCAAGTCATGGTTATCCTGATCAAAGTTTGATTCAAAGAACTCCGCGAATACATTAGCAACATCGGCGGGAGAATCCGCCAAGACAATTGAACTCTTAAAAACCGCGTATAAATTAGGAAGTGTCTACGACTATTTGTTGATTTATATTGACTATAGGAATATTTGCTGAGCAAATGTCATACATAATTGACTTAAATGTGTTAAAACAAGCAAAGCGGGCCAGGCCAGGTCTAGAAATAGCCTGCTAATAAAAATACTGGCAAAGTCAACGAGCATAGTTGTAATAAGGGTTATTATTATTTGGAACGACCGCTGCAAAATTGTAAGATTCAACCTCATGAACATGATGCAACCCTGCGGGAGAAATCATATCAAGGCATTTGGAAAGGTTGCATTTTAAATCATCACCGATTAAAATTAAATCTGAAATCCTATCAAGCTCGGTAACAAAATTATTAATTTGCAATATATTTAAACTATGTAAGTTATCAATAAGACAAGATTCGTTCAACGAAGAAACATTATTAGCTGTTAGCCCAACAGTAGTGTAACTATGTACAAGGTGGCGCAAAAGTAATCCTCCTATCAGAAAATGCTATAAATTTTGCGATTGGCCCCTAATTTCAGTTCTGTTTGGACATTTGTGTAGTAAACACATGCGAAATACACGTTAATAAACAATGTTACGCTACACTGCTCCAGAACGCGGAATATTGCTGACTATTTATTTGACCAATAATCGGTCGGTGACTTTGGTACAACGTGAATTTCGTCGCAGATTTCCTGGCCGTCCAACGCCTACTGGTGAAACACTGCGACGTTTAGCCGCTCGCCTCGAAGAGACTGGCACAACACGAGATGCTGCCAGGCGTGGCAGACCCCGGAGTAGCCGTTCTGCAGAGAATATTGCTGCTATAGCCGAGGATGTCATGGAAGCGCCGTCGACATCGACCAGACGACGTGCCACGCAAATGGGTATCAGTCGACGGTCTTTACAGCGAATTTTGGTACAAGATTTGAAGATGTTTCCGTACAAAGTCCAGACGGTGCATCAGCTGTTAGGTGCTGACCGCCAATCGCGTCTAACATACGCTCAAGCCATCCTTAATCACCACCAAGAGGAAGATGATTTTTCATCAAAAATAATCATGAGTGATGAGGCCCATTTCCATCTTAGCGGGTACGTAAATAAGCAAAATTCACGCTTCTGGGGCACTGAAAATCCGCGTGTAACCCACGAAGAGCCATTACACCCGCTCAAAGTCACTGTATGGTGTGCTGTTTTCGCTGGAGGAGTCATCGGACCTTTTTTCTTCGAAGACGTCGCGGGCCAAACGGTTACTGTGAATGGTGAGCGCTACAGAGCAATGATCAACGAGTTCTTTTTGCCGCAACTTGATGAATTGGGATTGGAAAACATGTGGATCCAACAGGACGGTGCAACGGCACACACTGCACGTGACACAACCGATATGCTGAAGGATGCATTTCCCGGGCGCCTAATCTCCCGTTTTGGCGATTTGCACTGGCCAGCAAGATCGCCTGATTTGACCGCTCCAGACTTCTTTTTGTGGGGCTTTTTGAAGTCGCGGGTTTATGTCAACAAGCCTCAGACTCTTGCAGCTCTTAAAGACAATATCCGTCAAGAATGTGAGGACCTATCGCCGGAAGTTTTGGCCAAAGTGATGGAAAATGCCATAAAAAGGGCGCAAATGACAATCAACTGTGGCGGCGGCCATTTACATGCCATCATATTCTCGACTTGATGTAAAAAAAATTAAAAGACCAAATAAAAATAATCCACAAGAAGAATCAAACTTTTTCATTTTTTCTTTAAATTACAGCCAAAAAACATCGGAAGTTTACTTTTGCGCCACCTTGCATTAGACCAACTTACATTACTTAAAATAAAATCACCAAATACACAGATGTATTCGTCGCACAACGGATTGTGTACCAAATTTATAATGTTGTCAGTATGTGCTCGAAATAGGCTATCCACACTGTTCGGTGGAACGTAAGAAGCCAAAAGAAACAATGTGCTTTAATACTTTTTATTAATTTCTGTGGAAGGTAAGATATATATGCAAATAATAGATAAATGTATTGCCTTTTTCCTAATTTCATTTATATAGCTCTTCTGGCATATATAAAAATTTTGCTCTGATATTTTAGTTTACATGCGAATATTCATTGTATTTTGTCATACATTCAAATACGCATTTGTTATTGCAAAACCAAGGCGAATTCATTCCAGGTGGTGGCATTTCTACAATAACAAAATTGTTTGTTTCAAGAATAATAAATAAGACGATTGCAACATGTTTACGCATAGCGAAGTCAGTATGAGTAGGATGCAAAACGAAAATACAAATATGGCGGCGAAATGGTAAACAAACGCGAACATATCAGTGTGAAATTCTGTTCTGCGCCCGCCAACAATTAAATAATCAGGTTCTGTAGTACGTTTCTGTAACTTAGCTCAATCGATTCATACTCACGATAATTGTGTGTCTGTTAGAAAATTAGTTATTTTCACTTGCGGTTAGCGGTACAATTTAAAGCTCACTGTACATCGAGGAGTGCATCTTTCCATGAACTATCTTTACCAGTTTCAACAGCCGTAAGCATATTCTTTAACGTACTCATTAGCCGTTCAACTTGTCCATTGGACCGTGAACTACCTGTTGCTATTAAGTGAAGGTTGATTCCATGCATTTTACAAAATTCACGGAACTCGGAGCTCGCAAAGCATCTTCCCTGGTCTGCTATGATACGTACAGGTGCCCCAAACAAAGAAACGGAATATTTTATGGCCCGAATACTGCTGGCAGTATCAATGTGAGTTGTATGGTACAAAATAAAAATATATTTCATACAATTTTCCAAGCGTTTTTTCCCAACCGAGATGCATTAATGCTTTATGTGTTGTGTTTACAAAAGACCACCTCAGTGCTCTAGGAAGCATGGGTATACATCTAGTCCTACCATGACGTATTTTACGATGCAATATACCAAAACAAAGCTCATACGTTTTAGACAAATCATTATTAAGTTTTTCTTCCTTAAGGTCAGTTATTAGTTTTACAATATCAGGGTCGCGTTTCTGCTCAGCCAACATCCAGTCTTGAAAGAGTTCTGCAAAGTTAATTTCTTTTTGTTGTACCTTCGGTGAATTCGATGTTGCCTTCAGAGGCAGTGGATTTCTCGAAAAGAAATATACATGACACATTCGATTTCCGTTTCTATGAACAATGTCAAAGTCAAACGCTTGTAGAAACGCCCACCACCTATGTATGTACTCTGGGAGTTAAGTCTAATTTGGTGCGAGATGACTTAAGAGAATTGCAGTCTGTTACTACCGTAAAGTTTCGGCCATGCAAATAATGCCTGAAATGCTTTATTGCATTAACAACTGCCAAAGTTTCTTACTCATATGAATGGTATTTTGATTCTGCGGAAGTCGTACTTTTACTAAAATACGCAACTGCATGAAGCTTGTCATCGTTCTTTTGCAAGAGGACTGCACCGTATCCTATCGAGCTTGCATCAGTGTGCAACTCTATGGGAAAATTTGGATCAAACATGGCTAGAACAGGAGTATTTGTAAGAACAGAGATATTTTTTTTCCTTATGGATTCATGGGATGAATTCCAATCAAGAAGTGTCTTAGTGGCACTAGTCAATCTATACAATGGCGTCATGATTTGCGAAAACTTAGGAATAAATTGTCGAAAATATGAGGCCAATCCTATAAATTGTCGCACCTGAGTAATAGATTGAGGAGGATTTGGTCTAATTTCTCCACTGCTAACTTCAAACCCTAAATATTCCACTTTTTTCTTCATAAATCAACACTTTTTGCTATTTAAAGAAAACCCGACCTTCGCAAGCGTGCCTAAGACATTTTCTATCCTTTTTAAACTTTCGTTTAAGTCTTCGTTTCCTAAAACCAGGATGTCATCCATGTAAACTACAACATAAGTATTGGCAAGCACTCCAAGAACTTTCATTACAGCACGTTGGAATACTGCAGGAGCGTTTCGTAGCCCAAATGGCATAGCTAGATACTCAAAATGACCTTCAGGCGTTACGAAGGCGGTTCTTTCAATCGAGTCGGAATGGACGGGTATTTGGTGGTATCCACTTGTCATATCTAGAGTGGTAAAATAGTGGCAGCCATGCTGTCTATTAATCTGATCAGAAATCAGGGGTAATGCAAATCGGTCAGGAATTGTGTTATCATTCAGTTGTCGATAATCAACACACATTCGGTCTGACCGATCTTTTTTCTTGACCAGTAAAATAGGACTTGAAAATGGTGAGCTACTAGGTCGAATAACATTTGTTTTTAACAGTTGTAACATGTTTGTATGAATATGTAGCCTACTAACTGAGTGCCAGGCCATTTGCTCAACTTGGTGATTATCCCTTTTGTATTTATGTACACACATACATATATACATACATATGTACATACATGTGTATTGTGCGTATGCATAGTGTGCGTCTGCGCTTGTGAACACATATATATGTATGTATGCATGTATGTACATACATGCATACAAAAATTCGCTTCCTGTGTGTGATCCTATATCATATTCTGTATACCTTTGAAAAAAAAAATTATAAAGTTTCTGGTTCTGATTTTTGAAAATGGAAGTGCACTATAGTTTCAATGGTATTATAAAACATATTCATACATAAGACATTTTGAATTTATTACAAAAAAAACAATAATAATTATAATTAATTAATACCTACATATGTACATTGAATTGTGGAAAAGTAATAATATCAAAAAAACAACTCAGAAAATATTTAAATATTTAAATTATCTTTGAGGATTATTTGGATAATTTAATGAAGTCAAATGTCCACTAATATTTTATTCACATCAATATTATTTCAGTCTTAAATAATAATAGTATTGTATAAATAACATGAGTTAAAAGAATTTTCTAATCCGCTTTAATAACAAAGTAGTAAGCATAAGCGAAAACAACGCATATGCTAAGCGTTGTTACGTACACACATACAGCCATCGCTAGCTGCGCCTTGCATATGTATGTACATATGTGCCTTTGGTGGCGTCTCCCTGCGCAATGTCCGCCACATTCGTCACATTCGTGCAAAATCCGGACAGGCCGTGAATGCATGAATGATCGATGACTATAAATGAGCGTAGCGAAGAGAAAAATTTGTACATCCCTTAAATCATAAGCAGAGAGTACCCATATTGGTCTATTTTTTCTCTGTAAGTACACATATTTATGATCGCATGAGTGCCTGAGTTGAATGAGCATCGCATTCACATTCGTGTAATCCGGCTAACAGAATAAATTAATGTTCTCATGCAGCCCTCTAACTGACATTAAGGCACAGACGAGACTTACGACACTATGAATGTAAGTGGTCAGGTTCCAATTGTAATTTAACCACGTCAGCACTATTCTTTACAGTTGAGAAAACTTTTAGGTCATCAGCATACAGCAAAAAGTTAGCGAAAGAGAAACATGATTTAATATCGTTTATAAACAATACGAAGAGCAAAGGCCAGGAATACTGCCTTGTGAGGTAGCAAAGAAAGAGTCCCACACACAACATCTGCGATGCAAATACGATCTAAGCCAATTTAGAAAGACAAAATGGAATCCAAGATGCTGAAGATTAGCAATTAAAATTTTCTGTGACACTTTGTCAAAAGCTTTACGTCAGTGTACTATATACAGTCTACTTGGGATACAAGAGAAAAAGCTGATATACAGTACTCACTAAAGACTGCCAGATTTGAGACAAAGTTTGGAAATGGTAGACAGTTTAGAGATTGGTCTATAGTTGCAGATATTGTTTTTGTTTCCAATTTTGAAAATAGGAGAAATATATGCTTATTTCCATGCTTCAATGGCAAAATCAGAGCTGGGCAATTCTTTAATAACAGCCCAGAAATGCCGTCACTGTCAGTTCGTGAAGAGGGTTTTAGGTCTACAATACCCTTCTCAATATCACAGTCTGCAAGGTTGAGAGAACCAAAACCTGACGTGGTATGTGAAACGGTTGGAAACTCAGGATCAGGATGCAAGTCATGGTTATCCTGATCAAAGTTTGATTCAAAGAACTCCGCGAATACATTAGCAACATCGGCGGGAGAATCCGCCAAGACAATTGAACTCTTAAAAACCGCGTATAAATTAGGAAGTGTCTACGACTATTTGTTGATTTATATTGACTATAGGAATATTTGCTGAGCAAATGTCATACATAATTGACTTAAATGTGTTAAAACAAGCAAAGCGGGCCAGGCCAGGTCTAGAAATAGCCTGCTAATAAAAATACTGGCAAAGTCAACGAGCATAGTTGTAATAAGGGTTATTATTATTTGGAACGACCGCTGCAAAATTGTAAGATTCAACCTCATGAACATGATGCAACCCTGCGGGAGAAATCATATCAAGGCATTTGGAAAGGTTGCATTTTAAATCATCACCGATTAAAATTAAATCTGAAATCCTATCAAGCTCGGTAACAAAATTATTAATTTGCAATATATTTAAACTATGTAAGTTATCAATAAGACAAGATTCGTTCAACGAAGAAACATTATTAGCTGTTAGCCCAACAGTAGTGTAACTATGTACAAGGTGGCGCAAAAGTAATCCTCCTATCAGAAAATGCTATAAATTTTGCGATTGGCCCCTAATTTCAGTTCTGTTTGGACATTTGTGTAGTAAACACATGCGAAATACACGTTAATAAACAATGTTACGCTACACTGCTCCAGAACGCGGAATATTGCTGACTATTTATTTGACCAATAATCGGTCGGTGACTTTGGTACAACGTGAATTTCGTCGCAGATTTCCTGGCCGTCCAACGCCTACTGGTGAAACACTGCGACGTTTAGCCGCTCGCCTCGAAGAGACTGGCACAACACGAGATGCTGCCAGGCGTGGCAGACCCCGGAGTAGCCGTTCTGCAGAGAATATTGCTGCTATAGCCGAGGATGTCATGGAAGCGCCGTCGACATCGACCAGACGACGTGCCACGCAAATGGGTATCAGTCGACGGTCTTTACAGCGAATTTTGGTACAAGATTTGAAGATGTTTCCGTACAAAGTCCAGACGGTGCATCAGCTGTTAGGTGCTGACCGCCAATCGCGTCTAACATACGCTCAAGCCATCCTTAATCACCACCAAGAGGAAGATGATTTTTCATCAAAAATAATCATGAGTGATGAGGCCCATTTCCATCTTAGCGGGTACGTAAATAAGCAAAATTCACGCTTCTGGGGCACTGAAAATCCGCGTGTAACCCACGAAGAGCCATTACACCCGCTCAAAGTCACTGTATGGTGTGCTGTTTTCGCTGGAGGAGTCATCGGACCTTTTTTCTTCGAAGACGTCGCGGGCCAAACGGTTACTGTGAATGGTGAGCGCTACAGAGCAATGATCAACGAGTTCTTTTTGCCGCAACTTGATGAATTGGGATTGGAAAACATGTGGATCCAACAGGACGGTGCAACGGCACACACTGCACGTGACACAACCGATATGCTGAAGGATGCATTTCCCGGGCGCCTAATCTCCCGTTTTGGCGATTTGCACTGGCCAGCAAGATCGCCTGATTTGACCGCTCCAGACTTCTTTTTGTGGGGCTTTTTGAAGTCGCGGGTTTATGTCAACAAGCCTCAGACTCTTGCAGCTCTTAAAGACAATATCCGTCAAGAATGTGAGGACCTATCGCCGGAAGTTTTGGCCAAAGTGATGGAAAATGCCATAAAAAGGGCGCAAATGACAATCAACTGTGGCGGCGGCCATTTACATGCCATCATATTCTCGACTTGATGTAAAAAAAATTAAAAGACCAAATAAAAATAATCCACAAGAAGAATCAAACTTTTTCATTTTTTCTTTAAATTACAGCCAAAAAACATCGGAAGTTTACTTTTGCGCCACCTTGCATTAGACCAACTTACATTACTTAAAATAAAATCACCAAATACACAGATGTATTCGTCGCACAACGGATTGTGTACCAAATTTATAATGTTGTCAGTATGTGCTCGAAATAGGCTATCCACACTGTTCGGTGGAACGTAAGAAGCCAAAAGAAACAATGTGCTTTAATACTTTTTATTAATTTCTGTGGAAGGTAAGATATATATGCAAATAATAGATAAATGTATTGCCTTTTTCCTAATTTCATTTATATAGCTCTTCTGGCATATATAAAAATTTTGCTCTGATATTTTAGTTTACATGCGAATATTCATTGTATTTTGTCATACATTCAAATACGCATTTGTTATTGCAAAACCAAGGCGAATTCATTCCAGGTGGTGGCATTTCTACAATAACAAAATTGTTTGTTTCAAGAATAATAAATAAGACGATTGCAACATGTTTACGCATAGCGAAGTCAGTATGAGTAGGATGCAAAACGAAAATACAAATATGGCGGCGAAATGGTAAACAAACGCGAACATATCAGTGTGAAATTCTGTTCTGCGCCCGCCAACAATTAAATAATCAGGTTCTGTAGTACGTTTCTGTAACTTAGCTCAATCGATTCATACTCACGATAATTGTGTGTCTGTTAGAAAATTAGTTATTTTCACTTGCGGTTAGCGGTACAATTTAAAGCTCACTGTACATCGAGGAGTGCATCTTTCCATGAACTATCTTTACCAGTTTCAACAGCCGTAAGCATATTCTTTAACGTACTCATTAGCCGTTCAACTTGTCCATTGGACCGTGAACTACCTGTTGCTATTAAGTGAAGGTTGATTCCATGCATTTTACAAAATTCACGGAACTCGGAGCTCGCAAAGCATCTTCCCTGGTCTGCTATGATACGTACAGGTGCCCCAAACAAAGAAACGGAATATTTTATGGCCCGAATACTGCTGGCAGTATCAATGTGAGTTGTATGGTACAAAATAAAAATATATTTCATACAATTTTCCAAGCGTTTTTTCCCAACCGAGATGCATTAATGCTTTATGTGTTGTGTTTACAAAAGACCACCTCAGTGCTCTAGGAAGCATGGGTATACATCTAGTCCTACCATGACGTATTTTACGATGCAATATACCAAAACAAAGCTCATACGTTTTAGACAAATCATTATTAAGTTTTTCTTCCTTAAGGTCAGTTATTAGTTTTACAATATCAGGGTCGCGTTTCTGCTCAGCCAACATCCAGTCTTGAAAGAGTTCTGCAAAGTTAATTTCTTTTTGTTGTACCTTCGGTGAATTCGATGTTGCCTTCAGAGGCAGTGGATTTCTCGAAAAGAAATATACATGACACATTCGATTTCCGTTTCTATGAACAATGTCAAAGTCAAACGCTTGTAGAAACGCCCACCACCTATGTATGTACTCTGGGAGTTAAGTCTAATTTGGTGCGAGATGACTTAAGAGAATTGCAGTCTGTTACTACCGTAAAGTTTCGGCCATGCAAATAATGCCTGAAATGCTTTATTGCATTAACAACTGCCAAAGTTTCTTACTCATATGAATGGTATTTTGATTCTGCGGAAGTCGTACTTTTACTAAAATACGCAACTGCATGAAGCTTGTCATCGTTCTTTTGCAAGAGGACTGCACCGTATCCTATCGAGCTTGCATCAGTGTGCAACTCTATGGGAAAATTTGGATCAAACATGGCTAGAACAGGAGTATTTGTAAGAACAGAGATATTTTTTTTCCTTATGGATTCATGGGATGAATTCCAATCAAGAAGTGTCTTAGTGGCACTAGTCAATCTATACAATGGCGTCATGATTTGCGAAAACTTAGGAATAAATTGTCGAAAATATGAGGCCAATCCTATAAATTGTCGCACCTGAGTAATAGATTGAGGAGGATTTGGTCTAATTTCTCCACTGCTAACTTCAAACCCTAAATATTCCACTTTTTTCTTCATAAATCAACACTTTTTGCTATTTAAAGAAAACCCGACCTTCGCAAGCGTGCCTAAGACATTTTCTATCCTTTTTAAACTTTCGTTTAAGTCTTCGTTTCCTAAAACCAGGATGTCATCCATGTAAACTACAACATAAGTATTGGCAAGCACTCCAAGAACTTTCATTACAGCACGTTGGAATACTGCAGGAGCGTTTCGTAGCCCAAATGGCATAGCTAGATACTCAAAATGACCTTCAGGCGTTACGAAGGCGGTTCTTTCAATCGAGTCGGAATGGACGGGTATTTGGTGGTATCCACTTGTCATATCTAGAGTGGTAAAATAGTGGCAGCCATGCTGTCTATTAATCTGATCAGAAATCAGGGGTAATGCAAATCGGTCAGGAATTGTGTTATCATTCAGTTGTCGATAATCAACACACATTCGGTCTGACCGATCTTTTTTCTTGACCAGTAAAATAGGACTTGAAAATGGTGAGCTACTAGGTCGAATAACATTTGATTTTAACAGTTCGTCAACTTTATTTCAAACAATTCGGCGCTCTTCAGGACTCATCCTGTATGGTCGTCTACAAACTGTTTTGTTCGGATCTTTAAGTCTAATTTGCATGGGCTCTATATTAAAAGAACTACATGGGGTATTTTCTATGAATCTGTCTCTAAATGTGTGAAAATTTCAATCAACTTAGTTTTATGTTCAATGGGAATATCAGTATCAAAGTCATTAAAATTTACGTCAACATTTTTAATGTCACATACGTTTACTTCGGCAGAATCTAATTTGCAAAACTGCAAAAGTTTTCAGAGTCATTTTAACACATATACTTTGTATCAAACTTTAACAACCAATCATAATATCATATTTCAAAAAATTATCTGGTAAAATATGAAAGAGAATTTGTAATTTTATATTATCAATCTCTACCAAAGTCAAAAGGAGCTCTTTATATTTGTTTGACCATTACCGGTCATCGTGACGACATTATTTATTCGCCTACCACAAAATTTGGAACTTAGGGACTCTTTCATCAATGAGCATTCCGCTATAGAATCAAAATAAAATGCATAAAGCTCACCTGACTGTTCACATTTGGCTTCTCTGAGCTTACTGAGTTTTAGTATTTAGCAAGTGTTTTTCCTAACAAGTGTTTTTTTTTTTTTTTAATAGGAGTGTACCACCATTGCTTCACTCAAGCAATACATTATTGCTTGGCATATCTACCATAGCTCCGACATATACATTTTTGTTTTAAAGAATTTATTTCTATAGCTACTTATATAACTTATATCTATTCTGCCCCGAGGGGAACGTCATCCTTCTACCTGCAATGGCCATATGATCCAGTAAATATTGCTAAAAATATAAGAAAAAATAAAATAAATCAAAAGTAGAAAATTTGCATTCAAAATATTAATATTTTTTAAAAGAAAATCACTTGAACAGAAAGATAATTGACTGTTATTTCTAATAATATTGCTTTAAATTTGTAATTATTTAGCAGTTTTGTAAAATTTATACCTTTCTTACAACTATGTGAAATGCAGTATATGTACTGTGCACATGCAAATGCAATAAGGTAGTTTTCAAAAGTTCGAAAATTTCATTAAAATTATTTATTAAATTAAAAAAAAAATAGAATGGACTGGATATAAATGGTATTTTGATTCTGCGGAAGTCGTACTTTTACTAAAATACGCAACTGCATGAAGCTTGTCATCGTTCTTTTGCAAGAGGACTGCACCGTATCCTATCGAGCTTGCATCAGTGTGCAACTCTATGGGAAAATTTGGATCAAACATGGCTACAACAGGAGTATTTGTAAGAACAGAGATAATTTTTTTCCTTATGGATTCATGGGATGAATTCCAATCAAGAAGTGTCTTAGTGGCACTAGTCAATCTATACAATGGCGTCATGATTTGCGAAAACTTAGGAATAAATTGTCGAAAATATGAGGCCAATCCTATAAATTGTCGCACCTGAGTAATAGATTGAGGAGGATTTGGTCTAATTTCTCCACTGCTAACTTCAAACCCTAAATATTCCACTTTTTTCTTCATAAATCAACACTTTTTGCTATTTAAAGAAAACCCGACCTTCGCAAGCGTGCCTAAGACATTTTCTATCCTTTTTAAACTTTCGTTTAAGTCTTCGTTTCCTAAAACCAGGATGTCATCCATGTAAACTACAACATAAGTATTGGCAAGCTCTCCAAGAACTTTCATTACAGCACGTTGAAATACTGCAGGAGCGGTTCGTAGCCAAAATGACATAGCCAAATACTCAAAATGACCTTCAGGCGTTACAAAGGCGGTTCTTTCAATCGAGTCGGAATGGACGGGTATTTGGTGGTATCCACTTGTCATATCTAGAGTGGTAAAATAGTGGCAGCCATGCTGTCTATTAATCTGATCAGAAATCAGGGGTAATGCAAATCGGTCAGGAATTGTGTTATCATTCAGTTGTCGATAATCAACACACATTCGGTCTGACCGATCTTTTTTCTTGACCAGTAAAATAGGACTTGAAAATGGTGAGCTACTAGGTCGAATAACATTTGATTTTAACAGTTCGTCAACTTTATTTCAAACAATTCGGCGCTCTTCAGGACTCATCCTGTATGGTCGTCTACAAACTGTTTTGTTCGGATCTTTAAGTCTAATTTGCATGGGCTCTATATTAAAAGAACTACATGGGGTATTTTCTATGAATCTGTCTCTAAATGTGTGAAAATTTCAATCAACTTAGGTTTATGTTCAATGGGAATATCAGTATCAAAGTCATTAAAATTTACGTCAACATTTTTAATGTCACATACGTTTACTTCGGCAGAATCTAATTTGCAAAACTGCAAAAGTTTTCAGAGTCATTTTAACACATATACTTTGTATCAAACTTTAACAACCAATCATAATATCATATTTCAAAAAATTATCTGGTAAAATATGAAAGAGAATTTGTAATTTTATATTATCAATCTCTACCAAAGTCAAAAGGAGCTCTTTATATTTGTTTGACCATTACCGGTCATCGTGACGACATTATTTATTCGCCTACCACAAAATTTGGAACTTAGGGACTCTTTCATCAATGAGCATTCCGCTATAGAATCAAAATAAAATGCATAAAGCTCACCTGACTGTTCACATTTGGCTTCTCTGAGCTTACTGAGTTTTAGTATTTAGCAAGTGTTTTTCCTAACAAGTATTTTTTTTTTAAATAGGAGTGTACCACCATTACTTCACTCAAGCAATACAATTACAATTCAGTCGAGACTTTGTACATGCTGTATAAAGTTCGAAGGAATATCTTTACAAAAACCGTTGACGGAGCAGTTGAGCTAATGAGTAGTTCCTAAACTTATATTCTGTTGCATATGCTTTGTTTTAAATTTTCAATTTGTTTTCTTTAAAATTGATCTTCAAATGTTGCTAAAGGTCATATGCATGTTATTTTCTTTTTTTGTGTCATAATTAGAATGAAAAATATTAACTGCTGGAATTTTAACTAGATATTTTAAACCGGCGCTTAGATAGCAATTCAGACTTACTCGCACACAGTTTGTGTTCAACATTAAGTGTAATATATTCCTATTCATTTATTTGTTTTAATGTATTTATTTAATTGTTTATGAAGTCAATGAACATAAGTTCTTACAGACTACACTTAAATTTATTCATACATAGGATTTTGACCCTACCTCTAAATAGTTGCATGCAAAATATTCAATACATTTTTCGGTGATATTTATTATACAAGTATATATTTTGATTCACAAATGCTTATAAAATTTTATATATTTTCTGTTCTGATAAAATTTTTCAACCGGAAAAGAATGCAAACACATTTTAAAAGGAAAATGATCCCTGAAAAATCACTTTTGATCCCCAGACGGGATATATCGTCAGTATTTACATATATACTTTGCACGCTGCGTGGTTCGAAATATATATAGACAATGGAACAAGAAAATAAAATTTGTGCATGCTTAGCTATAATACTGGCATTTTCATTAAAAACAAAACATGTAAAGAGAAGGGGCTTAAGTAAAGAATACGGGCCGTTCAGCTAGAAAAACATAAAAAATTTGCGTGGTTCGCCTTTTTCCACTGATTCTGATGGTATAATTTTTTTGGTGCAAATTAATAGGTCGCGTGTTAGGGAGGGGTAAAGGGGAAAATTTCAATATTTTTAGAAGCTGATATTTCAATATTGGTATCGTTAGAAAGCTAATTAAAAGGTCTTTTATTTGATATGTATGTTTGTATATAAATTATATATATATTTTGAGAAAAAAAAACTGAAATAATGCACATTTTTTTAATAAAACCCATATTTTTCTTTAAAAACTACGTAGCCGGAGTTGGACGGGCCTCACGCGAAAAAGAGTTCTGCACAAACATGTTTGCGCAAAAATACTGTGCTTAGCGGGTCTGGAGCCCGAAGGAATCAATTTCCAATCCACTTATTGTTTTAAAATATTCTTCGTTTAATTTTAATTAATTTAAAACATCGATAAGTTATATATAAAATGAAAGGTATTTTTATGCTCTTTTTAATAAATATAATTTTCAATGCAGTTAGTTACGTATTATTTTAAGAAAAATACAGTTTTTATTAAAAAATATGCATTATTTCAGTTTTTTTTATTTTTCTCAAAATATACACATGTATATATAATTTATACACAGATATACATATCAAATAAAATGCCCTTTAATTACCTTTCGAACCATACCAAT
Organism: Philophylla caesio; assembly: GCA_963971545.1. Lineage (NCBI taxonomy): Eukaryota > Metazoa > Arthropoda > Insecta > Diptera > Tephritidae > Philophylla > Philophylla caesio. The sequence goes on from OZ020605.1 coordinate 13,635,712, forward strand.
TTTTTGAAATATCAGCTTCTTAAAATATTTAAATTTCCCCCTTTACACCTTCCTAACACCATCACAATTAATTTGCACAAAAAAAAATTATACCATTAAAATCAGTGAAAAAGTGCGGGCCACGCCCAATTTTTTATAATTTTCTAGCTCAACGTGCCCTATTCGTTACTTGTTCCGAGACTTGGTGCGACTAATAAATGCCCAATTGTACACCATTAAGACTAATCCCAGAACACTCTCTTTAGAGATTAGTCGCACAGTATTTTGCTGGGATCCTATGTAAATGCTTGTGTGTACATATATGTATGTTTAAATATGTGCGTGCGTAGATAGTGTACATACATATGTACATATGTTTCTGGAAAAATTTGTACTCAGTGTCTTGAATTAATTTTACATTTTCATGCTAAAAATACGAAAAAAAATATTAATCAATAAAGAAGAACCAAAATTCAATTGGCTCTCGGATCGAATATGGTAAGGTTAGTCAGCTTCGGAGTATTTATAGAAGTACCGCTTTTACATTTTTGGTTCGTTTCGGTCGATTTCGATCTTGCGTGTGCATAAACACACGTATTTATGTATGTACATGCTCTTGCATTGCAAAGGTATACATACATATTTACTTATACTCATACATATGTGCGTATATGTATGCAGTCATATGTCTGTATATATGCAAATACATCCAATTTTAGAGAACAAATTTGTTTGTTTCTTTGGCAGTCAATAAGTTTTGTAACACTTTTTACATCGATATTTTCTGTATACTTCTTCATAAAATAGAACGGACAAACTGCTTTGAGCATCGCGAACAATTTGGGATACGTCTCTGCTGTTGAAACTCTAAGGGTGGTTACCGAAAAATCGGTCACGAATATCATAACAGGCGTTTTGGAAGAGAAATATAAAGTGGTTGCGCCGGAATTGATGCATGAAACATTCATGTCTGATTCTGAAGACGAAGGTGGTGACGAACTTATAGATCATCAACAATATAAATACATGGCCACTGATGACTTAAAGGCATCCGAGCAGGATCATCAGAACTACGACACAACTAACAATTACGATCATATCGACCACCATCAACAAAAGCAGATACAAAAAGTAAATCACGGACAACTATCAGGAGTTCATAACAATTATCATAAAGAAAAAGGTAAATGAATACATATGTATTTACATGCATACATACTTACGTACAATTTATGCCTTAAAAAAATATTACATCCCGCCTTCGTACATTTTTCCGAACAATCTTGATATTGTTGTGTATTCTGATTCAATACATAAAAAAAATACTTCTCATATCTGTATTTGTTGTCAAATATTAAATATGTTTATAAAAGCTTAAGATGTTTTGATCCGAAAAGTAAAATAATCTTAATTTTTTAAAAGTTCATGCATGCACATGTATATGTATACGTATAGTGCTTGCCATACAAACAAATGTACGTATGTAGATGTATTATGTCAAGAATACCTATTTCAATATACATGCCAGGATAATCTGTGAAACGAAAAATATTACCGCGATCATATTCCCACAACTGTAGCATGCACCTTTCTTCAGATGAAGTTGTCGTGCTACCTTCATAAAACTACTTAACAAGGTTAGCTAGGTAAGTTTTTCTTGCCGCTCTTTTCCTTCGAATACCTTAGATCTGAATATGCCAATGAATTTCTCACTTAAAAAATTTTCCAAATTAACAATAATTTTAGAATTGTCAGAAATGTAACCATGTATGGTGAAAATATTAAATTTACACCTGGAAAACATATGCTCAAACAAGGCATTCACCAAAGTTTTCTACTGGATATAATGTGCATTTGATTCTTAATCCATCCGATTCTTTGTTCTTTATAAATTATTAAACATTTACAAATATTTAATATTGAAAATTTATCAATTATGTATACATATGTGTTCTAATCAGCTTCTTAGTTTTCTTTCATTAATTATAAATATGAAAAATGTTATTGACAAATTATAAACTTTTGAATATTTGTAAATGTTTGATTATTTATCAATAAAACAGAATCTATTGAATATTCGTTTCGGCAAAAAAGCGTTCTACTCGTATTTCTCACCATAATCGCTTTTAACTCTATACTCTTAGTCCAGCATTGTTCCAATTTGTTTATTCCTTCTCAAGACTCTCAAAATTGGCATTTGTTTATGTGATGATCTCAACATTGGATTCAAACCTCTTACCACCCAGCCATTCAGGTTTGGAAATAGGAAAAAGTCGCATGGGACTAAATCTGGATAATATGCTGGATGGGGGCTACGAACTGCTGCCCAATTCACGGATTTTTGACAATCCTTTGAAGTTGACACATAGCGCGGATAACTTTTTTATTTCCAAATTTTCTTGTAAAATGTGATAAACCCGCTCAGTTGAGATGCCTACAGTCTCAGCCATCTCACGTAGTTTTATTCTCCGGTCATCCAATATCATTCGGTGGACTTTATCGACGATTTCTGGTGTAACGACCTCTTTTAGGCGACCTGAACGTTCGGCGTCAATTGTGCTGATACGATCACAGCGAAACTCAGTAAACCAATTCTTAAACATTGAAATTGATGGTGTAGTGTCCTCCTAGTATTAATCAAGCCTTTCTTTGGTTATGGTGTTGCTTTTTTTCTGCAAAAAATAATGCTTATCAGTACACGAAATTCACTCTTTTCCATTTTTGTTAAAAATCAAGAGATTATTTGTATTCAATGGCTGTCAAACATAAACTTAATGACTAGCTTGACAAAAGTCTATAAATATATGGTAGTTAAGGGCAGTAGTGAAGAATTTAAATTCAAAAATTCACTGACTTATCATCAAATCACCCTCATATTGTAGGGGATGCCAGCTGTATAGAGACACAAATGACCTTTTTAATTAGGATATTGAAACGTGTACAACAAGGTTGACAGGGGAAAGGGATTTAAGAAGCATTTAGACGGAAAATATTTTAGGAGCGTTGCCACCTGCTTGGGAAGTTTAATTTAGTTTATATGAAATCTTATAATGTGGGTGCGAATAGGAATATTATAAAAAGATTTAGCTTGAACATTTACAAAAGTTACAAATTACTTGTTTGAAAAGGTTGCGACCAGTTTCAAATTCAAAATATAATTTTCTTTCTTTCAGATGGGTATCAGACAGAATTGGTTTCAAGAAGACATATTTTTGAACCATGTATGTATGTAGTTATGTTGCCACCTACTTGAAAAGCCAAACGCTCTTACTCTTTAGTGATCTATTAATGATGTTTAAAATAAAAATAGTCCATCTAAAACAATGTGAATGTTGCCTTTTATTTGATTTTATTGAAATTAAGCGTAGATTATTAGTTAAAATCGAATTTGAACAGGACGAAGAGAGGATTAGAATATTCTTGGAAATAAATTGGATTTTTGAGGTGGTTCACCATTAGATTAAACAATAACTATCGGTTCACGAAGACCATTAAAAAGAGAGAGAAAAAGAAAAACATAAAAAATATTCTGATGTATTGTTGATCATTTTTTATCGTCACCACTCTGAAATTTGCATTCCAACTTTGACTTAATGGAAAGTTAACAAACGCATAATTTGCCGTGAAAATTTTGCGCCAGTCATATTTCCAAAAGTGTCGAATACCCTGTTTACCTTAGGTGAAGTTAGCGTACCACCTTCAAAAAGGTAAGGTACAAGATCATTTAGGGAAATTTGTCTTGTATATGAATTGCCACTTTTTTGCCGTAATTAAATGGCACACATCATAAATTTGAAGAAAAAAATATGCACATAAAGTAAAGTTTGCTTGCCAACTTAAACAACTAATTAATACGACCAGCTAGAGAAATGTTTCTTTCACAGGAATTTGCGGTTTTGGTAATGAATTCGAAAAAGAATATATTTTTTTTTTCAAATGCACTGCCAACAGCTCTATTAGGTAGGCACTAACGTATGATTAACTGTTTGTTTTTATAATAAAAAGTTGTTTTTAATAAGTTTTAAACAAAGAGTGAATAAAAGAAAAATTTTGTAGAAAACATGGACAAAATGTTCGCTGAAAAAAAGTGTAATTTCCAACATTTGGTATTCAATTGTACACTGTGTCTAGTTAATATGATTTTTAACTTAAACAAACGGAAGACAATGAAACTACGTTGATCAAGCGATTTAACGTTCAAAAGACGCAAATTTCGATTCTTGATTTTTTATAAAAAAAAATTAAAAAAAGGTTGAACAAACATTTGCATTTGATAATAAGTTTTTTGAAGGCCAGTGCAAATAAAATTTTTTTAAATTACAATAAAAAAGCGGCAAATTTTGTTTGCAGGAAAAAGTTTACTAGCTCATCTTAGTAATTATTTTTGAATGCGCGCTCTAACTTCACCTAAAGTGCGTTTGTGAAATTTTTTTTCCGTACTCATGATGTATGCATAATTGATTTAATTTTCAATATAAAATATTTGTAAATGTTTGATAATTTATAAAGAACACAGAATAGAAGGGCAGGTATTCTATGTCTTACAGATGGATTAAGAATCAAATGCACATAATATCCAGTAGAAAAAAAATGGAGGGACCTACAACTTTGTGCCGACTCCGGACGGCAGATGTTTTTTATGAGAAGCTTTTTCATGGCAGAAATACCCTCGGAGGTTTGCTATTTACTGCCGAGGGGAGACCGCTGTTAGAAAAAACTTTTCTATGATTTAGATGTTACCGCTACCCACTCGACCACAGCGGCCACTTTTATTATTTAATTATTATAGGGACTATTATGGCAGTCAAAATCATTAATATCGAATTAATATTACATATGGCTCCCATACATTTCTTCCATTCATGAAGACAGCTTTTTTTACTTGTTTAAATTATATTTTTATGGTATGAATTACATAATCGGCAATTGCTAGACCAAATTTCTCTATAAGAATGCTGTCCAATTGCTTAAATGAATGGCGTTATACTTTTCTATTATGGCCAGGCGCCCGCATAAAAGAACTTCAATTAAAGCAACAAATTGTTTTGCTGAAGATGCCAGTTTCATAGTTCTGACAATAACTAGTAATGTATAAAATTTTTCAACTTTTCATGTAAAAAAACATTTTCTTTTTTGTAAAAACAAAAAGTTACTGAACATCGTTGCGCTTATTATATGATGAATGTTAGATAGATAGATAGATATAAGTAGAGGTATGCACTGCGACCGATAGATCTATTGTGCACTCAAAGCTCATTACAACACTTCAGCTAGCCCTAAGACCTCTAGAAAACTCAGGATGGTCGCCGGGGTTAGGGTGTGTTTGTATTGCTCTTCCTGCCATGGCCGTCCCAGGGGTGTTCCCCGTCTGCGCGCCACAGCCACACACTCTATGAGCAGGTGCTGCGGAGTCTCTCCTGCCGAGTCACAAAAGCGACAAAGGTCGCCCGACGAGATCCCTAGCTTGTGCAGGTGACCCTTTAGTCTGCAGTGACCCGTCAGAAAGCCTGTAATTATTCTCAGTTTCTCCCTGGAAGGGTCAATCAGAAGCCTGTATCTCTTCCGGCTATACCCCCCTCGTATTAAACTTTACTCAATTTCTTCCAATAAATACTGAAAAACGAAGTTTTTTGCATTTTTCAAAATTTCCGTTATCTGAAAGTTGGGCGTGGTTATGGTACGATTTCAAAAATTATTGACGGTAATGCTAATGGTATCAAGGACAATATGCTCATCAAATTTTGTGATGATACCTTACATCGTTATTGAGATACAGACATTTTTCCTAAGTGGGCGTGGCAACGCCCATTTTTGAAAATTACATAAATACCTAATTTCTTAGTTCAAAATCGGTCCATATACCGAATTTCACTTTTGTTTTAATAGATACTGAAAAAATTAAGTTTTTGCATTTTCCAAAACTTCGTTATACATATGGGAGGTGGGCGTGATTATGATCCGATTTCAAACATTTTCTACGATAATAATAGCGATGTCAAAGAAAATATGTCCACCAAATTTTGTGACAATCACTAATATTGTTATTGAGATACAATCAATTTTTCATAAGTGAGCGTGGCAACGCCCGTTTTTCAAAATTTCATAAATACCTAATTTCTTAGTTCAAAATCGCTTCGAGTACCAAATTTCACTCAATTTGCTTTAATGGATACCGAAGAAGCAGAGTTTTTGCATTTTTCAAAAACTTCCTTTATATGGGAGGTGGGCGTGGTTATTAACCGATCTTGACCGTTTTCAATACCAACCTATGTCCAAAGAGCAATTTATGTACCAAACTTCATTGAGATATTTTAATTTTTACTCAAGTTATTGTAACCACGGCCAGACGGGCGGACGGACGGACAGACAGTCAGGGCTAAATCGATTCCTCTTTTCATTCTGATCATTTTAGTATATATATGTATGTATATGTCTATCAGGATAATGAGCTGAGTCGATTTAGCCATGCCCGTCTGTTTGTGCTTCTGTCCGTCTGTTTGAACGCAAATTAGTCCCTCAGTTTTTGAGCTATTTAAATGGCAGCCAGGTGCCTTTTTTTTAAATATATTAGACATTTGTCAGAACCAGCCAGATCGGACGACTATCACCTATATAATAGCCGCATGTTCAGATATTATATTTTGCTCCATAGCTCCTTCACTTAATCAGCTAGACACTTGAAATTTTGCAAGAAACTCCACGAGGGCAGTTTGATAAGTCAGGGACTTTTTGTACTTCCCTCGCAGAAAGTTTAAACTCATTACTGCTGCTACGGCCATCTATTAATATAATACTGTCAAGTTTTGAGTAAGCTGCTTTCAATGTTGTAAGAAGGTCCACTTAAATTAGCTCTATATAAGCAGTACATAATATAGATCAAAGAAATATTACATATAGCTCCCATACAACCGATTGTTCAGATATTATATTACGCACGAAAAACCCTTCATTTAAGTAGTTAAAGACTTGAAATTTTGCATAAATTTTAGTTATTATTAGTACTATTTAAGCAGTGAAAATCATTAAGATCGGATATATATAACATATAGCTGCCATACAACCGATAGTTCAGATATTGCATTTTGGGCAGTAAATCCTTCATTTAATAAGCTAAAGACTTGAAATTTCGCACAAATATTAATTATTATTGGGGCTATTATAGCAATTCAAATCATTTATATCGAATAAATAAAACATATGGCTCCCATACAATTCTTACATTCATGAAAGGTATGAAGACTTCGGCATAATCATGGAAATGGTATATTAACTTTGGTCCGATGTCTGTAAGTACCAGAACGAGAAGAGTTAGGCCCATAAAAAAGTTTACCGATATGATCAGAGTGACGAGCTGAATCGATTTAGCCATGTCCGTCTGTCTGTTTGAACGCAAACTAGTCCCTCAGTTTTTGAGCTATTTGAATGAAACTTTTTATAATATGTTGGAACCGGCCAGATCGGACGACTATATTGTATATAGGAGCCGATTGCTCAGATATCATATTTTGCTTCATAACTCATTCATTTAAGCAGTCGCGGTTTGAAATTTTGTTATATAGAAAAAATGAATCTCATATAGATCAAAGATATATAACATATAGCTCCCATACAACTTATTGTTCAGATATTTCATTTAGCAAGAAAAGCTATCCATATAAGCAGCTAAAGTCTTGAAATTTTCCACAAATATTTATTATTATTGGGACTTTTATAGCAGTCAAAATCAATAATATTGAATTAATATTACATATGGCTCTCATACAATTCTTCCATTCATGAATGGTATGGAGCCTTCGGCATAACCGAAGACAGATTTTTTTTACTTGTTTCTTTTTGAAAATGTGTATTATAAGACATATAAACCAATAATTTAGAGACATGTATACAGTTTTGGTGATTTATATCTGCGCATTTAAAGCTAAGCATAATATTGGTTGAGCATTTTCGTTTTGATTTTAAAATACATTTTAATTTATTTTTTCAATTGCCGAGTCATTAGTTGGTTTGCATTGTTATTGTTTCTTATTTGATTTAAACTTTGTTTATTTGTTTAAGTTTAAAACAGCTGTTTGCGTTTGGTTTTTTAGGTGTCTATAACGGTGCATCTGTGGCCGCTGTGGTCGAGTTGGTAGCGGTGCGTGCTATAACTTGATATGCCGGTGAGTTCGAGGTCCGAATCTCAGTCAGGGCAAGCAAAATCTTAATGATAGAAAAAGTTTTTTCTAATAGCGGTCACCCCTCGGCAGGCAATGGCAAACCTCCGAGGGTATTTCTGCCATGAAAAAGTTTCTTATTAAATACATCTGCCGTTTGGAGTCGGCACAAAACTGTAGGTCCCTCCATTTGTGGTATAAAATAAAGACGCACACCACAAATGGTAGGAGAAGCTCGGCCAAACACTGAGCTATATAGTGTACGCGCCAAAATTATATTATTATATAACGGTGCATCTAAAACTGTTCGTTACATTGATAGCACAAAAAAAAATTTGCAGAAATTGCGATTAATAATTCCATGTAATTGAATTATTTGAATCGCTTGCACAGAGTTGCTTCTATCAAATTCGGTAAAACCAAAGTAGCGGTTCCATTATCGGTGTCTTATTTTAGTTCACTACATCGTGTGTCATTTTAATATTATGTGTTTTGGCCTTCAAACAATTTTATCTTACGCGTCAAGCAATAATATATTTTGTTCTTAAAAGGATAATTATTTATTTTCTTTTTTTTCTGACAAGTCAATGATATTTCTGCCTCACCCAACCAATATCCGCAAAAGCAGATCGACAATGTCGCGTTGACTCGTCCACCTATTCACTTGGGGTAAGTATATTTTGAAGTGCGAAATACGATCTATTTTAGTTACGTTAATTCATTATTTTTATTTATTTATTACAATTTTTTTTCAAATACAGCTTCCTTGTGTCGTTTCTTGTGGATGCACGCGGCGGTTCAATGCGTGGGTGCCGCCATAGCGGAGTTCGTGTGATTGTGCCACCAAAGGCATGTACGCAACCAACTCGTATCACATGCCGTTATGTGAAGCCGCAACGCATACATAATCCACCACCTTTGATGGAAGGAGAAGCCTTGGTTGGTCGAATTATGGAGCTATCTCCTGTCGAGGCCAAATTTTTAGGGTAAATTGTTAACAATGATGCATAAAATATGTATGTAACTAGCTTTATTAAATTTCCAGTCCAGTTGTGCTGGAAATTCCGCATTTCGGCTCTTTGCGAGATAAGGAACGCGAAATTATAATTTTGCGATCAGACAATGGAGAATGTTGGCGCGAGCATACTTTGTACGATAGTGATGAAGCAATACTAGATGTATTGCACGATACCATCAATGTCGAACTGAATCCACTAGAGGACTTGCACACCAGTCGCATTGTGCGCATTGTGACGCGTAATTTTCCACACTTGTTTGCGGTAGTATCTCGTATTCGTCAGGAAGTGCATGCTATTGGTCCTGACGGTGGCACCGTCTCGTCACAAGCGGTGCCGCAAGTGCAGGCCATTTTTCCGCCACACGCACTGACAAAGAAGATTCGTGTCGGTCTTCAGGCACAACCAGTTGATCTGAACGGTTGCTGTAAGCTTCTCGGTCAGGGTGTAGCCGTGTCGCCGGTAGTTACCGTTGAGCCACGCCGTCGCAAGTTTCATAAAGCTATTACGCTAAGTATACCAGCACCAAAAACGTCCACTCATGGCATGGTAAACTCACCATATACTGGCAATACTCCAACTTTGCGGCTTTTATGCTCAATTACAGGGGGGCAAAATCGAGCAGTCTGGGAAGATGTTACCGGCTCAACGCCTTTTGCTTTTGTGAAGGACAGTGTCACATTCACAACGACGGTATCTGCGCGCTTCTGGCTGATGGATTGTCGTAACATTGCCGATGCCAGCCGTATGGCCACTGATCTTTATTCATATATGACTCAAGTTCCATTTATGGTAAAATTTGTTATTTTTGCCAAACGTATCTCGGCAACAGAAGCAAAGCTTTCTGTATTTTGTATGACCGATGACAAAGAAGATAAAACTCTGGAGCAACAAGAATATTTCACTGAAATAGCGAAGAGTAGAGATGTTGAAGTACTCGAAGATCAAGATATATTTTTGGAATTCGCGGGAAATTTGGTACCAGTGTTAAAATCAGGCGAACAGTTAAATCTAAAATTTCAGGCTTTCCGCGAAAATCGTCTTTCGTTCATCGTACATGTGAAAGATCAGGAAGAGCCTTATGGACGCATAAACTTCGTGAACGAACCAAAAATTGGTCTACGTGAACCGCCACAACAACCCACTTGTGTATTAAACATATCATTGGAAAGCCGCGATATTGTGGAAAACGCAAATCATTTAAATGGCTGTCAAAAAGGTTTGAATAATATCAAAATCGATCGTGGTCTTAACTATCGAGATTTGTTAAACGCTGGTTTTAAGGTGTCAGCATTGAAACCAGCTACTTCAATCGAAGCTACAATAGATGCTGGAGGATCGGAGTTTAATCAAGTGACTTCACTGCAGCTTCACCGGAACGGCAGTGACGTAATTCACAAAGCTGATATACGCTTGTCGGATATCTGTAATTTGATCGAAGGCGACTGGATGCGCTTGGCAAAAGAATTGGGTGTACCCGAGACCGATATCGACATTATCAATGCGGAATATACGGAGCTCGCATCTCAAAGGACCATGATTATGCTACGTCTTTGGTTGCATCAACAGGGTAACAAAGCTACGGGAAATGCCCTAGAACATGCATTACAGAAGATAAATAGAAATGATGTGGTAGAGAATTGCGTTTTCAATATGGAGCCTGTGACAGATAACCTAGAGAGGACTATAGCTAAAACTCAACTAGACGAATCTCGTTTTCATCATCTAGGTAACAATTTAAATCAGAGGAATGAAGTAATGTACGATGACAGTAAAGAGGCACCAACAGCCACAAATGACATCTCTATCTTAAACGATTCTATAACAACGGATGAAAACCAGGAAAATAACTTGGATACGAGTAATACAATTTATAAAAAAAAATACATTCTCTAAATTTTTTATCGTTTAAGATTATGCAACCGCTCTCGGGTATGCAGCCTGCGCTAATACGCCACCGCCCACACCAAATGATATTACGCAATTAATACACACGAATAACGATATAGAGAGTATTCGTCGAATTGCAGAGGAGCATACTAAACAAGTATTGCATGAGGCGCAGAGAAACATTGAAAGTGATGGTGAGAATATTTTGCTTGATTATATTTTTATTAGAAATCTAATTAGCTGTCATAAATCAAATAACCAGAAATTATGGTTTGGTTCGTCTATCCTTCAATGTCTGGGCCATGAAATAACAAATCATGCTGGGCGCCCTTGCACCAGCAGTGGCAAAATCATGCCATAATTTGTGGGCAAGTTCGGTCAAGTAAACATATATTTATTGAGAAATCATATTATATAAAATACATGTAACATAAAACAGTTTAAAGTATGCTTTAAAATGGTACGAGTTCTTTTACGAATATCAATTCAAATTAATCGATTTGCACGATAAGCATGATATAAAGTTGTTATTAAATTTATAATTAAATTGATTAAGTCCAATAAGAGGTTACAATTTCAATTGCAGATTTAACATTGGTAGGTATTAAAACATTATTACTAGTCTACCATGGAATGTTGCTCAAATTAAATTAAGCGGAAGAACATCGATTCTGTCGATACACAGCGTAGTGGTTATCAAAAAATTCCGAAGAATAGATATTATCATTAAGCCATGTTTCGGTGGTGGCTTTTATGTCCAATGCTGTTTTGCGATACAATTGAACTGTTTTAGTTCGCATACTACTCACATTTTGGTAGTAAAGCGTATACAACTGTCATCAACATGAGATGAATTCGATTTAGTCCGCAGGCCGGAGATATTTTGACAATTTGTGTAAAGGTGCTCCGTATGACAATCAACGAGAACGCAAGCGCTTACTGGTTCAGTTGTGGTGTTCCATATTTTTGAAAAAAACGGAAAACATACGATGGCCAGATATTCGCATTAAGCACTTTATCGTAAGAGCTCTCAGAAACTTATAATTTAAAATTCACTTTCCTCATTTTATTCACATTTGCACATTTTTTCACAAGCATATAAAAATATGCCATCAATGCCAGAATATTTAGACACATAGTTAATAATATCTTCAGCCGTAACTTTATTCGAAAACATTTGTCCACATGCAACCACTTCTGATTGGTAACCACCCTCAATTCGCTGTTCTTATTCGAACCAATAATTAAGGGTCTCCTAAGCCTTGAACGATTATTTTTGACCACCTCTTCCCTATAAAAAATTTGGCAAATAGAAGGCGTTGCTATATTACCAGGATCAGCATCAGTCGGACGAGGCTGTGTGAGAACAGTTTTGGTGCCAAAGGAAGTGGATATCCCAGTGTATTTGCACTAAGGTGTTATTTTGTTAACGAATCGAACTATAATTTTCAATGGAATAACTGTCAGCCGTAAATCTTACCTTATTTTGACATATTGTTAGTCCTAGCACCTTTCTTTTCTTTTTTGGTCTTAACATATATTGACTTTTTTTCTGGTAGCTCATAAAAAGGGTCTTTCACTTTGTCATATATTTGAACTTAACGTTGAAATTTGTATTTGTATTGTTGAGTTTTACAGGAACCCTTCCGCCAAGTTTTCAAGGGAGGAATGTTTTAAACTTAGGACGTGAATTGAGTAATGAAGGGTACGTATAGTATTTTTGCAAATTATTCATAGAACAATAAAAATCTTACTTCCTTAGGGAGTCCGGGAAAGCTGTTAACACAGACACTCAGATTATAGGATCTGAAAACAAAGATGACGTGTCGCCTACTTATAAAGAAAATAAGCAAGATCATGCTGTGGAAGACCATCCAGAGGATGTCATATTGCAACGAATTATTGATCGATCAAACGATATTAACCTTATTCCACATATCTATGAAGGTATTAGCTATACAACTCATGATCGAAAAGACGACCACGAACAAACGCCGAAAGTGCTCGAAATCGAATTGGATCAGCAGCAGCCAGAAGATGCACTACTTATGGCAATTGTGAGCAAAATGAATGAGTTGCCAGCCGGTATGAACAATGTATTAGGAAACATGTTTATCCCTGAAGTTGAACAAATTAGTAGCATTGCCATTTTACAAACTCCTAATAATATTGAACAGAATATTGACTCTACAATTGTGTCAGTCGTAAAAGAGAATATTGAAGGCGGTGTTGATGATTTTTCGACAGAGCATAATTTAGGGCTAAATAAAGAAACGAAAACGGCAAACGATAATTAAAATTATGTAATCACGGGTGGTATCAAGAGAGATTAAAGATAAAATTAACGTTAATCACCATACAGCAACAGTGATTACAACTAGCTTACCTATATAAAAGAGAATTTAACAAATAAATTTTAAATTTCCATATTTCTATATGTACATTGTCTAAAAATACCCATCGTCTAGGAAATATAGCATCAAAATACCACTATCTGCTTTTATTACTACAAAAAGAATAGATATGCAAATCTTCATAGGAATCGATATATGTATATGCAATAGTTTAAATTTATTTTTTTTTTATTTTAATAAAGCTTACATAATAAACAAATTATTATATAAACTAAAGTACGCAGCACTAGCATCATAGGCTATCGGCTGAAATAGTTTAAATTATAAAATGTCATTTGATAGAGCTTGACAGGAAGCTACCTTGTAACATTTCAAAATCTTCAAATGCACATACTTACAAAAGCCGATATCTATGAAGCTTATTATTACATTGAAGTTTTATCCAAAGTTTTTAGACCTACATAAGTTCTCTGAATTTAAATGAAACAGCAAAATGTGTATTAACTTCACAATGTTTTAATTTACAATAATTGATTTCATCCGATTTGACTAGTATAACAAACACTATGGGGAAAACTAATATCCTCGCTTTTACCCTTCCACAATGATATATCTTCATATAGCAATAAATTCCAACAAAAAAATTTCATCAGCGTACATCTATACCAGTGTTGCTGTTTTGGTATAATTCTACCAATTCTTGCAGATTTTCATTTATATTGTACTTTTTGGTAGAATAATATTTATTTTAATTTGGTAGATTCCAAAGTAATTTTTCGTTTTCGGTAGGATTTTATGAGAGATGTCAAGGTAGCAGTATTGGTATAATTTTTAACAAAGTTTCAGACTTCTGACCCATGAATGCTGAACTCTTGAAAGCATTCAGTTGAGTCTTAATAAATGATGCATAAATATGTTAGTTGCGATCTTGTACGAGTTCGAACTTACATTTTTTAAGAGACTACTTAAAAGCAAAAGAAAAACAGATTGTGATTTAATATTTAAAATTGTAGTAACTGGATCCTGATGAATGAATTTTTTATATTGTTACTTTTGCTTATTTTGTATGTGAAATTGGTATTTTAAAGCTTACATTTTTTAACAAATTTTGTCGTTGGACCATTGTGTACTAAAAGATGATGCCGTTCTTGTTTATTATACTCTATTATATAAGCGAATTTTAAATTTTTAACAGTTTTACTTTATTTTGTCCGAGAAGTAGGGCATTGCATCAACATAATACGAGGTACGTTTATAAGCGTGTAGACATTGCATCGGCTCTTACTCTGTAGCTCGAACTTGATTGTTACCACATTAAGCTGTGAAAACTGTGTGAATTTTGTCTGCCTTTCAATTTAGTCGGAAAATATTCTTAGTTTTTCTGATCTGTATATATTTTGAAAATTAAGAAGGTATCAGAGATAATAAAATAATAAGGTAATAAAAATTAGCAATTAGCAAAAAAGAAGAAGTGGAGAATGGGAACGCAGTGAACTCATTTAAATTATTCAAGCCAACCAAAGAAAATAGTACTTTGAGCATAAATTTAGACGTTTTCGAAATTTTTACTTTAACATTTTTTTTGATCTTCCTAGTGCCTATAATATAGATTTGCACCAAAAAACCATATACCACCCAATGGGCCATATTCTGCACTTATGCCGCGGTGATTGTTACTAGATGATTCCAATCCCATTTTCTTCAATTATAAATTTTCTAATTAATTTTATTGATACATTATTGTGCATAAAATGACTTCATAAGCGATGAGACGGTCTGAGGTCATTATTGTTTCACATACGTGCTGTTTAAAATAAAAATGAAATTATTTATTTTGCCGATGCCCAGACCGACTACATGTTCGTTCCTTAAGCATTTCCATTAGCAAAACTCCGGCGAAGAGAAATATATCTAGAATAGTACGACAAAAGAAAATCTGCAGAATCGTGCAAGTCAAATAAATAGCTGAAATAATTTTGTTTACATTTGAAAGTTTAAAATTGATAACGTAAGTCAACTGATTATAATGTGTTATCCTAATACAGTTTATTGACTTATCGAATAACATATTGGAAATTAAATGTCACTTTGCTTCCTTAATTTCCGTTATGTACTTTACAAGCTTTATGTGTACAGTGGAATTTATATTGAAAATGGTGTACATATGTGCGCGAATAAAAATGGAGGATTATAAATAAGTTTTTCTGTATTTGATTGATATTTAAAAACATGAACTATCATTATGAAAGGTTGGAAGCAAGGTTGATAATAAATAGCCGCATAGTGTTTGGCCAATAGTGTTGTATGCGCACTATGATGAGAGTACTAGCAATGCCCAGACATCCTGTATGATGTATTTCCCGTATAAGCTCCAAAATTGATATTTTTTCCGAACTAAGCTAAACTAGTTAACTACTTAGCTAAATATTAAAAACAATGTCAAAAGAAGTGATATACGCCATCTATCAGGTTTGTTCGATGAATGCATTAGGGTACCCTAGAGCAGCAAAAGGTTTCTTTAACTCAACTCGTCTAAGTAAGCTTATATTTTTGAATTAGTGTAACGCACAAAAACAATAGTAGGATAGGCAGAAACTATACGAAAGGAACTTAAAATAGAAAGAGATTAATATTGTTAATGTGTTATTTTCAATAAATCAATTGGTTTGTACAGAGTCGCCCTTCGGTTTTTTAAGGCCATTAAACTATGGACCCAAAAACACTTGTTTGACGTACTTCAAAATATAAAAGGACAAAACCTAAAAATTTTCGTAATATACGATTTTTTCAAGGATGCTATTTATATTTTTTTTTTAATAAAATATCAGTTGTAACAATTAATTTGTGAGCCAAATATCAAATAAAAGGCTAAGTTTAGTAACGAACAAACAGTTAATCATAGATGAGAAAAGTTTGCATTTGGATTTAGAGTTAGATTAATATAACAATTACACTTGCAAAGAAAAAACATTAAATTTGGCTTGGTTCTTTATGACAAGTGTGTGCAAGTACCTTTCAGCTATAAGGAGAATTTACCTTCACTTTTTATGTTCAAACACCAATCCGAAACATATTAAAACACCAACCGATTAATATTATTTTTTTATATATGTATGGCATAATGTTATTGTCTAACTGAAAAAATAATTTTTTTTTGAAATTACTGTATAGTGGAAAAATTATTTCTTTTAAATTATAATTGTTTCATTACACAAGTCATAAAGCTTTGAGCTTATCTACTCTAACAACGGCGCTGTTCTACACAGAGCCATTATAATCATACGTTTTTGTGGGTATCTTGAATGCTTGGGAAAATTTTAGATAAAGTACCTTGAGGATTTTAAGCACAAATATTTGTAGGAAATTTTATCAGCTCTCAAGTGGTGCTTTTGGTTGCTTAATCAGTTTAATTAATCGTTCGATACAAGCAAGCCCCCTAAAAATATGTATATGCTGTCAAGGTATTTATGATTGCATTTCATTGTTATATTTAATAAAAGTTCCACAAAATTAAATTATTCATGATCGGAAAACAAACTTTTTTATGTCTGAGTACGCATGTACAAGTTTTTATTTTTTCTCTACATTGCCAGGAGGATGCTATGTTCGAGCTCGAGCTCTTGGATAAAAGTATATTGAACCAATATGGTCCCCGTGTACTGTATAAAATTGCATATATGTATATCGTGTGATTGTTACATTCATATGTACGTATTTAACCCTTTATTTCGACAACAAAATTACATATATAAATAAAGAAGCTAAAACAAAAACAGTATTGTAGGCTTTGTGCTAATATGCTTGGGTTCAATCGCTCATGGTTTGTTAAGAAAGAAAATACAACCAGTGAAACATTGCAATTATTTCAATACGCAAAATGTTAAAAAAAAAAAAAATAACCAACACCTAAATAACATGTATGCCTCATATTTATTTCTTTCCCGGGAAGTAAAGATTAAAATAAATACGTATGGTAAACATTTAAAATTTTTGGTTGTTCACTTGTAATGCATTATCGCGTTAAGTTGATTGACGAAAAACTAGTAACACTAAATATTTTCAAGTATTTTAAACATGTATTTATTAAACATATATTTACAATAAAAAAATATATTAATTATTTTAAAAATATGTTTTTATTTAGAAGAGAGAACTTCTCAGTGAGATAACCTGCTGATAACCAACATGTGTTTTAAATGCATACAAATAAAAATATTTGTATTTAACATTTTTGAAAATGACCGCTGTGGTCGAGTGTGTAGAAGTTTTTGCTATAACTTGCTATGCCGCTGAGTTCGGTGATCGAACCTACAAAGGTACAAGGGCTGTTTTATAAATCAGTGACCTTTTTAATATAACATATTTTTTCGCAAAAAACTTACTATTTCTTAACATAATCTGTTTTTAACTCTGTACATTTAGTCCAGCGTTTTAATAATAGTACCTACCATTTGCAGTGTGCGTCTTAATATTCTACCAAAAATGGAGGGACCTACAATTTTGGGCCGACTACGAACGACAGATGTATTTTATGAGAAGCTTTTTCAGAAATAACCTCGAAGGTTTGACATTGCCTGCCGAGGCGTGGTCGCTATAAGAAAAAAACGTGTATGATTTAGATTTTACGTGCCCAAGCTGAGATTCGATTCTCGACCCCAGCGGCCTGGTCCAGTGTTTTATTCATTTCTTACTATTCTCAAAATATGCGTTTGTTTCTGTGATGAGCTCTTGATTTGACCGAAACCTCTTTCTACCCAGCCATTTCTTCAATTTTGAAAATTGGAAATGGTCGCTTTGGGCTGAATCTCGGGAATATGCTAGACTAGCAGTTCAAAGCCTAATTAATGGATTTTTGCCAATCCTTAGAGTGGTCGCAAGGTTGCGCTTATGGTCGCAATCGCGGAACTTTTCCATATCCAAATAATCGTGTAAAATGTGATGTTAGCGCTCAGTTGAGATGACTACAGCCTCAGCCACCTCACACACTTTCATTCTTCGGCCATCCACTATCATTCCATGGATTTTATCGACCATTTCTGATGGAACGACGGGCTTGGTCGAGGCACTTGATAAAAACGGCAATACTGCTGCACTGATGAAAGTTTGCAAAACTTGATGCAACTGCTCATCTTATACTTTTCTGATGTTCCGCATTTGTTTTGCACAGATTGTCGAAGGTGAATAAGTAAATCAAAATAATGGACAACGGCGAATAAAAGAATGAAGTGCCTAAAGAAAAGAATTTTGGATGTGGAAGGAACTGTGTTGAAGGAGAAATGTGATGGAAACTTGTTTAAACCCCTTAAATTGTATCCAGATTACATTTATTGTAGGAGGGTCACATACCGTGAAATTTCGGACAGATTTGGTTTTGAAAAAGGAACAACTCCCAAACTCGTTTTTAAAACCCTTGCTGGCCTTCCGTTTCACAACAGATTAAGATTATCAAAGATTTCCAAGCAAGTCGTGTCAACTCCTTTAAATTTTTAGTAGGGTGCCTTGAGGGAACGCACTTCCACATAAACACATCGAGGACAGGTAGGTATGCGTTTAAAACTTTATATAAGTACCTATGTATTATATATTTGTAGGCCATATGTGAAATACCTAATGGTTCCATGCAGAGATGATGGACATTTGTCAAGAGAAGAGAACCAGTTTAATTATCATTTAAGTTAAACTCGAGTTGAATTGAGCAAACTTTTGGCATTGTAAGGCAGAAGCTAAAATTTTAAACCAAATAGATGCAAAATCTCAAAAAGATATTTCGAAAGTCGTGCGAACTTGTACAATTTTACATAATTTTGTAATACGTATTAATATAACAAATTATGAGGATGCAAATATCTAAAATCGAGTTACCTGAAAATATGAATGACATTAATGAATACATAAGAGCTGGTCCCACGATGTCATGACTTTTTAATTAAATTTGAGTGGGATCCAAAGGAAGATTAACGTTCATAGATTCAAACAATGCAGTTAGATCTGCTTTCCAACTATGTGACGACTTAAAATAATACTTTTTTGCAAATAAAATATAAATAACAAAATCAAAGTTTTATAAAATTAATTCAGCCATATTTCAGTCTTTTTCTGTAAAAATAAAATGCAGTTCAGTTTTGTAATAAAAGCACTGGTTCTTCTAGACCTTCGGTGAGGCCCTAGGGAAGCCTTTAAAATTGGGCAAATTTCAACAAACTCTGGCTACGGCATCAACAGTACTTCCGCGCGGAACTTCTTTCCGCGTGAGCGCTCTTCGGACGCGCTTCAAAAAAATAACCCTGGCCGGACAAACTCCGGCTACGCCATCAGCAGTATTTTCGCGTGTACTACTTTCAGAGTGAAAAAATCCTCAGGCTGCAGTACAGACGTTTCTTCAGCTTCCAGTGTACTTGGTGCTGGGAGCAATGCTGGATGTAGTGCTGTTGAAATAAATAATATCATTAATATATGTATTACCATATATTATATGTTCAGAATTCAACAGATACGGCTACTTCTTAAATGCTTAATTTCAATCTGATTAGAACTGTTGCTGCTAAGAGCGGCTGTATTCCAGTATTCTTATGTATGCACTCACAAATATATATTAAACCTATTTGTCAACCCATGTACTTACACATAATTATATACACGTATGTACTTATACATAACCATATACCTATTGTATGTATGCACAGTTAGCCGGTAACAGCATTCAATTTGCTTTGCTTTGTTATATACATATATAACCGTGCCAAGTGGAATAAACGAACAACAGATATTTTGAACTTAGCGGAGAACTGACGCCTTTTTTATTAATCGCTGCATAGAACATTATTGGTGCCTCCTGTGAGGACTTTAATTATAAATAAATTATTATATTTAGGTTATGGCGGAATTTAAAACGAGCTAATCAGCTATGAAAGCAATTAACCGCATATACTCGTATGATTGAGTGCGTGCAGGTAAAATTAGCTCATATGACGAATTTCAATTGGAGCAAGAATTGAAATCGATAGCTAACCATTTCGCGCGGTTCGTGGCTTATCATGACCTACATGTGGCCAGTGCGGAAAAGGGCGAGGTTGAAGCTTATGAAACACTCTAGGATAAGGTGGAAGATGTATACAACGCCACTTGTTGCATTCTCAATCACGCAGTCGTCGGTGCCAAGCCAAAGGTATATGCCGGTAAGCAAAGGCGCATTGCTCGTACACAACACCAAATACACTGAGGCCTACAAACTAGGAAAGTTGCGACAGGCAGTTAGCTTAAGTGCAGTACCACTCGTGGGAAGTGTATATTCAGAGGGGTATATTCAGGAGCTTATGCTGAATTGTGGAATGCCCTTAAGGAACGTTTTGATAATAAGAAGCAATTAGCCGAAACACATGTGTCACGTCTTCTTAACATTAAGCCATCGTCAGAGGACGCAACAGAAGCATTATTGGTCGTCGTTGATACCGTGGAGGAGTCATTGCGGTCGCTCCGGGTTATGGGACTGCCAGTGGGGCAGTGGGACGCTATCCTTGTTCCGATAATAGTTTCCAAGCTTCCAGTTGTCACCCAGCGTGAATGGAACATGAGTTGCTCGCCTACTGAAATTCCGAAGCTAGATGAGCTACTCTCATTTTAAGGGCAACGCGCCCATAGCCTCAGTACAGTCATTGTCATCTGAGCAAATAACGTCGAAGCTACATCTCGAACTCAGCAACGCACTGGCGTACAACGTGCAGTTAAATCCTACGTCGCAGCTTCAGAAGAAAGCTAATGCGCATACTGCCAAGGAGCACATCGCATAACCAAGTGTAACTGTTTTCTCGCAATGAAGCACGAAAAGCGTGTTAATGCTCTATAGGCGGCTATGCTTTGTTTTAACTGTCTTAAGTTGGGACATTTGGCTAATCAGTGCCCGTCGGGTCTTTGCCGTCATTGTAATAGGAAGCAACTCGTTGCTTTGCCGGGAGCCTTCATCTACTAACAAAGGAGGGATGACACTGCCACCCCCCCAACCCGATGATGCTTTTTCTGTCAGCAAGAATCCAGCCATCTGACTAGAAGAATCGGTGGTCGCCTATCATACCCGTGCCAATCCCACAGCTTTATTAGCGACTGCGCGTGTTTATGTATACGGTGACCAAACGACTCGACGCATAGCGCGCGTACTCTGGCAGCTGCATGCGACGCGACCCAACGTAATGGGGTTTCGATAGCCAACGGTGTTTCTATGTCAGCCTGCACAATTGCCGACGTGACACCCAAATAGGCATGTTTCAGTCCAATCAACAAAACCGGCTTAGTAGCGTAAAAATGTATGAGGGGCAAGTGTTTCAGGTGTTCGAAGTCCTCCTTTTTCAACGTTTGCTCAGGCAAATTCAGGTCTTTTACGGTAAAAACATTTCTCAGTAAAAATCTGGTTTTGTTAAAACGATTTTCGATTTCAATATTTATTTTTAATGTTTGGTGGGTTTTGCCTTTGGCCCCAATTTGCTTGGCAACCTTCTCTTCCATTATCGATATTGATGAGGCCTCATCAAAAATAGAGGTGTAATTTTCCATTAGAACCATAAAGTGTTAACTGGTAACATTTTAAACAACTGTCCACATGTGCTTTGTGTTAAGCGGCAATTTAGAATAGGTTGTATTTCTTCATTGGGTCGTGTGGCTTGGGGTGTCGCTTTATTATCTGCATCTTCACTATGAATTAGCGGATTATGGTACCGTTGGCAGCCATTTACGTTGCATTTTTTTTCGCGTTCTGCATTTTAGCATACAATGCCCCTTACGAAGACAAGAAAAACATAATTGCAGCGTTTTTACCAACTCCCATCGTTCTTGTACACCCGTCGTTTTGATTTGCTCACATTGAAAAATAGTATGGTTGGAATTGCACTTGTATCATACTATTGCACGTTCGATATGCATCAATGGACGAGAGTTAACTGCCAGAGCATTGTGTCTTGAACTCGGTGTATTTGTCGAAGGAATTAAACAAACTATTCTCGCTAACTCACTAAGCCAGTTTAAAAAGTCTTCTACCGTAGGAAAGGGCTGTATGGTCGCAGCCTGCTTTGCCCAGTCAAATTGTCGCATATGTGGGAGCTTACCCACCATTTGTTCTAACAACGTAACATTTGCCAAGTGTTGCTGACATTTCACCGACTTTAAAAATGCTACCACGTTACACACTCTTGAGGAGAACAACACAATTTGCTCAGGCTTTGTCTCAAACATTGGCGGAAATTTTTGTAATAGTAGTAGTGCATTCAACGTTGCAATTATGGCGTTGATGCTCTCTCCGCCAGTCCCGTCAACATGTCGTTGCTCCTCCATCGTACCCTTAACCGATGATTCTCCTTCACTGCTGGTACGAGCCCTTTTCCGTACGCGGCTTCGCAAACCGTATTCGTGTGCTTTTGACATGCACACACCTACGTACGAACCTTACCAATTTTCCACGTGTGTGCGCAACGAGAAAGACGTGCCAAATTGCGAAAACTGTTAAAAACTAATTTACTTCAAATAAATAGTGTTTCAAGCTTTTGGTTTAATTCATTTATTACAAATTCAAGTGTACGTATGCTAAGCTTTAATTTAAGTTACAATTAATTCAATATGGTGCGCTTGCTTATATATCTTCATATGGCTTGTTTCGCAATTGTATTGAGCCAACGTCTTTTCGCTATCACGGCTGATTCCAAAAGGGCGAGTATAGAACGACCGCTATTTTATAATCAATAGTTATACATGAAATTACAAACTATAAACGTAATATGGAAAGGAAGTAAAACACGGTGACTAACACCAACGACAAACTGGCTTTGACAGCGGGCGATTTCTTGATTGGCGCTCCACTGATTGCCGTTCGTGAAGCTGCGGTTACTGATATTCCCCAAATCCATATCAAACAATGGCGCTCGGTGCGTCAGGTACACCAAAAATTTTGGCAGCGTTGAAGCGAGGAATATTTACCCATATTGCAAACACGCAACAAGTGGCAGAAACCTACATGGGATGGCATTGTTCTTGTAAGACACGAAAATCTTCCTCCGACGCACTGGCGTTTAGGACGCATAGTTGAGATTCATCCGCACAATGTTACATTACAAACGGCGAGCGGAACCATAACCCTGGCAGTACAGAAGTTATGTATGTCGACTTCTGGAGGGTGAGCATTTCGAGTCTACGGCCTCGACCGGGCCGGATGTTCAGAATTCAACAGATACGGCTACTTCTTAAATGTTTAATTTCAATCTGATTAGAACTGTTGCTGCTAAGAGCGGCTGTATTCCAGTATTCTTATGTATGCACTCACAAATATATATTAAACCTATTTGTCAACCCATGTACTTACACATAATTATATACACGTATGTACTTATACATAACCATATACCTATTGTATGTATGCACAGTTAGCCGGTAACAGCATTCAATTTGCTTTGCTTTGTTATATATATAACCGTGCCAAGTGGAATAAACGAACAACAGATATTTTCAACTTAGCGGAGAACTGACGCCTTTTTTTATTAATCGCTGCATAGAACATTATTGGTGCCTCCTGTGAGGACTTTAATTATAATTAAATTATTATATTTAGGTTATGCCGGAATTTAAAACGCGCTAAACAGCTATGAAAGCAATTAACCGCATATACTCGTATGATTGAGTGCGTGCAGGTAAAATTAGGTCATATGACGAATTTCAATTGGAGCAAGAATTGAAATCGATAGCTAACCATTTCGCGCGGTTCGTGGCTAATCATGACCTACTGGTGGCCAATGCGAAAAAGGGCGAGGTTGAAGCTCATGAAACACTCTAGAATAAGGTGGAAGATGTATACAACGCCACTTGTTGCATTCTCAATCACGCAGTCGTCGGTGCCAAGCCAAAGGTATATGCCGGTAAGCAAAGGCGCATTGCTCGTACACAACACCAAATACCCTGAGGCCTACAAACTAGGAAAGTTGCGACAGGTAGTTAGCTAAAGTGCAGTACCACTCGTGGGAAGTGTATATTCAGGAGCTTATGCTGAATTGTGGAATGCCCTTATGGAACGTTTTGATAATAAGAAGCAATTAGCCGAAACACATGTGTCACGTCTTCTTAACACTGGGACGCTATCCTTGTTCCGATAATAGTTTCCACGCTTCCAGTTGTCACCCAGCGTGAATGGAACATGAGTTGTTCGCCTACTGAAATTCCGAAGCTAGATGAGCTACTCTCATTTTAAGGGCAACGCGACCATAGCCTCAGTACAGTCATTGTCGTCTGAGCAAATAACGTCGAAGCTACATCTCGAACTCAGCAACGCACTGGCGTACAACGTGCAGTTAAATCCCACGTCGCAGCTTCAGAAGAAAGCTAATGCGCATACTGCCAAGGAGCACATCGCATAAACAAGTGTAACTGTTTTCTCGCAATGAAGCACGAAAAGGGTGTTAATGCTCTATAGGCGGCTATGCTTTGTTTTAACTGTCTAAGGTTGGGACATTTGGCTAATCAGTGCCCAGGAGCCATCATCTACTAACAAAGGAGGGATGAAACTGCCACCCCCCAACCCGATGATGCTTTTTCTGTCAGCAAGAATCCAGCCATCTGACTAGAAGAATCGGTGGTCACCTATCATACCCGTGCCAATCCCACAGTTTTATTAGCGACTGTGCGTGTTTATGCATACGGTGACCAAACGACTCGACGCATAGCGCGCGTACTCTGTGATCCAGGATCACAGGTCAGCTTTGTTACACATAAGTTAGCTAATTCCTGTATTTTGGAACGAATTTCCGTCATCCCTTGTCAAGTTTGGTTTGGAGACAAACCGGTTTCGGCGTTGTGCCATCTTCAGTGTAATTTTTCGTTCTAATAATCTAGCTAATTCCCTATCTCTTCATAGACGCAAATGCGATATTCCAGTCCAAGGGATTGGGGCCCATTCATCCGCTCGCACTCGGGGTTGCGTTTCACTCGGAAACTCATTCTACTCATTCTACTCCTTCTACTCCTTTTGAGCACCAATGAAATTGGAGCCGTTGTCGCTCCTTATCCTCACCGGAGTTCCTCTACGATTTATGAAATTACGGGGACATAGTATGAAGGCATCCGTGGATAGGTTCTCTGCTAACTCGATATGTGCAGCTCGAATAGAAACATTGAATGGTGCGAACAGGTCTACTTCAGTGTACGTAAAGGGACGCACGAATGGAGTAATGCGGTCGATGGGTAGCTGACCCATCAGTGGTGAACTAGGCTTGGCCCTGTCGATTTTTCATACGAGGCACTTACGTTGTATGGGTTTTGATAAAGTTTTTAAATGTGGTATCCAATATTTTTAGCGTACGGTGTTGATGGTTATGGCGGAATTCTGATGGTGACTCTCCTCGTGGTAGTGCTGTACTATCAAGGATGAGAAGATGTGTTAATGCGGCAATATACATAATTGGTCGCCGTGTTTGAAATGATAAATACGTTGCTTCATCAATACGACCGCTCAGCCGTAATATGCCACTCTGGTCTAAGTATGGTGACAGCTTATACAACGCGCTCTGCTTCGCCAACTTTCATGATGCTGACAAATCTCCTATTTCGTTCGGGAAACATTCTCGCTGAACGATTCTACAAATGGTATATTCTGCCTTTTGCAATTCTGCCACTGTGAGACCAGATAGTGGTAGTGTCTTCGTGTGGGTTTTTCGTGAAAAAATAGTTGCTGCTCTTATAACCCAGGCTATAGTGCGTTGCACCTTTGTTAGCCAATGAAATTTTGAAAAATCTATTAATTGGTTAATTGGCTGAACAAGAAGCAGGTAGTCGGACTTAACTTCCTCAGGAAGAACGGATGCTGATTTAATTGTTGCGGTAGGCCAATACTTCTCGCTAAGATCCAAAAATGCTGGACCCTTCACCCAGCGGCTGTTGGTATAGTCGCGTACCCAATACTGCTGCCGGTAGCTCTAACCTCGGAACGGACAGTAGTTTCACCGGTGCAGTACAAGTTTTTCCGATAATGAAGCTAACGCTGATATCGCTTCCATGAACTACACGAACACACCCAACTGCTGCGAATGCGACTTGACTTGCATCGACAAAAATGTGTACTTCCACTCGCCCGCCACCAAAAATGTAAGGATGATAATAACACCGTTGCATCCTAGACTGCTCTACCTTGCGGAACTCTTGCCACCATCGCAACCGTTTTTGGCTCAGTTCTTGCGGTAGTACGTCATCCCAAGCGATTTCGTGTTTCCAGGTATCCTGAATTAAAATTTTAGTAAAAATAAGAAAGTCTGCCAACATACCGAATGGGTCAAACACAGCCATTGAGATTCGCAGCAGCTCTCTTTTCGTCGGCGCACGCGAACCGTCAAGTACCTTCGTTGGAACACGATAAAACTTTGTATGAAATTCGAGAGTATTATCGTTGGTCTTCCAGAATAGGCCGATAACTTTATCTGTTGTTCCGCTACGCTCCAAGCTGATTGTTTCCCTAACGTCTGGCGACCTTTTATTCATATATTCTTCCACCTCGACGCTATTGGAAATAAAATTCCGCAACTGGAATCCCGCTTTCATGTTGATAAAGACGATTTTTTGGCAGATTTTTACCGCTCGTTGTGACGTGTAGGAACTGACAACCAAGTCGTCAACGTAGTGCTTGCTGATTATCGTTGAAGAGGCCTCAGGAAATTGACATCGGAAATCTTCAGCGTTTTTATACAGCACCAAATATTAACGACGTCATGACGTATTCTTCAATCGGTTTACTTGTATCCCGTTTCGGCATAAATACCGTTGTGCGTGAATGTCAGACTGGCGTATTTTTATCTGTGAAAACATTTCGCGTACATCGGCTGACACTCCTATTTGGCCCTAGCAAAATTGTAATAAGATCCGCATTAACGGCTGCGCTTGTTCTGGCCCTTTTAAAAGAACCGAGTTCAGCAATATGTTGTCAACTATGGTTACAGCATCAAAAACAATTCGGAGTTTCTTCGGCTTGTGTTGGTTAATCACCGGTGTGGCAACTTCGATGTCACTTAGCTTCCTGACATAACCTTTGTCTACGTATTTTGCCATCTCCTGTCTGTATCGCTTAGCGAACTCTGCGTTGCAATTCATCTGCTTCTCCACCATCATTAATCGCCTCTCTGCCATCGCCCTGCTACTAGGTAACTTTATTGGATGCTTTTTCCACAGTAAGCCGCATTCAAATTGTTCGCCGACTTGTATAGTCGTTTGCTTAGGAATTAAACGCGCTCGTTTGTCTTCCTCTGATTCTAAAGTGAGGGGCACCGGATTGGTGCCATAGTGGTCGGTTGCGAAATATTCTTCGACCAAAGTGTGTAGTTGTTGGTATTCTTTGATGAGCATTACTCGCGGATTGGCAGCTGCATGCAACGCGACCCAACGTAATGGGGTTCCGATACCCAACGGTGTTTCCATGTCAGCCTGCACAAGTGCCGACGTGACACCCAAATAGGCATGTTTCAGTCCAATCAACAAAACCGGTTTAGTAGCGTAAAAATGTATGAGGGGCAAGTGTTTCAGGTGCTCGAAGTCCTCCTTCTTCAACGTTTGCTCAGGGAAATTCAGGTATTTTACTGTAAAAACATTTCTCAGTAAAAATCTGGTTTTATTAAAATGATTTTCGATTTCAATATTTATTTTTAATGTTTGGTGGGTTTTGCCTTTGGCCCCAATTTGCTTGGCAACCTTCTCTTCCATTATCGATATTGATGAGCCCTCATCAAAAATAGAGGTGTAATTTTCCATTAGGACCATAAAGTGTTAACTGGTAACATTTTAAACAACTGTCCACATGTGCTTTGTGTCAAGCGGCAATTTAGAATAGGTTGTATTTCTTCATTGGGTCGTGTGGCTTGGGGTGTCGCTTTATTATCTGCATCTTCACTTTGAAGTAGCGGATTATGGAACCGTTGGCAGCCATTTACGTTGCATTTTTTTCGCGTTCTTCATTTTAGCATACAATGCCCCTTACGAAGACAAGAAAAACATAGTTGCAGCGTTTTTACCAACTCCCATCGTTCTTGTACACCCGTCGTCTTGATTTGCTCACATTGAAAAATAGTATGGTTGGAATTGCACTAGTAGCATACTATTGCACGTTCGATATGCATCAATGGACGAGAGTAAACTGCCAGAGCATTGTGTCTTGAACTCGGTGTGTTTGTCGAAGGCATTAAACAAACTATTCTCGCTAACTCACTAAGCTAGTTTAAAAAGTCTTCTACCGTAGGAAAGGGCTGTATGGTCGCAGCCTGCTTTGCCCAGTCAAATTGTCGCGTCTTTGGGAGCTAACCACCATTTGTTCTCACAACGTAACATTTGCCAAGTGTTGCTGACATTTCGCCGACTTTAAAAATGCTACCACGTTACACACTCTTGAGGAGAACAACACAATTTGCTCAGGCTTTGTCTCAAACATTGGCGGAAATTTTTGTAATAGTAGTAGTGCATTCAACGTTGCAATTATGGCGTTGATGCTCTCTCCGCCACTCCCGTCAACATGTCGTTGCTCCTCCATCATACCCTCAACCGATGATTCTCATTCACTGCTGGTGCGAGCCCTTTTCCGTACGCGGCTTCGCAAACCGTATTCGTGTGCTTTTGACATGCACACACTTACGTACGAACCTTACCAATTTTCCACGTGTGTGCGCAACGAGAAAGACGTGCCAAATTGCGAAAACTGTTGTAAAAACTAATTTACTCCAAATAAATAGTATTTCAAGCTTTTGGTTTAATTCATTTATTACAAATTCAAGTGTACATATGCTAAGCTTTAATTTAAGTTACAATTAATTCAATATGGTGCGCTTGCTTATATATCTTTACATGAATATGGCTTGTTTCGCAATTGTATTGAGCCAACGTCTTTTCGCTATCACGACTGATTCCAAAAGGGCGAGTATACAACGACCGCTATTTTATAATCAATAGCTATACATGAAATTACAAAATATAAACGCAATATGGAAAGGAAGTAAAACAGGGTGACTAACACCAACGACAAACTGGCTTTGACAGCGGCCGATTTCTTGATTGGCGCTCCACTGATTGCCGTTCGTGAAGCTGCGGTTACTGATATTCCCCAAACCCGTATCAAACAATGGCACTCGGTGCGTCAGGTATACCAAAAATTTTGGCAGCGTTGAAGCGAGGAATACTTATCCATATTGCAAACACGCAACAAGTGGCAGAAACCTACATGGGATGACAGTGTTCTCGTAAGGCATGAAAATCTTCCTCCGACACACTGGCGTTTAGGACGCATAGTTGAGATTCATCCGCGCAATGTTACATTACAAACGGCGAGCGGAACCATAACCCTGGCAGTACAGAAGTTATGTCGACTTCTGGAGGGTGAGCATTTCGAGTCTACGGCCTCGACCGGGCCGGATGTTCAGAATTCAACAGATACGGCTACTTCTTAAATGTTTAATTTCAATCTCATTAGAACTGTTGCTGCTAAGAGCGGCTGTATTCCAGTATTCTTATGTATGCTCTCACAAATATATATTAAACCTATTTGTCAACCCATGTACTTACACATAATTATATACACGTATGTACTTATACATAACCATATACCTATTGTATGTATGCACAGTTAGCCGGTAACAGCATTCAATTTGCTTTGCTTTGTTATATATATAACCGTGCCAAGTGGAATAAACGAACAACAGATATTTTCAACTTAGCGGAGAACTGACGCCTTTTTTTATTAATCGCTGCATAGAACATTATTGGTGCCTCCTGTGAGGACTTTAATTATAATTAAATTATTATATTTAGGTTATGGCGGAATTTAAAATGCGCTCATGCTATAAAATTAGCTCATATGACGAATTTCAATTGGAGCAAGAATTGAAATCGATAGCTAACCATTTCGCGCGGTTCGTGGCTTATCATGACCTACATGTGGCCAGTGCGGAAAAGGGCGAGGTTGAAGCTTATGAAACACTCTAGGATAAGGTGGAAGATGTATACAACGCCACTTGTTGTATTCTCAATCACGCAGTCGTCGGTGCCAAGCCAAAGGTATATGCCGGTAAGCAAAGGCGCATTGCTCGTACACAACACCAAATACCCTGGGGCCTACAAACTAGGAAAGTTGCGACAGGCAGTTAGCTAAAGTGCAGTACCACTCGTGGGAAGTGTATATTCAGGAGCTTATGCTGAATTGTGGAATGCCCTTAAGGAACGTTTTGATAATAAGAAGCAATAAGCCGAAACACATGTGTCACGTCTTCTTAACATTAAGCCATCGTCAGAGGACGCAACAGAAGCATTATTGGTCGTCGTTGATACCGTGGAGGAGTCATTGCGGTCGCTCCGGGTTATGGGACTGCCAGTGGGACGCTATCCTTGTTCCGATAATAGCTTCCAAGATTCCAGTTGTCACCCAGCGTGAATGGAACATGACTTGTTCGCCTACTGGAATTCCGAAGCTAGATGAGCTACTCTCATCTCAAGGGACGCACGAATGGAGTAATGCGGTCGATGGGTAGCTGACCCATCAGTGGTGAACTAGGCTTGGCCCTGTCGATTTTACATACGAGGCACTTACGTTGTATGGGTTTTGATAAAGTTTTTAAATGTGGTATCCAATATTTTTAGCGTACGGTGTTGATGGTTATGGCGGAATTTTGATGGTGACTCTCCTCGTGGTAGTGCTGTACTATCAAGGATGAGAAGATGTGTTTATGCGGCAATATAGATAATTGGTCGCCGTGTTTGAAATGGCAACTACGTTGCTTCATCAATACGACCGCTCAGCCGTAATATGCCACTCTGGTCTAAGTATGGTGACAGCTTATACAACGCGCTCTCCTGCGCCAACTTTCGTGATGCTGACAAATCTCCTATTTCGTTCGGGAAACATTCCGCTGAACGATTCGATTAATGGTATATTCTGCCTTTTGCAATTCTGCCACTATGAGACCAGATAGTGGTAGTGTCTTCGTGTGGGTTTTTCGTGAAAAAATAGTTGCTGCTCTTATAACCCAGGCTATGGTGCGTTGCACCTTTGTTAGCCAATGAAATTTTGAAAAATCTAATAATTAGTTAATTGGCTGAACAATAAGCAGGTAGTCGGACTTAACTTCCTCAGGAAGAACGGATGCTGATTTAATTGTTGCGGTAGGCCAATACTTCTCGCCAAGACCCAAAAATGCTGGACCCTTCACCCAGCGGCTGTTGGTATAGTCGCGTATAGTCGGATAATAACACCGTTGCATCTTAGACTGCTCTACCTTGCGGAACTCTTGCCACCAACGCAACCGTTTTTGGCTCAGTTCTTGCGGTAGTATGTCATCCCAAGCGATTTCGTGTTTCCAGGTATCCTGAATTAAAATTTTAGTAAAAATAAGAAAGTCTGCCAACATACCGAATGGGTCAAACACAGCCATTGAGATTCGCAGCAGCTCTCTTTTCGTCGGCGCACGCGAACCGTCAAGTACCTTCGTTGGAACACGATAAAACTTTGTATGAAATTCGAGAGTATTATCGTTGGTCTTCCAGAATAGGCCGATAACTTTATCTGTTGTTCCGCTACGCTCCAAGCTGATTGTTACCTTAACGTCTGGCGACCTTTTATTCATATATTCTTCCACCTCGACGCTATTGGAAATAAAATTCCGCAACTGGAATCCCGCTTTCATGTTGATAAAGACGATTTCTTGGCAGATTTTTACCGCTCGTTGTGACGTGTAGGAACTGACAACCAAGTCCTCAACGTAGTGCTTGCTGATTATCGTTGAAGAGGCCTCAGGGAATTGACATCGGAAATCTTCAGCGTTTTTTTTTTTACATGCTCAGCGATACATGGTGAGCACACAGCACCAAATATTAACGACGTCATCACGTATTCTTCAATCGGTTTACTTGTATCCCGTTTCGGCATAAATACCGTAGTGCGTGAATGTCAGACTGGCGTATTTGTATCTGTGAAAACATTTCGCGTACATCGGCTGACACTCCTATTTGGCCCTGGCAAAATTGTAATAAGATCCGCATTAACGGCTGCGCTTGTTCTGGCCATTTTAAAAGAACCGAGTTCAGCAATATGTTGTCAACTATGGTTACAGCATCAAAAACAATTCGGAGTTTCTTCGGCTTGTGTTGGTTAATCACCGCGAAGTGAGGCAAGTACCAAATGTGTTGATGTGGTGTGGCAACTTCGATGTCACTTAGCTTCCTGACATAACCTTTGTCTTCGTATTTTCCTGTCTGTATCGCTTAGCAAACTCTGCGTTGCAATTCATCTGCTTCTCCACCGTCATTTATCGTCTTCTTGCCATCGCCCTGCTACTAGGTAACTTTATTGGATGCTTTTTCCACAGTAAGCCGCATTCAAATTGTTCGCCGACTCGTATAGTCGTTTGCTTAGGAATTAAACGCGCTCGTTTGTCTTCCTCTGATTCTAAAGTGAGGGGCACCGGATTGGTGCCATAGTAGTCGGTTGCGAAATATTCTTCGACCAAAGTGTGTAGTTGTTGGTATTCTTTGATGAGCATTACTCGCGGATTGGCAGCTGCATGCGACGCGACCCAACGTAATGGGGTTTCGATACCGAACGGTGTTTCCATGTCAGCCTGCACAATTGCCGACGTGACACCCAAATAGGCATGTTTCAGTCCAATCAACAAAACCGGTTTAGTAGCGTAAAAATGTATGAGGGGCAAGTGTTTCAGGTGCTCGAAGTCCTCCTTCTTCAACGTTTGCTCAGGGAAATTCAGGTATTTTACTGTAAAAACATATCTCAGTAAAAATCTGGTTTTATTAAGACGATTTTCGAGTAAAATCAGTAAATATCTGGTGTTATTAAGACGATTTTCGATTTCAATATTTATTTTTAATGTTCGGTGGGTTTTGCCTTTGGCCCCAATTTGCTTGGCAACCTTCTCTTCCATTATCGATATTGATGAGCCCTCATCAAACCTTGCTAACACCTCTATTTTCCATTAGGACCATAAAGTGTTAACTGGTAACATTTTAAACAACTGTCCACATTTGCTTTGTGTCAAGCGGCAATTTAGAATAGGTTGTATTTCTTCATCGTGTGGCTTGTGGTGTCGCTTTATTATCTGCATCTTCACTTTGAAGTAGCGGATTATGGTACCGTTGGCAGCCATTTACGTTGCATTTTTTTCGCGTTCTGCGTTTTAGCATACAATGCCCCTTACGAAGACAAGAAAAACATAATTGCAGCGTTTTTACCAACTCCCATCGTTCTTGTACACCCGTCGTTTTGATTTGCTTACATTGAAAAATAGTATGGTTGGAATTGCACTTGTAGCATACTATTGCACGTTCGATATGCATCAATGGACGAGAGTTATCTGCCAGAGCATTGTGTCTTGAACTCGGTGTGTTTGTCGAAGGCATTAAACAAACTATTCTCGCTAACTCACTAAGTCAGTTTAAAAAGTCTTCTACCGTAGGAAAGGGCTGTATGGTCGCAGCCTGCTTTGCCCAGTCAAATTGTCGCATATGTGGGAGCTAACCCACCATTTGTTCTAACAACGTATCATTTGCCAAGTGTTGCTGACATTTCACCGACTTTAAAAATGCTACCACGTTACACACTCTTGAGGAGAACAACACAATTTGCTCAGGCTTTGTCTCAAACATTGGCGGAAATTGTTGTAATTTACCAAGTTGACATTTTACCAGAACGTCTGGCCTTCCAAACCTAAATTCAAGCTCGCTCAGCGCCGTTGGCACATCATCCGCCTCGCATTACTGAAGACGCATCAGATTTTGCCGATTGCTGTACTTAAATATTGCTGTTGTGTCGTTATAATTGGCCCGAAACAGTGGCAACTCTTTCACGTTGACGTTAAATGCTGGTAAGTCATATAGCTTTACCCTTGCATCCGTAGCTGGCACGACCTGGCTGGTATCAACCTGTGCCGGCATGACTTGTCTTATCTCACTTTGTGCTGGCCGCACTTCATCACCGACGCATTGGGGCTGAATTTCTTCTCGTAGACGAATTATATCTCTCTGACTTTCAACTGTACTGTGCCTTAGTTCTTCCACCGATGGACTCAGTGCATTCAACGTTGCAATTATGGCGTTGATGCTCTCTCCGCCAGTCCCGTCAACATGTCGTTGCTCCTCCATCATACCCTCAACCGATGATTCTCCTTCACTGCTGGTGCGAGCCCTTTTCCGTACCTTACCAATTTTTCAAGGGTGTGCGCAACGAGAAAGACGTGCCAAATTGCGAAAACTGTTGTAAAAACTAATTTACTCCAAATAAATAGTATTTCAAGCTTTTGGTTTAATTCATTTATTACAAATTCAAGTGTACGTATGCTAAGCTTTAATTTAAGTTACAATTAATTCAATATGGTGCGCTTGCTTATATATCTTTACATGAGTATGGCTTGTTTCGCAATTGTATTGAGCCAACGTCTTTTCGCTATCACGGCTGATTCCAAAAGGGCGAGTATACAACGACCGCTATTTTATAATCAATAGTTATACATGAAATTACAAACTATAAACGTAATATGGAAAGGAAGTAAAACAGGGTGACTAACATCAATGACAAACTGGCTTTGACAGCGGGCGATTTCTTGATTGGCGCTCCACTGATTGCCGTTCGTGAAGCTGCGGTTACTGATATTCCCTAAATCCGTATCAAACAATGGCGCTCGGTGCGTCAGGTACACCAAAAATTTTGGCAGCATTGAAGCGAGGAATATTTACCCATATTGCAAACTCGCAACAAGTGGCAGAAACCTACATGGGATGGCATTGTTCTCGTAAGACACGAAAATCTTCATCCGACGCACTGGCGTTTAGGACGCATAGTTGAGATTCATCCGCACAATGTTACATTACAAACGGCGAGCGGAACCATAACCCTGGCAGTACAGAAGTTATGTCGACTTCTGGAGGGTGAGCATTTCGAGTCTACGGCCTCGACCGGGCCGGATGTTCAGAATTCAACAGATACGGCTACTTCTTAAATGTTTAATTTCAATCTGATTAGAACTGTTGCTGCTAAGAGCGGCTGTATTCCAGTATTCTTATGTATGCACTCACAAATATATATTAAACCTATTTGTCAACCCATGTACTTACACATAATTATATACACGTATGTACTTATACATAACCATATACCTATTGTATGTATGCACAGTTAGCCGGTAACAGCATTCAATTTGCTTTGCTTTGTTATATATATAACCGTGCCAAGTGGAATAAACGAACAACAGATATTTTGAACTTAGCGGAGAACTGACGCCTTTTTTATTAATCGCTGCATAGAACATTATTGGTGCCTCCTGTGAGGACTTTAATTATAAATAAATTATTATATTTAGGTTATGGCGGAATTTAAAATGCGCTAATCAGCTATGAAAGCAATTAACCGCATATACTCGTATGATTGAGTGCGTACAGGTAAAATTAGCTCATATGACGAATTTCAATTGGAGCAAGAATTGAAATCGATAGCTAACCATTTCGCGCGGTTCGTGGCTAATCATGACCTACTGGTGGCCAGTGCGAAAAAGGGCGAGGTTGAAGCTCATGAAACACTCTGGGATGAGGTGGATGATGTATACAACGCCACTTGTTGCATTCTCAATCACGCAGTCGTCGATGCCAAGCCAAAGGTATATGCCGGTAAGCAAAGGCGCATTGCTCGTACACAACACCAAATACCCTGGGGCCTACAAACTAGGAAAGTTGCGACAGGCAGTTAGCTAAAGTGCAGTACCACTCGTGGGAAGTGTATATTCAGAGGTGTATATTCAGGAGCTTATGCTGAATTGTGGAATGCCCTTAAGGAACGTTTTGATGATAAGAAGCAATTAGCCGAAACACATGTGTCACGTCTTCTTAACATTAAGCCATCGTCAGAGGACGCAACAGAAGCATTATTGGTCGTCGTTGATACCGTGGAGGAGTCATTGCGGTCGCTCCGGGTTATGGGACTGCCAGTGGGGCAGTGGGACGCTATCCTTGTTCCGATAATAGTTTCCAAGCTTCCAGTTGTCACCCAGCGTGAATGGAACATGAGTTGTTCGCCTACTGAAATTCCGAAGCTAGATGAGCTACTCTCATTTTAAGGGCAACGCGCCCATAGCCTCAGTACAGTCATTGTCATCTGAGCAAATAACGTCGAAGCTACATCTCGAACTCAGCAACGCACTGGCGTACAACGTGCAGTTAAATCCCACGTCGCAGCGTCAGAAGAAAGCTAATGCGCATACTGCCAAGGAGCATATCGCATAACCAAGTGTAACTGTTTTCTCGCAATTAAGCACGAAAAGCGTGTTAATGCTCTATAGGCGGCTATGCTTTGTTTTAGCTGTCTTAAGTTGGGACATTTGGCTAATCAGTGCCCGTCGGGTCTTTGCCGTCATTGTAATAGGAAGCACAACTCGTTGCTTTGCCGGGAGCCTTCATCTACTAACAAAGGAGGGATGACACTGCCACCCCCCAATCCGATGATGCTTCTTCTGTCAGCAAGAATCCAGCCATCTGACTAGAAGAATCGGTGGTCACCTATCATACCCGTGGCAATCCCACAGTTTTATTAGCGACTGCGCGTGTTTATGCATACGGTGACCAAACGACTCGACGCATAGCGCGCGTACTCTGTGATCCAGGATCACAGGACAGCTTTGTTACACATAAGTTAGCTAATTCCCTATCTCTTCATAGACGCAAATGCGATATTCCAGTCCAAGGGATTGGGGCCCATTCATCCGCTCGCACTCGGGGTTACGTTTCACTCGCCCTGGAATCTACTCATTATAATCCTTTTGAGCACCAATGAAATTGGTGCCGTTGTCGCTCCTTATCCTCACTGGAGTTCCTCTACGATTTATGAAATTACGGGGACATAGTATGAAGGCATCCGTGGATAGGTTCTCTGCTAACTCGATATGTGCAGCTCGAATAGAAACATTGAATGGTGCGAACAGGTCTACTTCAGTGTACGTAAAGGGACGCACGAATGGAGTAATGCGGTCGATGGGTAGCTGACTCATCAGTGGTGAACTAGGCTTGGCCCTGTCGATTTTACATATGAGGCACTTACGTTGTATGGGTTTTGATAAAGTTTTTAAATGTGGTATCCAATATTTTTAGCGTACGGTGTTGATGGTTATGGCGGAATTCTGATGGTGACTCTCCTCGTGGTAGTGCTGTAATATCAAGGATGAGAAGATGTGTTAATGCGGCAATATAGATAATTGGTCGCCGTGTTTGAAATGATAAATACGTTGCTTCATCAATACGACCGCTCAGCCGTAATATGCCACTCTGGTCTAAGTATGGTGACAGCTTATACAACGCGCTCTGGCTCGCCAACTTTCGTGATGCTGACAAATCTCCTATTTCGTTCGGGAAACATTCTCGCTGAACGATTCGATAAATGGTATATTCTGCCTTTTGCAATTCTGCCACTGTGAGACCAGATAGTGATAGTGTCTTCGTGTGGGTTTTTCGTGGGTTGCTGCTCTTATAACCCGGGCTATGGTGCGTTGCACCTTTGTTAGCCAATGTAATTTTGAAAAATCTTTGGTTAATTGGCTGAACAAGAAGCAGGTAGTCGGACTTAACTTCCTCAGGAAGAACGGATGCTGATTTAATTGTTGCGGTAGGCCAATACTTCTCGCCAGTATCCAAAAATGCTGGACCCTTCACCCAGCGGCTGTTGGTATAGTCGCGTACCCAATACTGCTGCCGGTAGCTCTAACCTCGGAACGGACAGTAGTTTCACCGGTGCAGTACAAGTTTTTCCGATAATGAAGCTAACGCTGATATCGCTTCCATGAACTACACGAACACACCCAACTGCTGCGAATGCGACTTGACTTGCATCGACAAAAATGTGTACTTCCACTCGCCCGCCACCAAAAATGTAAGGATAATAACACCGTTGCATCTTAGACTGCTCCACCTTGCGGAACTCTTGCCACCATCGCAGCCGTTTTTGGCTCAGTTCTTGCGGTAGTACGTCATCCCAAGCGATTTCGTGTTTCCAGGTATCCTGATTAAAAATTTTAGTAAAAATAAGAAAGTCTGCCAACATACCGAATGGGTCAAACACAGCCATTGAGGTTCGCAGCAGCTCTCTTTTCGTCGGCGCACGCGAACCGTCAAGTACCTTCGT
Organism: Philophylla caesio; assembly: GCA_963971545.1. Taxonomy (NCBI): domain Eukaryota; kingdom Metazoa; phylum Arthropoda; class Insecta; order Diptera; family Tephritidae; genus Philophylla; species Philophylla caesio. Next base: position 13,674,257 of record OZ020605.1, read on the forward strand.
TGGAACACGATAAAACTTTGTATGAAATTCGAGAGTATTATCGTTGGTCTACCAGAATAGGCCGATAACTTTATCTGTTGTTCCGCTACGCTCCATGCTGATTGTTTCCTTAACGTCTGGCGACCTTTTATTCATATATTCTTCCACCTCGACGCTATTGGAAATAAAATTCCGCAACTGGAATCCCGCTTTCATGTTGATAAAGACGATTTCTTGGCAGATTTTTACCGCTCGTTGTGACGTGTAGGAACTGACAACCAAGTCCTCAACGTAGTGCTTGCTGATTATCGTTGAAGAGGCCTCAGGAAATTGACATCGGAAATCTTCAGCGTTTTTAATTTTTACATGCTCAGCGATAGATGGTGAGCACACAGCACCAAATATTAACGACGTCATCACGTATTCTTCAATCGGTTTACTTGTATCCCGTTTCGGCATAAATACCGTTGTGCGTGAATGTCAGAATGTTAGGAATTAAACGCGCTCGTTTGTCTTCCTCTGATTCTAAAGTGAGGGGCACCGGATTGGTGGTCGGTTGCGAAATATTCTTCGACCAAAGTGTGTAGTTGTTGGTATTCTTTGATGAGCATTACTCGCGGATTGGCAGCTGCATGCGACGCGACCCAACGTAATGGGGTTTCGATAGCCAATGGTGTTTCCATGTCAGCCTGCACAATTGCCGACGTGACACCCAAATAGGCACGTTTCAGTCCAATCAACAAAACCGGTTTAGTAGCGTAAATATGTATGAGGGGCAAGTGTGTCAGGTGCTCGAAGTCCTCCTTCTTCAACGTTTGCTAAGGCAAATTCAGGTCTTTTACTGTAAAAACATTTCTCAGTAAAAATCTGGTTTTATTAAGACGATTTTCGATTTCAATATTTATTTTTAATGTTTGGTGGGTTTTGCCTTTGGCCCCAATTTGCTTGGCAACTTTCTCTTCCATTATCGTAATTGATAACACCTCTATTTTCCATTAGGACCATAAAGTGTTAACTGGTAACATTTTAAACAACTGTCCACATGTGCTTTGTGTCAAGCGGCAATTTAGAATAGGTTGTATTTCTTCATTGGGTCGTGTGGCTTGGGGTGTCGCTTTATTATCTGCATCTTCACTATGAAGTAGCGGATTATGGAACCGTTGGCAGCCATTTACGTTGCATTTTTTTCGCGATCTTCATTTTAGCATACAATGCCCCTTACGAAGACAAGAAAAACATAATTGCAGCGTTTTTACCAACTCCCATCGTTCTTGTACACCCGTCGTCTTGATTTGCTCACATTGAAAAATAGTATGGTTGGAATTGCACTTGTAGCATACTATTGCACGTTCGATATGCATCAATGGACGAGAGTTAACTGCCAGAGCATTGTGTCTTGAACTCGGTGTGTTTGTCGAAGGCATTAAACAAACTATTCTCGCTAACTCACTAAGCTAGTTTAAAAAGTCTTCTACCGTAGGAAAGGGCTGTATGGTCGCAGCCTGCTTTGCCCAGTCAAATTGTCGCGTCTGTGGGAGCTAACCCACCATTTGTTCTCACAACGTAACATTTGCCAAGTGTTGCTGACATTTCGCCGACTTTAAAAATGCTACCACGTTACACACTCTTGAGGAGAACAACACAATTTGCTCAGGCTTTGTCTCAAACATTGGCGGAAATTGTTGTAATAGTAGTAGTGCATTCAACGTTGCAATTATGGCGTTGATGCTCTCTCCGCCACTCCCGTCAACATGTCGTTGCTCCTCCATCATACCCTCAACCGATGATTCTCCTTCACTGCTGGTGCGAGCCCTTTTCCGTACGCGGCTTCGCAAACCGTATTCGTGTGCTTTTGACATGCACACACTTACGTACGAACCTTACCAATTTTCCACGTGTGTGCGCAACGAGAAAGACGTGCCAAATTGCGAAAAATGTTGTAAAAACTAATTTACTCCAAATAAAGAGTATTTCAAGCTTTTGGTTTAATTCATTTATTACAAATTCAAGTGTACGTATGCTAAGCTTTAATTTAAGTTACAATTAATTCAATATGGTGCGCTTGCTTATATATCTTTACAAGAATATGGCTTGTTTCGCAATTGTATTGAGCCAACGTCTTTTCGCTATCACGGCTGATTCCAAAAGAGCGAGTATACAACGACCGCTATTTTATAATCAATAGTTATACGTGAAATTCCAAACTATTAACGTAATATGGAAAGGAAGTAAAACAGGGTGACTAACACCAACGACAAACTGGCTTTGACAGCGGGCGATTTCTTGATTGGCGCTCCACTGATTGCCGTTCGTGAAGCTGCGGTTACTGATATTCCCCAAATCCGTATCAAACAATGGCGCTCGGTGCGTCAGATACTCCAAAAATTTTGGCAGCGTTGAAGCGAGGAATATTTATCCATATTGCAAACACGCAACAAGTGGCAGAAACCTACATGGGATGACATTGTTCTCGTAAGGCACGAAAATCTTCCTCCGACACACTGGCGTTTAGGACGCATATTTGAGATTCAACCGCGCAATGTTACATTACAAACGGCGAGCGGAACCATAACCCTGGCAGTACAGAAGTTATGTCGACTTCTGGAGGGTGAGCATTTCGAGTCTACGGCCTCGACCGGGCCGGATGTTCAGAATTCAACAGATACGGCTACTTCTTAAATGTTTAATTTCAATCTGATTAGAACTGTTGCTGCTAAGAGCGGCTGTATTCCAGTATTCTTATGTATGCACTCACAAATATATATTAAACCTATTTGTCAACCCATGTACTTACACATAATTATATACACGTATGTACTTATACATAACCATATACCTAATGTATGTATGCACAGTTAGCCGGTAACAGCATTCAATTTGCTTTGCTTTGTTATATACATATATAACCGTACCAAGTGGAATAAACGAACAACAGATATTTTGAACTTAGCGGAGAACTGACGCCTTTTTTATTAATCGCTGCATAGAACATTATTGGTGCCTCCTGTGAGGACTTTAATTATAAATAAATTATTATATTTAGGTTATGGCGGGCAGTGGGATGCTATCCTTGTTCCGATAATAGTTTCCACGCTTCCAGTTGTCACCCAGCGTGAATGGAACATGAGTTGTTCGCCTACTGAAATTCCGAAGCTAGATGAGCTACTCTCATTTTAAGGGCAACGCGACCATAGCCTCAGTACAGTCATTGTCATCTGAGCAAATAACGTCGAAGCTACATCTCGAACTCAGCAACGCACTGGCGTACAACGTGCAGTTAAATCCCACGTCGCAGCTTCAGAAGAAAGCTAATGCGCATACTGCCAAGGAGCACATCGCATAACCAAGTGTAACTGTTTTCTCGCAATGAAGCACGAAAAGGGTGTTAATGCTCTATAGGCGGCTAGGCTTTGTTTTAACTGTCTTAAGTTGGGACATTTGGCTAATCAGTGCCCGTCGGGTCTTTGCCGTCATTGTAATAGGAAGCACAACTCGTTGCTTTGCCGGGAGCCTTCATCTACTAACAAAGGAGGGATGACACTGCCACCCCCCAATCCGATGATGCTTCTTCTGTCAGCAAGAATCCAGCCATCTGACTAGAAGAATCGGTGGTCACCTATCATACCCGTGGCAATCCCACAGTTTTATTAGCGACTGCGCGTGTTTATGCATACGGTGACCAAACGACTCGACGCATAGCGCGCGTACTCTGTGATCCAGGATCACAGGACAGCTTTGTTACACATAAGTTAGCTAATTCCCTATCTCTTCATAGACGCAAATGCGATATTCCAGTCCAAGGGATTGGGGCCCATTCATCCGCTCGCACTCGGGGTTACGTTTCACTCGCCCTGGAATCTACTCATTATAATCCTTTTGAGCACCAATGAAATTGGTGCCGTTGTCGCTCCTTATCCTCACTGGAGTTCCTCTACGATTTATGAAATTACGGGGACATAGTATGAAGGCATCCGTGGATAGGTTCTCTGCTAACTCGATATGTGCAGCTCGAATAGAAACATTGAATGGTGCGAACAGGTCTACTTCAGTGTACGTAAAGGGACGCACGAATGGAGTAATGCGGTCGATGGGTAGCTGACCCATCAGTGGTGAACTAGGCTTGGCCCTGTCGAATTTACATACGAGGCACTTACGTTGTATGGGTTTTGATAAAGTTTTTAAATGTGGTATCCAATATTTTTAGCGTACGGTGTTGATGGTTATGGCGGAATTCTGATGGTGACTCTCCTCGTGGTAGTGCTGTACTATCAAGGATGAGAAGATGTGTTTATGCGGCAATATAGATAATTGGTCGCCGTGTTTGAAATGGCAAATACGTTGCTTCATCAATACGACCGCTCAGCCGTAATATGCCACTCTGGTCTAAGTATGGTGACAGCTTATACAACGCGCTCTCCTGCGCCAACTTTCGTGATGCTAACAAATCTCCTATTTCGTTCGGGAAACATTCCGCTGAACGATTCGATAAATGGTATATTCTGCCACTATGAGACCAGATAGTGGTAGTGTCTTCGTGTGGGTTTTTCGTGAAAAAATAGTTGCTGCTCTTATAACCCAGGCTATGGTGCGTTGCATCTTTGTTAGCCAATGAAATTTTGAAAAATCTAATAATTAGTTAATTGGCTGAACAAGAAGCAGGTAGTCGGACTTAACTTCCTCAGGAAGAACGGATGCTGATTTAATTGTTGCGGTACGCCAATACTTCTCGCCAAGACCCAAAAATGCTGGACCCTTCACCCAGCGGCTGTTTGTATAGTCGCGTACCCAGTACTGCTGCCGGTAGCTCTAACCTCGGAACGGACAGTAGTTTCACCGGTGCAGTACAAGTTTTCCGATAATGAAGCTAACGCTGATATCGCTTCCATGAACTACACGAACACACACAACTGCTGCGAATGCGACTTGACTTGCATCGACAAAAATGTGTACTTCCACTCGCCCGCCACCAAAAATGTGTTTCCCGGTATCCTGAATTAAAATTTTAGTAAAAATAAGAAAGTCTGCCAACATACCGAATGGGTCAAACACAGCCATTGAGATTCGTAGCTACTCTCTTTTCGTCGGCGCACGCGAACCGTCAAGTACCTTCGTTGGAACACGTTAAAACTTTGTATGAAATTCGAGAGTATTAACGTTGGTCTTCCAGAATAGGCCGATAACTTTATCTGTTGTTCCGCTACGCTCCGTGCTGATTGTTTCCTTAACGTCTGGCGACCTTTTCTTCATATATTCTTCCACCTCGACGCTATTGGAAATAAAATTCCGCAACTGGAATCCCGCTTTCATGTTGATAAAGACGATTTCTTGGCAGATTTTTACCGCTCGTTGTGACGTGTAGGAACTGACAACCAAGTCGTCAACGTAGTGCTTGCTGATTATCGTTGAAGAGGCCTCAGGAAATTGACATCGGAAATCTTCAGCGTTTTTAATTTTTACATGCTCAGCGATAGATGGTGAGCACACAGCACCAAATATTAACGACGTCATCACGTATTCTTCAATCGGTTTACTTGTATCCCGTTTCGGCATAAATACCGTTGTGCGTGAATGTCAGAATGTTAGGAATTAAACGCGCTCGTTTGTCTTCCTCTGATTCTAAAGTGAGGGGCACCGGATTGGTGGTCGGTTGCGAAATATTCTTCGACCAAAGTGTGTAGTTGTTGGTATTCTTTGATGAGCATTACTCGCGGATTGGCAGCTGCATGCGACGCGACCCAACGTAATGGGGTTTCGATAGCCAATGGTGTTTCCATGTCAGCCTGCACAATTGCCGACGTGACACCCAAATAGGCACGTTTCAGTCCAATCAACAAAACCGGTTTAGTAGCGTAAAAATGTATGAGGGGCAAGTGTGTCAGGTGCTCGAAGTCCTCCTTCTTCAACGTTTGCTCAGGCAAATTCAGGTCTTTTACTGTAAAAACATTTCTCAGTAAAAATCTGGTTTTATTAAGACGATTTTCGAGTAAAATCAGTACAAATCTGGTTTTATTAAGACGATTTTCGATTTCAATATTTATTTTTAATGTTTGGTGGGTTTTGCCTTTGGCCCCAATTTGCTTGGCAACTTTCTCTTCCATTATCGTAATTGATAACACCTCTATTTTCCATTAGGACCATAAAATGTTAACTGGTAACATTTTAAACAACTGTCCACATGTGCTTTGTGTCAAGCGGCAATTTAGAATAGGTTGTATTTCTTCATTGGGTCGTGTGGCTTGGGGTGTCGCTTTATTATCTGCATCTTCACTATGAAGTAGCGGATTATGGAACCGTTGGCAGCCATTTACGTTGCATTTTTTTCGCGTTCTTCATTTTAGCATACAATGCCCCTTACGAAGACAAGAAAAACATAATTGCAGCGTTTTTACCAACTCCCATCGTTCTTGTACACCCGTCGTCTTGATTTGCTCACATTGAAAAATTGTATGGTTGGAATTGCACTTGTAGCATACTATTGCACGTTCGATATGCATCAATGGACGAGAGTTAACTGCCAGAGCATTGTGTTTTGAACTCGGTGTGTTTGTCGAAGGCATTAAACAAACTATTCTCGCTAACTCACTAAGCTAGTTTAAAAAGTCTTCTACCGTAGGAAAGGGCTGTATGGTCGCAGCCTGCTTTGCCCAGTCAAATTGTCGCGTCTGTGGGAGCTAACCCACCATTTGTTCTCACAACGTAACATTTGCCAAGTGTTGCTGACATTTCGCCGACTTTAAAAATGCTACCACGTTACACACTCTTGAGGAGAACAACACAATTTGCTCAGGCTTTGTCTCAAACATTGGCGGAAATTGTTGTAATAGTAGTAGTGCATTCAACGTTGCAATTATGGCGTTGATGCTCTCTCCGCCACTCCCGTCAACATGTCGTTGCTCCTCCATCATACCCTCAACCGATGATTCTCCTTCACTGCTGGTGCGAGCCCTTTTCCGTACGCGGCTTCGCAAACCGTATTCGTGTGCTTTTGACATGCACACACTTACGTACGAACCTTACCAATTTTCCACGTGTGTGCGCAACGAGAAAGACGTGCCAAATTGCGAAAAATGTTGTAAAAACTAATTTACTCCAAATAAAGAGTATTTTAAGCTTTTGGTTTAATTCATTTATTACAAATTCAAGTGTACGTATGCTAAGCTTTAATTTAAGTTACAATTAATTCAATATGGTGCGCTTGCTTATATATCTTTACATGAATATGGCTTGTTTCGCAATTGTATTGAGCCAACGTCTTTTCGCTATCACGGCTGATTCCAAAAGAGCGAGTATACAACGACCGCTATTTTATAATCAATAGTTATACATGAAACTCCAAACTATAAACGTAATATGGAAAGGAAGTAAAACAGGGTGACTAACACCAACGACAAACTGGCTTTGACAGCGGGCGATTTCTTGATTGGCGCTCCACTGATTGCCGTTCGTGAAGCTGCGGTTACTGATATTCCCCAAATCCGTATCAAACAATGGCGCTCGGTGCGTCAGATACTCCAAAAATTTTGGCAGCGTTGAAGCGAGGAATATTTATCCATATTGCAAACACGCAACAAGTGGCAGAAACCTACATGGGATGACATTGTTCTCGTAAGGCACGAAAATCTTCCTCCGACACACTGGCGTTTAGGACGCATATTTGAGATTCAACCGCGCAATGTTACATTACAAACGGCGAGCGGAACCATAACCCTGGCAGTACAGAAGTTATGTCGACTTCTGGAGGGTGAGCATTTCGAGTCTACGGCCTCGACCGGGCCGGATGTTCAGAATTCAACAGATACGGCTACTTCTTAAATGTTTAATTTCAATCTGATTAGAACTGTTGCTGCTAAGAGCGGCTGTATTCCAGTATTCTTATGTATGCACTCACAAATATATATTAAACCTATTTGTCAACCCATGTACTTACACATAATTATATACACGTATGTACTTATACATAACCATATACCTAATGTATGTATGCACAGTTAGCCGGTAACAGCATTCAATTTGCTTTGCTTTGTTATATACATATATAACCGTACCAAGTGGAATAAACGAACAACAGATATTTTGAACTTAGCGGAGAACTGACGCCTTTTTTATTAATCGCTGCATAGAACATTATTGGTGCCTCCTGTGAGGACTTTAATTATAAATAAATTATTATATTTAGGTTATGGCGGGCAGTGGGATGCTATCCTTGTTCCGATAATAGTTTCCACGCTTCCAGTTGTCACCCAGCGTGAATGGAACATGAGTTGTTCGCCTACTGAAATTCCGAAGCTAGATGAGCTACTCTCATTTTAAGGGCAACGCGACCATAGCCTCAGTACAGTCATTGTCATCTGAGCAAATAACGTCGAAGCTACATCTCGAACTCAGCAACGCACTGGCGTACAACGTGCAGTTAAATCCCACGTCGCAGCTTCAGAAGAAAGCTAATGCGCATACTGCCAAGGAGCACATCGCATAAACAACTGTAACTGTTTTCTCGCAATGAAGCACGAAAAGGGTGTTAATGCTCTATAGGCGGCTAGGCTTTGTTTTAACGGTCTTAAGTTGGGACATTTGGCTAATCAGTGCCCGTCGGGTCTTTGCCGTCATTGTAATAGGAAGCACAACTCGTTGCTTTGCCGGGAGCCTTCATCTACTAACAAAGGAGGGATGACACTGCCACCCCCCAATCCGATGATGCTTCTTCTGTCAGCAAGAATCCAGCCATCTGACTAGAAGAATCGGTGGTCACCTATCATACCCGTGGCAATCCCACAGTTTTATTAGCGACTGCGCGTGTTTATGCATACGGTGACCAAACGACTCGACGCATAGCGCGCGTACTCTGTGATCCAGGATCACAGGACAGCTTTGTTACATATAAGTTAGCTAATTCCCTATCTGTTCATAGATGCAAATGCGATATTCCAGTCCAAGGGATTGGGGCCCATTCATCCGCTCGCACTCGGGGTTGCGTTTCACTCGCCCTGGAATCTACTCATTCTACTCCTTTTGAGCACCAATGAAATTGGTGCCGTTGTCGCTCCTTATCCTCACTGGAGTTCCTCTACGATTTATGAAATTACGGGGACATAGTATGAAGGCATCCGTGGATAGGTTCTCTGCTAACTCGATATGTGCAGCTCGAATAGAAACATTGAATGGTGCGAACAGGTCTACTTCAGTGTACGTAAAGGGACGCACGAATGGAGTAATGCGGTCGATGGGTAGCTGACCCATCAGTGGTGAACTAGGCTTGGCCCTGTCGAATTTACATACGAGGCACTTACGTTGTATGGGTTTTGATAAAGTTTTTAAATATGGTATCCAATATTTTTAGCGTACGGTGTTGATGGTTATGGCGGAATTCTGATGGTGACTCTCCTCGTGGTAGTGCTGTACTATCAAGGATGAGAAGATGTGTTTATGCGGCAATATAGATAATTGGTCGCCGTGTTTGAAATGGCAAATACGTTGCTTCATCAATACGACCGCTCAGCCGTAATATGCCACTCTGGTCTAAGTATGGTGACAGCTTATACAACGCGCTCTCCTGCGCCAACTTTCGTGATGCTAACAAATCTCCTATTTCGTTCGGGAAACATTCCGCTGAACGATTCGATAAATGGTATATTCTGCCACTATGAGACCAGATAGTGGTAGTGTCTTCGTGTGGGTTTTTCGTGAAAAAATAGTTGCTGCTCTTATAACCCAGGCTATGGTGCGTTGCATCTTTGTTAGCCAATGAAATTTTGAAAAATCTAATAATTAGTTAATTGGCTGAACAAGAAGCAGGTAGTCGGACTTAACTTCCTCAGGAAGAACGGATGCTGATTTAATTGTTGCGGTACGCCAATACTTCTCGCCAAGACCCAAAAATGCTGGACCCTTCACCCAGCGGCTGTTTGTATAGTCGCGTACCCAGTACTGCTGCCGGTAGCTCTAACCTCGGAACGGACAGTAGTTTCACCGGTGCAGTACAAGTTTTTCCGATAATGAAGCTAACGCTGATATCGCTTCCATGAACTACACGAACACACCCAACTGCTGCGAATGCGACTTGACTTGCATCGACAAAAATGTGTACTTCCACTCGCCCGCCACCAAAAATGTGTTTCCCGGTATCCTGAATTAAAATTTTAGTAAAAATAAGAAAGTCTGCCAACATACCGAATGGGTCAAACACAGCCATTGAGATTCGTAGCTACTCTCTTTTCGTCGGCGCACGCGAACCGTCAAGTACCTTCGTTGGAACACGTTAAAACTTTGTATGAAATTCGAGAGTATTAACGTTGGTCTTCCAGAATAGGCCGATAACTTTATCTGTAGTTCCGCTACGCTCCGTGCTGATTGTTTCCTTAACGTCTGGCGACCTTTTCTTCATATATTCTTCCACCTCGACGCTATTGGAAATAAAATTCCGCAACTGGAATCCCGCTTTCATGTTGATAAAGACGATTTCTTGGCAGATTTTTACCGCTCGTTGTGACGTGTAGGAACTGACAACCAAGTCGTCAACGTAGTGCTTGCTGATTATCGTTGAAGAGGCCTCAGGAAATTGACATCGGAAATCTTCAGCGTTTTTATTTTTTACATGCTCAGCGATACATGGTGAGCACACAGCACCAAATATTAACGACGTCATCATGTATTCGGTTTACTTGTATCCCCATTTCGCCATAAATACCGTTGTGCGTGAATGTCAGACTGGCGTATTTTTATCTGTGAAAACATTTCGCGTACATCGGCTGACACTCCTATTTGGCCCTGGCAAAATTGTAATAAGATCCGCATTAACGGCTGCGCTTGTTCTGGCCCTTTTAAAAGAACCGAGTTCAGCAATATGTTGTCAACTATGGTTACAGCATCAAAAACAATTCGGAGTTTCTTCGGCTTGTGTTGGTTAATCACCGCGAAGTGAGGCAAGTACCAAATGTGTTGATGTGGTGTGGCAACTTCGATGTCACTTAGCTTCCTGACATAACCTTTGTCTTCGTATTTTCCTGTCTGTATCGCTTAGCAAACTCAGCGTTGCAATTCATATGCTTCTCCACTGTCATTAATCGTCTTCTTGCCATCGCCCTGCTACTAGGTAACTTTATTGGATGCTTTTTCCACAGTAAGCCAAATTGTTCGCCGACTCGTATAGTCGTTTGCTTAGGAATTAAACGCGCTCGTTTGTCTTCCTCTGATTCTAAAGTGAGGGGCACCGGATTGGTGCCATAGTGGTAGGTTGCGAAATATTCTTCGACCAAAGTGTGTAGTTGTTGGTATTCTTTGATGAGCATTACTCGCGGATTGGCAGCTGCAGGCGACGCGACCCACCATAATGGGGTTTCGAAAGCCAACGGTGTTTCCATGTCAGCCTGCACAATTGCCGACGTGACACCCAAGGGATTGGGGCCCATTCATCCGCTCGCACTCGGGGTTGCGTTTCACTCGCCCTGAAATCTACTCATTCTACTCCTTTTGAGCACTCCTCACCGGAGTTACTCTACGATTTATGAAATTACGGAGACATAGTATGAAGGCATCCGTGGATAGGTTCTCTGCTAACTCGATATGTGCAGCTCGAATGGAAACATTGAATGGTGCGAACAGGTCTACTTCAGTGTACGTAAAGGGACGCACGAATGGAGTAATGCGGTCGATGGGTAGCTGACCCATCAGTGGTGAACTAGGCTTGGCCCTGTCGATTTTACATACGAGGCACTTACGTTGCATGGGTTTTGATAAAGTTTTTAAATGTGGTATCCAATATTTTTAGCGTACGGTGTTGATGGTTATGGCGGAATTCTGATGGTGACTCTCCTCGTGGTAGTGCTGTACTATCAAGGATGAGAAGATGTGTTTATGCGGCAATATAGATAATCGGTCGCCGTGTTTGAAATGGCAAATACGTTGCTTCATCAATACGACCGCTCAGCCGTAATATGCCACTCTGGTCTAAGTATGGTGACAGCTTATACAACGCGCTCTCCTGCGTCAACTTTCGTGATGCTGACAAATCTCCTATTTCGTTCGGGAAACATTCCGCTGAACGATTCGATAAATGGTATATTCTGCCTTTTGCAATTCTGCCACTGTGAGACCAGATAGTGGTAGTGTCTTCGTTAGGGTTTTTCGTGAAAAAATAGTTGCTGCTCTTATAACCGAGGCTATGGTGTGTTGCACCTTTGTTAGCCAATGAAATTTTAAAAAATCTATTAATTGACTGAACAAGAAGCAGGTAGTCGGACTTAACTTCCTCAGGAAGAACGGATGCTGATTTAATTGTTGCGGTAGGCCAATACTTCTCGCCAAGATCCAAAAATGTTGAACCCTTCACCCAGCAGCTGTTGGTATAGTCGCGTACCCAATACTGCTGCCGGTAGCTCTAACCTCGGAACGGACAGTAGTTTCACCGGTGCAGTACAAGTTTTTCCGATAATGAAGCTAACGCTGATATCGCTTCCATGAACTACACGAACACACCCAACTGCTGCGAATGCGACTTGACTTGCATCGACAAAAATGTGTACTTCCACTCGTCCGCCACCAAAAATGTAAGGATGATAATAATACCGTTGCATCTTAGACTGCTCTACCTTGCGAAACTCTTGCCACCATCGCAACCGTTTGTGGCTCAGTTCTTGCGGTAGTATGTCATCCCAAGCGATTTCGTGTTTCCAGGTATCCTGAATTAAAATTTTAGTAAAAATAAGAAAGTCTGCCAACATACCGAATGGGTCAAACACAGCCATTGAGATTCGCAGCAACTCTCTTTTCGTCGGCGCACGCGAACCGTCAAGTACTTTCGTTGGAACTCGATAAAACTTTGTATGAAATTCGAGAGTATTATCGTTGGTCTTTCAGAATAGGCCGATAACTTTATCTGTTGTTCCGCTACGCTCCATGCTGATTGTTTCCTTAACGTCTGGCGACCTTTTATTCATATATTCTTCCACCTCGACGCTATTGGAAATGAAATTCCGCAACTGGAATCCCGCTTTCATGTTGATAAAGACGATTTCTTGGCAGATTTTTACCGCTCGTTTTGACGTGTAGGAACTGACAACCAAGTCGTCAACGTAGTGCTTGCTGATTATCGTTGAAGAGGCCTCAGGAAATTGACATCGGAAATCTTCAGCGTTTTTATTTTTTACATGCTCAGCGATACATGGTGAGCACACAGCACCAAATATTAACGACGTCATCATGTATTCGGTTTACTTGTATCCCCGTTTCGCTATAAATACCGTTGTGCGTGAATGTCAGACTGGCGTATTTTTATCTGTGAAAACATTTCGCGTACATCGGCTGACACTCCTATTTGGCCCTGGCAAAATTGTAATAAGATCCGCATTAACGGCTACGCTTGTTCTGGCCCTTATAAAAGAACCGAGGTCAGCAATATGTTGTCAACTATGGTTACAGCATCAAAAACAATTCGGAGTTTCTTCGGCTTGTGTTGGTTAATCACCGCGAAGTGAGGCAAGTACCAAATGTGTTAATGTTGTGTGGCAACTTCGATGTCACTTAGCTTCCTGACATAACCTTTGTCTTCGTATTTTCCTGTCTGTATCGCTTAGCAAACTCAGCGTTGCAATTCATCTGCTTCTCCACCGTCATTAATCGCCTTCTTGCCATCGCCCTGCTACTAGGTAAATTTATTGGATGCTGTTTCCACAGTAAGCCGCATTCAAATTGTTCGCCGACTCGTATAGTCGTTTGCTTAGGAATTAAACGCGCTCGTTTGTCTTCCTCTGATTCTAAAGTGAGGGGCACCGGATTGGTGCCATAGTGGTCGGTTGCGAAATATTCTTCGACCAAAATGTATAGTTGTTGGTATTCTTTGATGAGCATTACTCGCGGATTGGCAGCTGCAGGCGACGCGACCCAACGTAATGGGGTTTCGATAGCCAACGGTATTTCCATGTCAGCCTGCACAATTGCCGACGTGACACCCAAATAGGCATGTTTCAGTCCAATCAACAAAATCGGTTTAGTAGCGTCAAAATGTATGAGGGGCAAGTGTTTCAGGTGCTCGAAGTCCTCCTTCTTCAACGTTTGCTCAGGCAAATTTAGGTCTTTTACTGTAAAAACATATCTCAGTAAAAATCTGGTTTTATTAAGACGATTTTCGAGTAAAATCAGTAAAAATCTGGTGTTATTAAGACGATTTTCGATTTCAATATTTATTTTTAATGTTTGGTGGGTTTTGCCTTTGGCCCCAATTTGCTTGGCAACCTTCTCTTCCATTATCGATATTGATGAGCCCTCATCAAAAATAGAGGTGTAATTTTCCATTAGGACCATAAAGTGTTAACTGGTAACATTTTAAACAACTGTCCACATGTGCTTTGTGTCAAGCGGCAATTTAGAATAGGTTGTATTTCTTCATTGGGTCGTGTGGCTTGGGGTGTCGCTTTATTATCTGCATCTTCACTATGAATTAGCGGATTATGGTACCGTTGGCAGCCATTTACGTTGCATTTTTTTCCCGTTCTGCATTTTAGCATACAATGCCCCTTACGAAGACAAGAAAAACATAATTGCAGCGTTTTTACCAACTCCCATCGTTCTTGTACACCCGTCGTTTTGATTTGCTCACATTGAAAAATAGTATGGTTGGAATTGCACTTGTAGCATACTATTGCACGTTCGATATGCATCAATGGACGAGAGTTAACTGCCAGAGCATTGTGTCTTGAACTCGGTGTGTTTGTCGAAGGAATTAAACAAACTATTCTCGCTAACTCACTAAGCTAGTTTAAAAAGTCTTCTACCGTAGGAAAGGGCTGTATGGTCGCAGCCTGCTTTGCCCAGTCAAATTGTCGCATATGTGGGAGCTTACCCACCATTTGTTCTAACAACGTAACATTTGCCAAGTGTTGCTGACATTTAGCCGACTTTAAAAATGCTACCACGTTACACACTCTTGAGGAAAACAACACAATTTGCTCAGGCTTTGTCTCAAACATTGGCGGAAATTGTTGTAATTTACCAAGTTGACATTTTACCAGAACGTCTGGCCTTCCAAACCTAAATTCAAGCTCGCTCAGCGCCGTTGGCACATCATCCGCCTCGCATTACTGAAGACGCATCAGATTTTGCCGATTGCTGTACTTAAATATTGCTGTTGTGTCGTCATAATTGGCCCGAAACAGTGGCAACTCTTTCACGTTGACGTTAAATGCTGGTAAGTCATATAGCTTTACCCTTGCATCCGTAGCTGGCACGACCTGGCTGGTATCAACCTGTGCCGGCATGACTTGTCTTATCTCACTTTGTGCTGGCCGCACTTCATCACCGACGCATTGGGGCTGAATTTCTTCTCGTAGACGAATTATATCTCTCTGACTTTCAACTGTACTGTGCCTTAGTTCTTCCACCGATGGACTCAGTGCATTCAACGTTGCAATTATGGCGTTGATGCTCTCTCCGCCAGTCCCGTCAACATGTCGTTGCTCCTCCATCATACCCTCAACCGATGATTCTCCTTCACTGCTGGTGCGAGCCCTTTTCCGTACCTTACCAATTTTTCAAGGGTGTGCGCAACGAGAAAGACGTGCCAAATTGCGAAAACTGTTGTAAAAACTAATTTACTCCAAATAAATAGTATTTCAAGCTTTTGGTTGAATTCATTTATTACAAATTCAAGTGTACGTATGCTAAGCTTTAATTTAAGTTACAATTAATTCAATATGGTGCGCTTGCTTATATATCTTTACATGAATATGGCTTGTTTCACAATTGTATTGAGCCAACGTCTTTTCGCTATCATGGCTGATTCCAAAAGAGCGAGTATACAACGACCGCTATTTTATAATCAATAGTTATACATGAAATTACAAACTATAAACGTAATATGGAAAGGAAGTAAAACAGGGTGACTAACACCAACGACAAACTGGCTTTGACAGCGGGGGATTTCTTGATTGGCGCTCCACTGATTGCCGTTCGTGAAGCTGCGGTTACTGATATTCCCCAAATCCGTATCAAACAATGGCGCTCGGTGCGTCAGATACTCCAAAAATTTTGGCAGCGTTGAAGCGAGGAATATTTATCCATATTGCAAACACGCAACAAGTGGCAGAAACCTACATGGGATGACATTGTTCTCGTAAGGCACGAAAATCTTCCTCCGACACACTGGCGTTTAGGACGCATAGTTGAGATTCATCCGCGCAATGTTACATTACAAACGGCGAGCGGAACCATAACCCTGGCAGTACAGAAGTTATGTCGACTTCTGGAGGGTGAGCATTTCGAGTCTACGGCCTCGACCGGGCCGGATGTTCAGAATTCAACAGATACGGCTACTTCTTAAATGTTTAATTTCAATCTGATTAGAACTGTTGCTGCTAAGAGCGGCTGTATTCCAGTATTCTTATGTATGCTCTCACAAATATATATTAAACCTATTTGTCAACCCATGTACTTACACATAATTATATACACGTATGTACTTATACATAACCATATACCTATTGTATGTATGCACAGTTAGCCGGTAACAGCATTCAATTTGCTTTGCTTTGTTATATACATATATAACCGTACCAAGTGGAATAAACGAACAACAGATATTTTGAACTTAGCAGAGAACTGACGCCTTTTTTATTAATCGCTGCATAGAACATTATTGGTGCTTCCTGTGAGGACTTTAATTATAAATAAATTATTATATTTAGGTTATGGCGGAACTTAAAATGCGCTCATGCTATAAAAGTAGCTCATATGACGAATTTCAATTGGAGCAAGAATTGAAATCGATAGCTAACCATTTCGCGCGGTTCGTGGCTAATCATGACCTACTGGTGGCCAGTGCGGAAAAGGGCGAGGTTGAAGCTCATGAAACACTCTGGGATGAGGTGGAAGATGTATACAACGCCACTTGTTGCATTCTCAATCACGCAGTCGTCGATGCCAAGCCAAAGGTATATGCCGGTAAGCAAAGGCGCATTGCTCGTACACAACACCAAATACCCTGAGGCCTACAAACTAGGAAAGTTGCGACAGGCAGTTAGCTAAAGTGCAGTACCACTCGTGGGAAGTGTATATTCAGAAGTGTATATTCAGGAGCTTATGCTGAATTGTGGAATGCCCTTAAGGAACGTTTTGATAATAAGAAGCAATTAGCCGAAACACATGTGTCACGTCTTCTTAATATTAAGCCATCGTCAGAGGACGTAACAGAAGCATTATTGGTCGCTGTTGATACCGTGGAGGAGTCATTGCGGTCGCTCCGGGTTATGGGACTGCCAGTGGGGCAGTGGGACGCTATCCTTGTTCCGATAATAGTTTCCACGCTTCCAGTTGTCACCCAGCGTGAATGGAACATGAGTTGTTCGCCTACTGAAATTCCGAAGCTAGATGAGCTACTCTCATTTTAAGGGCAACGCGCCCATAGCCTCAGTACACTCATTGTCATCTGAGCAAATAACGTCGAAGCTACATCTCGAACTCAGCAACGCACTGCCGTACAACGTGCAGTTAAATCCCACGTCGCAGCTTCAGAAGAAAGCTAATGCGCATACTGCCAAGGAGCACATCGCATAACCAAGTGTAACTGTTTTTTCGCAATGAAGCACGAAAAGGGTGTTAATGCTCTATAGGCGGCTAGGCCTTGTTTAAACGGTCTTAAGTTGGGACATTTGGCTAATCAGTGCCCGTCGGGTCTTTGCCGTCATTGTAATAGGAAGCACAACTCGTTGCTTTGCCGGGAGCCTTCATCTACTAACAAAGGAGGGATGACACTGCCACCCCCCAATCCGATGATACTTCTTCTGTCAGCAAGAATCCAGCCATCTGACTAGAAGAATCGGTGGTCACCTATCATACCCGTGGCAATCCCACAGTTTTATTAGCGACTGCACGTGTTTATGCATACGGTGACCAAACGACTCGACGCATAGCGCGCGTACTCTGTGCTCCAGGATCACAGGTCAGCTTTGTTACACATAAGTTAGCTAATTTCCTATCTCTTCATAGACGCAAATGCGATATTCCAGTCCAAGGGATTAGGGCCCATTCATCCGCTCGCACTCGGGGTTGCGTTTCACTCGCCCTGGAGTCTACTCATTCTACTCCTTTTGAGCACCAATGAAATTGGTGCCGTTGTCGCTCCTTATCCTCACCGGAGTTCCTCCACGATTTATGAAATTACGGAGACATAGTATGAAGGCATCCGTGGATAGGTTCTCTGCTGACTCGGTACGTGCAGCTCGAATGGAAACATTGAATGGTGCGAACAGGCCCTTTTCCGTACCTTACCAATTTTTCAAGGGTGTGCGCAACGAGAAAGACGTGCCAAATTGCGAAAACTGTTGTAAAAACTAATTTACTTCAAAAAATAGTATTTCAAGCTTTTGGTTTAATTCATTTATTACAAATTCAAGTGTACGTATGCTAAGCTTTAATTTAAGTTACAATTAATTCAATATGGTGCGCTTGCTTATATATCTTTACATGAATATGGCTTGTTTCGCAATTGCATTTTGGCAGCGTTGAAGCGAGGAATATTTATCCATATTGCAAACACGCAACAAGTGGCAGAAACCTACATGGGATGACATTGTTCTCGTAAGGCACGAAAATCTTCCTCCGACGCACTGGCGTTTAGGACGCGTAGTTGAGATTCATCCGCGAAATGTTACATTACAAACGGCGAGCGGAACCATAACCCTGGCAGTACAGAAGTTATGTCGACTTCTGGAGGGTGAGCATTTCGAGTCTACGGCCTCGACCGGGCCGGATGTTTAGAATTCAACAGATACGGCTACTTCTTAAATGTTTAATTTCAATCTGATTAGAACTGTTGCTGCTAAGAGCGGCTGTGTTCCAGTATTCTTATGTATGCACTTACAAATATATATTAAAGCTATTTGTCAACTCATGTACTTACTCATAATTATATACACGTATGTACTTACATATGTATACATAACCATATACCTATTGTATGTATGCACAGTAAGTCGGGAACAGCATTCAATTTGCTTTGCTTTGTTATATATATAACCGTGCCAAGTAAAATAAATGAACAACAGATATTTACAACTTAGCGGAGAACTGACGCCTTTTTTATTAATCGCTGTATAGACCAGTATATATTTAGTTTCTTGGCTTGAGGTGCTCTTTAAAAACTCCAGTGAGCATCTGGTTCAGTGGCTGCACTCACAGAGACAAATTTCCTTTTCGTACACTCCCTCACATATCGATGTCTTAATGTCCACCACCTAATTAACGAAACGAATTATAATACATTTAAATAAAACAAAGACAAATATTTACCAAGCTGCAACAATCCTCCTAAAATAATTTATTATTTACACTCGGGGCAAGGCGCATTTGTCAAGGTGGTGGTAACTGCATATAAGTAAAAGCCGTCCATGTATTTTGGTTTTGCTTTGCTGGACTGAATGTCAAATTTCTGTAGGTGATTTACATCGCCAGCCAATCGCTAGCCAATCAGAACAAAGCCCTTTGACGTTCAGTCCAGCAAAGCGAAAAAAAAAGCTGGCTCCTCAACACCACCTTGTTAAATTCGCCTTGAGTTAGGGTGTAAAATGTAAACAACTTGAACTGCCAACGCAAGCAAACGCATGAGAGAAAGGCGAATCTATAAGTTGTTGTCGCCAAGACAACACCAAAAACAACGTGTATACCAAGACGGGTAATGGTTAACAAACAAAGTAGCTGAGCGTTAGCCCTCACTTGTTAGATTTTTTTTTTGATTCATGCCCCTTATCCGGCCTTTGTATGTGTATGTCCGAGGTTTTTGAACGAGCAGGATGCCCAGGTCATCTGTGGAAAACCTGCTTGCAATAACCTAGGCGGCTATCACATGGTGCAGGTTGTCCTGGGCTGCTCGCATGAGTGCCTCTGTCAGAGCTGGGGTTCTTCTTAGTCCGAGAGCCCTAGACCACCCTCGCTTTGCTCTTCCAGCTCTAGCCTCCTTAAATCGATGCCTTCTGGGAGCTCCTGGGTGGAGGGCATTTGCTGACCTGAGCCATCGGCATCCGCTGACTCGGACACCTCCACTGGAGCTGACGATTGGCTCGCAGCTTGCTGGCCCGTCGATAAAACCGCCGCTGACCCAGTCGCTGCAGGCTCGCTAGGAGCCACAGCCCCAGGGTTCTGGGAAGCCTGTGGCGCAGCTGAACCTGTAGTTGGAGCATGCCTGAGCGGAAATGTACGCCACAAAACGCCAGCGGTTGCGACCATCCCCTGGCTACCGCGAACATAATGGTGTTCTGCAGGCGGGTCAGGTCATGCGAACTTAGGGCAGCAGCCGGGTAATCGCGGGACAGCCACCCTAACGCCTTGGAGGGCATTCAAGTAGCTGGGCCGCTGCAATGCTGGTGATGGGTTCATCGTCGTCTCTGGCGTGCTCGACGAACTGTAATAAGAACGTGTAAGCTAGGCTTTAAGTATGTTATGTTAACAACGTGTAAACGGGGCATTAAGTGCCAAATGCCCTGTATCGAGCATTCGTGTCATCTCTGGCACATCACCTATCACTAATCCTGCCTTTATATATACTTTTTACTGGTGGAAGCTGAAAAGGGCACGTGTGTAAAATAAATCATTTTACATCCAAAGACTCTTGATAGTTTAAATTCTTAAAAAACGTTGAACGTGCCACATGGTGTCAGAAGTGGCGAAAGGTATACGTAATTTTCACTTTAAGCTTGATTAAAAGTTTTTTTTTGGTGAACATGACATGTGAACGCACACCCGCAGAATTGGACTGCACAAATTTGGCGACGGAATGGCCGAATTGGAAGCGCAACTTCCTGGTGTATATGATCGCCAGTGGCAAGTCCAAGGAGCCGGAGCCAACAAAAATCACCGTTTTTTTATCGCTGGTGGGCACACAAGGTGGAAAAATTTATAACAAATTATTAACAAATTCGACGCTCATTGCCTGCCTCAACGAAACGTGGCAATGGAATCATATAAATTCAATATGATGTTGGAAAAAGAACACCAATCGTTCAATGAATTTGAGACAGAATTACGCACTCAAATACGTCATTGCGAATTCAAATGTGAGTGTGGCAGCTCGTATGAAGACCGAATGATGCGCGATCGTATTGTTGTAGGCGTGTACGAAAAAAAGTTGCTGCTTAAACTCTTAGATGGTCGTGATGACGAACTCACGCGCGTTATTGCTACTTGCAAAACATTCGAAGCGGCTAACACAAACAAGAGCATCTTGGATGGCAAAAAGTACTCTTTAAGCATGGTCAACTCGGATGAGAAATCGGACTCTACTACTGTCAGTGCTGTAAATCGTTTTTGTTACAATTGTGGGGACTCCTGGAAACTAGGTCACATAAATGAGTGCAAAGCAAAAGATGTAATTTGTCGTACTTGCTCCAAGAAGACATCGGCGCAAAGAAACACCGCCGTAAGTGCAAACAACAGCAACAGAACGCACGTAGCCGAATTAAACTGGAGTGATGTGCAAGGTAAAATAGTTGACAATTGTAGAGAAATAAGAAACGTTATTAGTTTGAAAACAATTTTTAGGGTAAATTCAGCAAAACCAAGTTATAAGCGTTGGACCAAGGATCTTAGGTTTAAAAATGAAACAGTAACATTCAAACTTGATACCGGCGCAGATGTAAATTGTATTCCTTTAAGTTTATGTAAAAAGTTAAAGATACATTTTGATAATCAAAGAAATGATTTTTCGGTTTACGATTATAATAATAACCAAATTAAAATTTTCGGTACAGCAAACGTAAAATGCTTTGACTTAAAATTAAACACGGAAAGTACAGCTGAATTCCTAGTTGTTAATGACAATTGCGAACCAGTACTCGGACTAGAATCTTGTGAAAAATTTGGATTAATAAAATGCGTAGATATTCAATGCATTGTATGCTTTCCTCAATCAAAGGAATCGTTCATTAAAAAGTTTAGTAGTGCGTTTCAGGGACTGGGCAAGTTTTCTGGAAAGTTTAAAATTCAATTATCGAACAATTCCAAGCCAGTGCTTCACTACAGGAAAAGGATTCCCAATTCTCTCACGGACAGGTTAAAATCAGAACTTTACAATATGGTGCGGGATGAAATCATTTCCCCTGTAGACTACCCCACTGATTGGGTCAATAACTTGCAAATAATTGGAAAACCAAATTTAAAACTTCGTATTTGCCTAGACCCGAAACCACTCAATGCGTGTATCAAACGCGAGCATTTTCTAATTCCAACATTTGATGACTTAACGTCAAAACTAGCAAATAAACGAGTTTTTCGGTTTTCGATCTACAAAGTGGGTTCTGGCACATGGAATTAGACAAATAAAGCTCTGATTTAACAACGTTTATGACTCCATTTGGGAGATTCAAATTTAACCGTGTTCCTTTTGGACTCAACTGTGCACCAGAAATGTTTCAGCGGAAAATGATTCAAATATTTGGAGATGTACCAGGGGTGGTTGTTTACTTTGATGATCTGGCTGTTTGCGCGGAAAGTAAAGAGGAACATGATAGGATTATGCAATTTGTTTTAGACAGGGCACAAAAGAATAACAAAAGATTTAATCAGGAAAAAATTCAGCACCGACAACGTCAAATTAAATTCATGGGTAATGTAATATCGGAAGGGAAAATTAGTGCGGACTTAAAATATCACGATGCTGTTTTAATTATGGAAAAACCGAAAGATAAAATGGTGCTAAAATATTCACAAATGTCCGTTGTTTATAAGCCAGGAAAAGACATGCTGGTGGCTGATTGCTTATCGAGAGCACAACTGTCAGATGTCTCGGAAATTGAAGGACTAGCGGGAGTCATTCATGTGGTGACAAAGTCGGCTTCTATCTCAGAAGAAAATTACAATTTATACAAAGAAACGTTAAAGGCAGACGAAAAATACTCTCGGATTTGCAATTACATTGAATTCGGTTGGCCGGGATATCATCAACTTGATGATTTTAGTCAGCATTTTTATAAGTCTAAAACCCAACTGCATGCTGAAAACGGCTTGTTATTTTTAGATCATCGGTTGATAATACCGTCACAATTGCAGAGAAAATTAGCTATTTGTTTACACGAGCCTCATCTGGGGGTCGAAAAAACACTTGCGCGGGCAAGAAAGTTATACTACTGGCCAGGAATGAACAAACAAATCAAAGAACTCGTCGCATCCTGTAAAATTTGTGAGAAGTTCAGGAGGAATAATCAGAAGGAACCATTAGTTCAGGACGAAGTTCCCAAATATCCATTTCATATAGTTTCAATAGATTTATTTGAGTATGCCGGCTGTGATTACATATCGCTAATCGATGCATATTCAAATTATATGGCCGCAGTGAACGTTCCGAATAAAACATCTAAACAAATAATTCCCTCTATTTCTCAAATATTTGATAAACTGGGATATCCAACGGTTATTAAATGCGATAACAGTCCTTTTAGTTCGGCAGAGGTTGAACGATTCGCGACTGATGGAAATATACAACTGAAATTTTCAAGTCCTAGATATCCGCAAAGTAATGGTTTGGCTGAAAAAGGTGTAGCAATAGCAAAAAACATACTAAAGCGTTGCTACGAAGAAAATGAACCAAATCAGTTTCAGTATCGTTTACTAGAATACATTACAACGCCATTGTCGAGTATGCAGCTCGCTCCTTCGGAGCTGTTCTTTGATAGACTTCTTAAAACAAAGTTACCTATCTCAGGCTCGCTTTTGATCAGAAACAGGTTGGATGAAACTGTAATTCAAAACCAATTTAAGCAAAAAAGATATAAACAAAAATCTTATTATGATCGTAACGCTAAGGCCTTGCCGGTATTGAGGGTGGGTAATTCAATAGTCTTAAAAAAAAGTGAAAGGAATGGCACTATGGTAAAATAGTCGAAGTCGTTAATGGCCGCTCATACATAATTATAGATAGTTTAGACAATCATTTTAGGCGCAATCGACGCTTTATTGCTAAGTCTCATAATGAGGATTTCAGTGCCAATGATTTGCTGTACGAGGAAAGTCTAGTCGGCTATCGGAACCATGCAACGAATATTAGGCCAGCAACGCAGACTACTCGGGTTAAAAATAATGTTAATGCCGTGGCCGCTGTGGTCGAGTTGGTAGCGGTGCGTGCTACAACTTGATATGCCGGTGAGTTCGAGGTTCGAATCTCAGTCAGAGCAAGCAAAATCTTAATCATAGAAAAAGTTTTTTCTAATAGCGGTCACCCCTCGGCAGGCAATGGCAAACCTCCGAGGGTATTTCTGCCATGAAAAAGCTTCTCATTAAATACATCTGCCGTTCGGAGTCGGCACAAAATTGTAGGTCCCTTCATTTGTGGTAAAATATAAACACGCACACCACAAATAGTAGGAGAAGCTCGGCCAAACACTGAGCTATATAGTGTACGCGCCAAAATTATATATTATATATAATGCCGACAGTAACGCCAAAATCGAAAATAATATAAGCTTCAATACGAATTGTAATGTGGATGAATTAATGATCCCGGATGAGCACGAAGCTCCAATTAGAGCTGTTGAAAATATAACGCCCGAGACATTGGAGTCAGAAGCAACTAGTACAAACACGTCTTATGTAAGAACCCCAGAGATGTATAGAACAAGAAGTGGTCGTGCCATAAGAGCTCCACAAAAATTTGGTCGAGATTATGGAGTTGAAACTTGGTCCAAACGCAATTAGGGTATTCTCATAATTTCTTAGTTAATTAAAACAAACAAAACAAAAAAAAAAAAAAACATGTAATAAGAACGTGTAAGCTAGGCTTTAAGTATGTTATGTTATCAACGTGTAAACGGGGCATTAAGTGCCAAATGCCCTGTATTGAGCATTCGTGTCATCCCTGGCACATCACCCATCACTAATCCTACCTTTAAATATATTTTTACTGGTGGAAGTTGAAAAGGGCACGTGTGAAAAATAAATCATTTTACATCCAAAGACTCTTGATAGTTTAAATTCTTAAGACACGTTGAACGTGCTACACGAACAGCGCTGCCTCTTCCGCCGATAGTCGGTCCAGGAAACTGCCCCTGCGCTTAGAGATTTTCGCGCTGCTACTCCTGTCTAGTTCCTGGCGAATCTGCCACCAAGCTGGATGTTCTGGTCGAGTTGCCAGCGACATCACCTACTATCGTCTTCGTTGCCGTCGACGCTTTCTTCCCGTCCGTTATTGGCAGCTGCTGCTATTGTTGTCGGCGCTGTTTTGGCTGTTGTTTGTTGTTTTTGTTGTTGTTGTTGTTGTTGATTTATTCTTGTTCGTACTAATCCAAGCTTGGCAGTCAGCTTCTTTTCGGGTTAAAAGCGGCGTACGCCGCGACAGCGCCCCTTGCCTCGGTAAGGCCACTGCTACTCCTTGAGTTGGCCCGGTGTCGAGGAGGCTCCGTATAGATACAGCCGGTTGACCTCCTGGCTGCAAACTAGCCAATGGGCACGGCGTCGCATTACACACTGGCTTAGGAGGTGGTAGTTCTTGGTCATCGCCCCCAAAGCGGCCCCGACTATCCCCGCGGACCTTCTCACGCAGGCCTGATACGATCGTATGGCCGGGACCTACATATTTAAGGTGCGACTAAGCCCCTGCACCAACGTCAAGGTGCCTACCCTAGCAGTGGTTGTACTTCACTTAGAACTATGTGATATGCCGTATACATATGTATATTATACTATATCGGCACGTACTGTGCGCATGCATATATGTATGTATGTATGTAGTTTTCACAGAACCTCAAAATTATTGCACATAATGGTTCTAAATTCAAATAACAATACAACGGATAAAACATTAGTATATTAACATACTTTCTAATTAATATTTACAAAAGCTAGATTAAGCTACCGAATTTCTTACAAAACATTTGAATTAATTAAGCTAAATAAATATTTGTGTTCTTATTACCTTTCACATGCAGGAACAGCTGGTGAAGATGCTGAAGAAGATGTTGACTAAATTGTAGTCTGAATCGGAATAAAAGGCAATTAGTTTTGAGTAAACATTTGAAATTTATCTTAAATGAACCTACCTTTATTTTACGAGGAAGAAACCGCTTACATGTCGATGTTTCCTCCGTGATCCACTCCATGTTGGAAAGAAAGATTGGTATTTTTAATTATGACTAACTTTAAATATTTTTGTATGATATACACATATGGAAGGTTAAATAAAAGAAGTCCTAATATTTCATATTATCCAACATGAACACCCAAAGAAATTGTTAAATTTCAGTTAGATTGCGCATGTTAAACATTTGCATCTATGATTTAGAACTTTAATGAATTTGGGCATTAATGCATTGTTTGCTTCCCTTGAACAAATTTTATATAATTTCAATATTTTCGCTGCACTTCACTAGGCCTTAAAAGTAATTTACTCTTCTATCTTTTTCCAATGGTGCCTCTGCAGCCATCCCGGAGAATTTTCTGCAAACAAAGTAACTAAGCGTTAGCGTTCACTTGCTCGATAGTTAGAAAATTAGTCACTTTTGTTCTAGACGTGGGAAGAAAATTATTATTTCCCCTCCATGGTTCACGTCGGTATGATCATCCTACTCGCTCTTAGTCATGGCATTTACACATATCTTTTTCTACTCTCGCTCTAACAATGTCGGTTACCTAGTGTGGTTGTGGTTTGTTAGCAGTTCCAGTTTTATTAGTTACCGACTTTGTTAACTACTTGTTATCGCTGACCACTTTTACTTGTTACCCTTATTGTTAGCTTTTTGTTTTCGGAAACAGTTTGATAAGATACCCTATTTGCTTCTCATTTGTTACCTCTAACCACTTCTATTTGTTACCTAGTGGTTACCGCTAACCGTTACCCATGGGCTAAAAAATTTTTTTTTTAAATTTAAGTATTTTATTTTACAATTTTAATCAAATTACACATTAAGCTTATATTAATTATTAATAGTTTCTAAACTTACATTAATTAGTAAATATATACATTTTTGTTTTAAATAATTTTTTTCTATATCTACTTATATAACTTATATCTATTCTGCCCCGAGGAACGTCATCCTTCTACCTGCAATGGCCATATGATCCAGTAAATATTGCTAAAAATATAAGAAAAAAGAAAATAAAGTTATAAATCAAAAGTAGAAAATTTGCATACAAAATATTAATATTTTTAAAAGAAAATCACTTGAACAGAAAGATAATTGACTGTTATTTCTAATAATATTGCTTTAAATTTGTAATTATTTAGCAGTTTGGTAAAATGTATACCTTTCTTACAGCTATGTGAAATGCAGTATATGTACTGTGCACATGCAATAAGGCAGTTTTCAAAAGTTCGAAAATTTTCATTTTCATTATTTATTACATTTTAAAAAAATATTATGGACTGAAAGATAATTGATTAATCTTTCTAATAGCATCCGTTTTTATTTGAAATTTTCGAAAATTTTTACAATATTTATACTTGACTTACAAGTATGTGAAATGCCGTACATGTACTGTGCATGTACAATAAGGCAATTTTCAAAAATTCTAAAATTTCACAAAAATTATTTTATAAATTAAAAAAAGATATAATGGACTGAAAGATAATTGATTATTCTTTTTAATAATATTCATTAAAATTTGTGATTATTGTACATTTAAAAAAAAATTTATACTTGACTTACAAGTATGTGAAATGCCGTACATGTACTCTGCACATGCAATAATAATAATAATAATAATAATAATAATACCTTGAAAATTGACATCACATTTTAATGTATTTATTGTCACAGTCAATGTGAATGATCAAGTGTATGCGCCCAGTTATGTACCTATAGCTCTACTGCTCACTCTCGAGCTCTTTATGGGGTCAGTGCTCTCTATAAAACCATCAGTACTGAAAATAATCAGTTATACCTACATCAAATGATATATCCTATTTTGGTTTGATTTCTAAACAAGTTTTTTTTATTTTTTCAATTAATTTTAGTGATAAACTACAAGGTCATACCGAAATCATGGTAAATAAATTGAAAATATATTTTGTTATCTAATTTTTGCGCAGAACTCCTTTCTGCATAAGCGTCCGTCGGCCATCCTGAAAAAAATAACGCTAGCCGGACAAACTCCGGTTATTACATCAGTGCTTTTGTGCAGAGCTCCGTTCATATTTTATATTCAATGCAGAAATCCTATTTTATTTATAATTAGCATTTAAAAAGAGCTATTTTTTACTTAAAACTTATCTTTTATAAAAACACGATGATTAAAATGTTGTCTCAACTTTACACTTCAGAATTTTCCGAATACTGCGTGCCATTTGCACACCTCCTATGAATTTGTTGTGGGTTTTTTTCTCGCATATGCGAAATTAGCCTAAGTGGTGAGTATCTCTTTTGAGCAACTATAAATGACAACAATTTTAGCGGACATCAGACAGTCAGTAAAGAAAAACACCAAAACTTAATTGTCTCATTCTCGCATATATACAACCAAGCGTAGCGCGTCGCGAGTGTCTCTTTTTAGCAAACCATGGCAGTCATTTTACCGGTAATCTGACAGTCAGCGCATGTTCTCGTAGGGTTAATAAACACATTAATGTATGAACCACAGTATATACAGTAGGCAACCTTTTCGATAATTTATCGGAAAAATTCACCTCCCAAAAGGACTTATACTCGTGTAACTCTTTTTAACGAAAGAAATCTTTCAACAGGGATTTGTGCAGCAAGGAACTACACAAGTTTTATTTTATTCATTAATAAATAAAAAAGCGCGTTGAGCGAGTTAATATCGTTACTCGATATTTTGAGTAAAAAGAACATTTTTTTGGGTTACACTGAAATGTGCACTCTTTATTCATAATCTTTAGACTGACTTGTTTACATGAATCTTAAAGCTATTTATAGTACTGAGATGCGTCGGTCGTTATCTGTTTACTAGTAGGTAGCTATTTGGGTTTGTTTTAGTGATAGTCCATTTCTATTGTTATAAGTTTTGTCCGTTGCAGTTCGTGGTAAATCATGTTTAGACAAGTTCTGTTGTTTTGATATTGTTATTATACAAGGTCAAAGGTTGATTATCGGCATTATTGTTTGTAAACAATAATTATGTATACATATATGTATGCAGTGTATATATGTATGTGGTGTATACATACATATATATGTATGTTAGTACTAACGTCGTTAACTCTCCTCCCTCTTAAAACGGAGCGTCCCGCTATGGTGATGCTACGAGTTGGTGTTGAAGACGGTTCATTTCGATATCGTATAATTCGTCAATTTGTCTTTGTCTGTGAAGCATTCTTCTATTTTCATAGAATCGGCAGAGATGTACCATACCATAAGTGATGACTACTAAAGTAAGGACACCCATTATGATGAAGAACGTAAAATATACTGGGTTTTCCTCAATAGGTATTAAAAATGTTGAGAGTTTTTGGATATTGCTGAATTTGTAGATTGAGTTTGAAGAAAGGTTGCGGAGTACTTCAAGTTGTTCGCTATGCTGGTTGTGTATGATTTCTCTAAGTTGTCGTTGATGATTGTAATATGTGATATTATCGATGGTTGTAGGTTCATTAAAGCGTATTAATTTAGGGCCTGATATATGCATGTTGTTCCAAGTGTGCTGGTAATCTGTAAGAATGTATCCATTCTCTAGGATGCGGAGTGGAGCATTATTTTCGTGGATTGTTTCGCATTGAGCTGATTTGTCTTCTAGTATTTTTATAGTACAATTGTCGGAGGGTTCGGACTTACAAATAAAGTTACTCATATAATTTCTACATTTGGATATTCTTTGATAGTTGTTACATTTTGCGATCTTAGGGTCTAAATTAATTTTACCATGTTTATATGCTAAAGGATATACATTAAATAGGCTACATTTAGTTTCTAGGATGGGATATTTGTATATTGTTATAATTGCTTCTTGTAGGTAACAGATATGAATGTCGGCATATTCTAATATATTAATTATTGGAAGATCTAGTTTTTCGTGGTTTATTAAATCGTACACATCTTTCAAATTTAATGTGCCAGAATAAAAAATTATTAGTTTTCGCAAAATTTATAGTGTTTGTTATTGATTGGAGTTCATTATAAACTTCTGATATAACAATGTTTTCGGTTATTGCTTTGGGATCAAGGGTTTCGAGTATTCTTTCGAACTGTGAGTTAATTGCTCTTTGCTTATTATTTTTTTCTATTATCATATTAAGTGAAGTTTTGATTTCTACAAGGTCATCGTGGTCTGGAGTGCCAGTGATGAACTTTAACACGGAGCCAAGAAAGTTTAGTGATCTTTTTGGTCTATAAATATTTGGAATGAGTTGAGTTTTCAGAGTTTCGATTTTGTTCACTAAAATTTTAGTTTCAGGTTGGTTTTCTAGATTATACGATGTTTTCATTATACTTTCGTATGGTGCTAGTATTTTTGAAAGGTTAGATATGTGATACAAGTAAGCTGTATCCTGATAAATGTAAACAGGGTCGGTTTCCACCAGAACATATTTCCTATTAGTTAAATCTATTATATTGTCGCAAAGTGCGATAGAGAAAAGTAAGGTAAACACTATTCCGTACATGCCTTTGCTCTAATATTGTCCTTATGGATAATTACTCTTTTATTTGTTGTTACTGTGTCGCCGTTGTCTTTTTTGACTATATGTTTCGCGTATTTTTTTACGTTTTTGTTCCGTCTATGCGTCTTTGAATATATTACGTCTCCTTCTTTGTAGTTCAGTTGTTTGCGATTGCGGTTGTGGTATCGCAAAACTCTCTCTTGGTTTTGTTGAATACGCTCTTTGATGTCAGGATACCTCCTTTGATTGAAAAACACGTCCTCGGGTTTCTCGTTGGTTACCGAATGGATAGTTTTGTTGTACTGTCGGACTGCTTCAAATATTTGTTCATCCGGTGCCGAACTGTGTTGGTGTGCCAAAACTTTTGCGAGTTCAATTATGGTGCTATGCGTTATTTGTAATCGCTTGTATATTTGTTGTGCACATATGCCAGTAAATGTTGACTCGTTATCAGTCATTACAAACTTTGCATTAGGGTATATTTGTGATAGTATCTCGTCGATGTATTTGTATGTGTCTTTCTTTGATGGTATTTGTCTCAAATAGCAGAATTTTGAGTACTTGTCGGTTGAACTAATGTACATATTATTGCTCATAAAAAAAAAGTCTAAGTGTATTCGCCTACCTTGCTCGGTACTGGTGCTGAACCTATTGGTGGTTTATTTGGTCGGCGTTCATATTTGTTTGTGAGGCAAATTTCGCAGTCCTGTACTTCCTTTTTACAAGCGTCACGTATGTTGGGCCAGTAATATCTGAGCGAAATTTCCTGTGCGTTATTTTTATAGTTTCTGTGAGCACGTCTGTGTGTGTCTTGTATGATTTGTTCTTGTTGTTCGGTTTCGGTGATGTCGTCAACCAATTTTTGCGCTAGTACGATCGATACGGTTGGAAATGTGTCGATAATGTCATTTTCGACGTGAAATAATATTTCCTCGTCTATTTGCAGGGCATTAGTTACCTTTGGTCTATTAATATTTTTTAGTCTGTCTAGCATTTCAGTTTTGGTGTTAAAAAAAATCGTATGTCGGCTGTTAGAAAATATGTTTTGTGAGGATATTTCGATGGGATTCTGATCTGACTGTCTTACAATAATTTGGTTCCTAAAGCGTTTAGTGGTTGCTTTACTCGTTTGAGTTTTTGTGTTGGGGAGCTTTGTGCTGAATGTTGGGAGTCATCAGAGTTTACAGTGTTGTTTATTTGGTGGCGAGAAAGTGCGTCAGCGACAACGTTCTGATGTCCGGGTTTATAAACGAGTTTTGCGCCGTATTCTTCGATAAAATTTTTCCATATTTTTAATTTTGTATTGGGGTTTTTTTCTGATATAGAGAAGATTAAAGATTGATGGTCAGTGTAAATTGTTAAATCAGCTATACCATACAAGTAATTACGTAGTTTCTGTAGTGACCACACAATTGCGAGTAACTCTTTCTCATTCGTGGCGTAATTCTGTTCTGTTTCGCTGAGTGTTCGGGAAATAAATGATATAGGTTTTTGATTTTGAGATATTACGGCTCCGATAGCGTACTTACTAGCATCTGTGGTTAATTCGAAAGGTTTGTTAAAATTTGGTTGGAAGAGTTCAACTTGGGCTTGCAGTTCCTCTTTTATTTTGTTCAGTGCTTCTAGTGCACGTTCGTCTAAGCTGATTTTTATTTTTGCACTTTGATTCTTAGATATGCCGCCGTTATCTCCTCTAAGATACGTAGTAAGTGGCTTGACTATGGCTGCGAAATTCTGTATGAATTTTCGATAATAACTCGCAAGGCCTAGGAAGGATCTGAGTTCCTTAAGCGTTGTGGGAATAGGGAAATCTTTAATGGTTTTTATTTTTGAAGGATCAACTGTGATCCTGTTATATTTAATTATGTGCCCTAAATATTCTACAGAGTCCTGGAAAAAGTGAGATTTTTCATTGGAGATCTTCATGTTGGCCTGGTGAAGCGCGTTTATGATTATGTGGATATGTTCGATATGTTCTTTGGGAGAGAAAGAATAAATGAGAACATCGTCTATATAAACGTAAGCGAACTTCCCGATATATGGTCTAAGAATATCGTCCACGCATCTTTGAAAAATGGATGGGGCATTTTTCAGGCCGAACGGCATACGAAGGAATTCGTACTTAGCTCCATTTACACTAAAGGCCGTTTTTTCTCTGTCAGATTCATTAGTAAGGATCTGATGGAAGCCAGACTCTAAATCTAAAGTAGTAAATACCTTTGCATTACCTAAATTCTGTATGGTCATAGCCACATCAGGTATGGGGTATCTATCTGTGATAGTTTGAGCGTTTAGCTTCTGAAAGTCTAGAACCATTCTGCGCTTAGGTTTCCCTTGTTCATCGGTACCTTTTTTAGCGACTGTCCAAATGGGAGAGTTGTACGGACTTTTGCTGAGTTGAATTATTTCATTTTTTAAAAGTTTGTTGATTTCTTTGTTAATGAAGTCATTATCCGACATCGGGTATGTGTATTGCTTTGTCCAAATAGGATCTTCGGATTTCGTTCTAATGGTAGCTTGTATTGCGGTTGTATAAAAATGAAAGTACAAACGAAGTACTAGTTTGTATCGGGTGTTTTTTTTAGGGGTATAGAACTTCGAATTGAAATAAAACACAAGAAAATCGTTTTAAGGTCCATCAATTTGGCTTTATTGGAAGGATAATTTTATGCCATTAATGTTTAAATATGATTTCGGGCATGTGGCCGCCGCGGCTGGCTCGAATAAAGCCAATTCTACAGGTCCAATTTTCAACCACTTTTTCGAGCATATGGGGCCGTATGTCGGCAATAACGCCACGAATGTTGGCTTCCAATTCCCCTAACGTTTCTGGTTTGTTGGTGTAGACGAGCGACTTCACATATCCCCAAAGAAAATAATCCAATGGTGTCAAATCACACGATCTTGGTGGCCAATTGACAGGTCCATTCCGCGAAATTATGCGCTCAGCGAATGTTTCCTTCAATAAATCGATTGTGACGTGCGCTGTGTGGCATGTAGCGCCGTCTTGTTGGAACCACAACTCATCCACATTCATGCCATCCAATTCGGGAACAAAATAGTCGGTTATCATGGCTCTATACCGGTCTCCATTAACGGTAACTGCCTCTCCAGCATTATTGCGGAAGAAGTATGGCCCAATGACTCCACCAGCCCATAGAGCACACCAAACAGTCAGTTTTTGTGGATGTAATGGCGTTTCAAGGGTCTCATGTGGATTCTCTTCACTCCAAATGCGGCAATTTTGCTTGTTGACGTAGCCATTCAACCAAAAATGAGCCTCATCACTGAACAAAATTTTGCGATGAAAATCAGCATCGAGATCAATCTCATTTTCGGCCCATACACCAAAATCACGACGCATTGCATGGTCTCGCGGCTTTAATTCTTGCACAAGCTGGATCTTGTAAGGTCGCAAGCCAAGATCTTTGCGCAAAATCTTCCATAAAGTTGATGGACAAAGCTCCAATTGCTGTGCACGGTGGCGAATCGATTCATTCGGGTCCTCTTCAACACTTTGCTCTACAGCGGCAATTGTTTCTTCGGTGCGCACTGTTCGACGTCTCTGCGGATGCGTATTATCACATAGAGTAAACGTAGTGCGAAAACGATCCATGGTTAACCGAATTAATTGCTCTGATGGACGATTATGTCGACCATAAAATGGACGGAGCTCACGGTAAACTTCGCGAACTGAACCATTATTTTCGAAATAAATTTGCACGATTTGCAAGCGTTGTTCTTTTGTCAACCTGTTCATGATGAAATGGCAAACCAAACTGCACATAAATGACATTAGAGTTGCCAGATTTGACCACAAAATGCCAGTTTTATCTCTATTCGAAAAACACACCTGTAAAAAAAACACCCTGTACTTTCATTTTTTTGCATTATTTCGTCGATTTCTGCCCTATATTATATAATGCATTAGAATATAAAGTAAATATACATTATACAGAATTTGCAAACAAAAACACAAACAACAACCACACAAACAAGTTAAATAGCGGCAGATCAGTTGCTCTTGTTTGTAGTTGGTTTGTTTAAGGAAGATGAAATAAACACAACAGCCAACTCGGCTAGCGTAGCACAATAGGTAGCGTATTGGCTCTGCAACTCCGAGCTCCCGGGTTCAAAGCCTGAGAGAAGTGGTTATGAAAATTAAATTAAAAATAATTTAATTTAATAATCAAAAAGTAGTCTGATGAGGAAATGCGGTGATTTCCGAAATAGTACTATAACTTCAACCATTAAAAGCTGTTGTTGTTTTTTCACAAAAAAAATCTTCCATAAACTGGCCTTGAGCTCAATAAAAATTCTAAAAAATATTAACATTTACTAGGCCAACAGAAAAATGAACAACCATTGTATACAAGGATGAGCACGCCTTAAAAATGCATTAGAATATAATGTAAAAAACACATAATACAGAATTTGCAAACAAAAACACAAACAACAACCACACAAACAAGTTAAATAGCGGCAGATCAGTTGCTCTTGTTTGTAGTTGGTTTGTTTAAGGAAGATGAAATAAACACAACAGCCAACTCGGCTAGCGTAGCACAATAGGTAGCGTATTGGCTCTGCAACTCCGAGCTCCCGGGTTCAAAGCCTGAGAGAAGTGGTTATGAAAATTAAATTAAAAATAATTTAATTTAATAATCAAAAAGAAGTCTGATGAGGAAATGTGGTGATTTCCGAAATAGTACTATAACTTCAACCATTAAAAGCTGTTGTTGTTTTTTCACAAAAAAAATCTTCCATAAACTGGCCTTGAGCTCAATAAAAATTCTAAAAAATATTAACATTTACTAGGCCAACAGAAAAATGAACAACCATTGTTTAAAAAAAAATTATACTTGACTTACAAGTATGTGAAATGCCGTACATGTACTCTTACAAACTTACTTAGTTGGCGCATTAACCGCTTAAGTGATTTTGGCCGAGGTGAACAATGCACGCGAGCTGTCCCTATCTCGTGCTAACTGGCGCCAATTGGAAATCCCAAGTATAGCCCAGTCTTGATCTTTCTCCGCTTGGTCTTTCCAACGCAGAGGAGGTCTTTCTTTTCCTCTGCTACCACCCGCGGGTACCGCGTCAAAAACCTTAAGGGCTGGAGCTATTTCATCCATTCGAACGACGTGACCTAGCCAGCGGAGCCGCTGATTCTTAATCCGCTGCACTTTATCTACGTCATTGTACAGCTCGTACAGCTCCTCGTTCCATCGAACGCGGTATTCGCCGTCGCAAAGACGCAAAGGTCCATAAATCTTTCGAAGAATCTTTCTCTCGAACACTCCAAGAGCCCTCTCATCTGATGTTGTCATCGTCCATTATTCTGCGCCATACAATAGGGCTGGCATGATGAGAGACTTATAGAGTATGGTTTTGGTGCGTCGAGAGCGGACTTTACTGTGCAATTGCCTACTCAGTCCGAAGTAGCACTTGTTGGCAAGAGAGATTCTGCGTTGGATATCAAGGCTGACACTGTTATTGGTGTTAATGCTGGTTCCTAAGTAAACGAAGTCCTCTACTTTTTCAAAGTTATAGCTGACAACAGTGATGTTAGATCCCAGTCGTGAATGCGCCGACTGTCTATTTGATGACAGGAGATACTTCGTCTTGCCCTCGTTCACCTCCAGACCCATTCGCTTCGCTTCTCTATCCAGTTTGGAGAAGGCAGAACTAACTGCGCGGTTGTTAAGGCCGATGATGTCAATGTCATCGGCGTACGCCAGCAATTGTACACTCTTATAAAAGATAGTGCCTGACCGATTTAGTTCTGCGGCTCGAATTATCTTCTCCAGCATCAGTTGGTATCAAACGACTCGGAGAGGTTCTTCCCAATTCTGACGGAGCTGGTGGCGTTGCTCAACGTAATTTTACATAGCCGTATAAGTATAGCCGGGATCCCAAATTCAGACATTGCGGCATATAGGAAACTTCTTTTCGTACTGTCGAAGGCGGCTTTGAAGTCGACAAAAAGATGGTGTGTGTCGATTCTTCTTTTTCGGGTCTTTTCCAAGATCTGGCGTATTGTGAATATCTGGTCGGTGGTAGATTTACCATGTCTAAAGCCACACTGATAAGGTTCAATCAGTTCATTGACGGTGGGCTTAAGTCTTTCACACAATACACTTGACAGAACCTTATAGGTGATGTTGAGAAGACTTATCCCGCGATAATTGGCACAGACTGCAGGATCACCCTTTTTGTGGATTGGGCAGAGCACACTTAAGGTCCAATCAGCAGGCATGCGTTCTTCCGACCATATTCTAGAGATGAGCTCGTACATGCACCTAACCAGCTCCTTTCCGCCGTACTTAAATGACTCAGCTGGTAACCTGTCAGCCCCGGGGGCTTGTTGTTCTTCAGCCGTGCTATCGCTTTCCGAATCTCGTCATAGTCGGGTGATGGTACATCACGTCCATCATCATTGATTGGGGATTCGGGTTCAACATCTTCTCCATCGTTGTTGCAGCTGCTTCCATTAAGCAGTGTGAAGAAGTGCTCTCTCCATAATTTAAGTATGCTGTGGACATCAGTCACCAGGTCGCCGTTTTCATTCTTACAGGAATTCGCCCCGGTCTTGAAACCTTCTGTTAGCCGCCGTACTTTCTGAAAAAATTTTTGGGCGCTATTCCTGTCGGCCAGCATCTCAAGCTCTTGGCACTCACGCATTTTGGCCTCTCTCTTTTTCTCACGAAAAATGCATCTTGCTTCCTTCTTCAACTCACGATAACGCTCCCGCAAAGCTTGCGTTGCGCCCGATCGCAGTGTTGCTCTGTAGGCAGCGTCTTTACGTTCCGTAGCGGCGCGACATTCCTCGTCATACCAGTTGTTCTCTCGGGCTCGCTGAAATCCGATGGATTGTTCAGCGGCGGTATGTAGACAGCGAGAAATATTGTTCCACTGCTCGGTAATATCGTTCTGTTGATTATTGCTCTCAGAGAGCAGGAGTGCAAGTCGAGTGGCGAAGTGGGTGGCTGTCTGTAGCGATTGCAGCTTTCCGACGTCGAGCTTTCCTTGTGTCCATTTGCGTGCGCTTTTTGCTGCACAGAGGCGCGTGCGGATCTTAGCTGCCACAAGAAAATGATCCGAGACGAACTTACATGTACTCTGCACATGCAATAAAAATAGTAATAATAATAATACCTTGAAAATTGACATCACATTTTAATGCTCACTCTCGTGCTCTTTATGAAGTTAGTGGTATATCCTATTTTTTTTTGATTTTCTAAACAAGTTTTTTTTGTATTTTTTCAATTAATTTTTGTGATTAACTACAAGGAAAATATATTTTGTTATCTAATTTTTGCGAAGAACTCCTTTCGTCATAAGCGTCCGTCGGCCATCCTGAAAACAATAACGCTAGCCGGACAAACTCCGGTTATTTCATCAGTACTTTTGTGCAGAGCTCCGTTCATATTTTATACTTAAAACTCATCTTTTATAAAAACACGACGATTAAAATGTTGTCTCAACTTTACACTTCAGAATTTTCCGAATACTGCGTGCCATTTGCAAACCTATGAATTTATTGTGTGTTTCTTTTTCGCATATAAATGACAACCAATTTAGCGGACATCAGACGGTCAGCAAAGAAAAACACGAAAACTTCCTTGTCTCATTCTCGAATATATGCAACCATAGTAAGCGTAGCGCGTCGCGAGTGTCTCTTTTTGGCAAGCACCATGGCAGCCATTTTACCGGTAATCTGACAGTCAGTGCTGATTTTATGAATGAGAGTGTATGGTAATTCTGTCAGCATGTTCTCGTAGGGTTAATAAACACATGAATGTATGAATTACAGTATATGCAGTAGGCAACCTTTTCGATAATTTATCGGAAAAATTCACCTCCCAAAAGGACTTGGGTTTCGTGTTACTCTTTTTAACGAAAAAAATATTACAACAGGGTTTTGTGCAGCAAGGAACTACACAAGTTTTATTTTATTCATTAATAAATAAAAAAAGCGCGTTGAGCGCTGAGTTGAGCTAATTAGTAGTTCCTAAACTAATTTCTGTTGCATATGGTTTGTTATCAATTTTCAATTTGTTTTCTTTTAGATTGATCTTCATATGGTGCTAAAGGTCATATGCATGTTATTTTCTTTTTTTTTTTGTCATAATTAGAAAGAAAAATATTTACTGCTGGAATTTTAACTAGATATTTAAAACTGCCGCTTAGATAGCAATTCAGACTTACTCGCACACAGTTTGAGTTCAACATTAAGTGTAATATATTCCTATTAATTTATTTGTTTTAATGTATTTATTTAATTGTTTATGAAGTCAATGAACATAAATTCTTACAGACTACACTTACATTTTCATATTTCATTAACATTTCAAGGCGTTATTCATATTTGACCTACCTGTAAATAGTTGCATGCAAAATATTCAATACATTTTTTGGTGATATTTATTATATTTTATATAAAAATTTTTATATTTTCTGTTCTATTAAATTTTTCAACCGGAAAAGAATGCAAACACATTTTAAAAGGAGGTTTGCCATTGCCTGCCGAGGGGTGACCGCTATAAGAAAAAAGTTTCTATCACTAAGATCTTGCTTGCCCTGACTGAGATTCGAACCTCGAACTCACCGTCATATCAAGTTATAACACGCACCGCTGTCAACTCGACCACAGCGGCCACAAAAAGATAAATAAATGACCTTTTATTTGATATGCATATGTTTATATAAATTATATATATAAAAATACCTTTAATTTGATGTACAATTTTATATATTAAAACTTAAAGTTTGTAAGAAAGGTGTTCTGCGCGAAAATACTGTTGATGGCGTAGCCGGAGTTTGTCCAGCCAGGGTTATTTTTTTAAAGCGCGGCCGAAGGCCGCTCACGTTTTTAGGCGTTCTGCACGGAAATACTGTTGTATACTTGGATTTAAAAATTAAATAAAACAGCTATTAATATTTTTTCAATTTATTTCGATTTCATAGTTTTCTTCATCATCACCTTCTTGGTCTTCTTCAGGCTTGAGAGGATTATAAAGATCCCCACCGTAATTTAAAAAAGTAGTAAAATGATCTAAATTATAGCTTCGGCAAAACCTAATAAACATAAATTTAGCTAAGTAGCCACTAAACTGTTTTTGGCTTCTATGGTAATGAGGCATAGAATGCTTAACATGCCGCCACAAACCTTCTATCGTGTTTGTGTTTTGATTTGTTTCCGGGTCTTTAAAATTAATAGAATGATTCAATTTAAAGTGAATGTATCCTTCATCTTTCAGACAATCATAAGCCTGAAAAAGTTTTATAAAAAATGTTTGTTCATTTTTCTGTTGGCCTAGTAAATGTTATTATTCTTACAATTTTATTGAGCTCAAGGCCAGTTTATGGAAATTTTTTTGTGAAAAAACAACAACAGTTTTTAATGGTTGAAGTTATATTATTATTTCGGAAATCACCACGTTTCCTCATCAGACTTCTTTTTGATTATTAAATTAAATTAATTTTTAATTTAATTTTTCATAACCACTTCTCTCAGGCTTTGAACCCTGGAGCTCGGAGTTGCAGAGCCAATACGCTACCTATTGTGCTACGCTAGCCGAGTTGGCTGTTGTGTTTATTTCATCTTCCTTAAACAAACCAACTACAAACAAGAGCAACTGATCTGCCGCTATTTAACTTGTTTGTGTGGTTGTTGTTTGTGTTTTTGTTTGCAAATTCTGTATAATGTATATTTACTTTATATTCTAATGCATTTTTAAGGCGTGTTTTTCACAAAAAAATCTTCCATAAACTGGCCTTGAGCTCAATAAAATTGTAAGTTTTATAAAAAAGTTATTTACATTTTTAATATTTATTTTAATGTTTTTTTTCTCTTCTAGAAGTCGGATACTATAATTGTACCAGGAAGTATCCAATCTTTAGTTATTTTCAGTCAAGTGGTTTTATCCCTCTTCTCCACTGGAACCAGAAAGCATTTATTTGTCTCTCTTTCAACTCCTCCAAAAACTCATTGACCCTCGACGGCGTGCCCTCTATGGTATTTTCTTTTCCCAAACCTGCTTTCATCAATTTCAATGATGATGCCAGCGCCTCCAATTTGCGTTTTATTTAAAATAAATTTATTGTATACAACCTCACGGCAGAAGCTGCACCAGTCAACGGCTGTCGGCCGGCTTAATTCCGCTTCTTTCATTATGGCGTCTTGTGGGTAGTTTAATACCCACATGTATGCAAACAAAATTATTTTCCTAACCGAAAGCTTTGATTTGGATACAAAACTGCCTTTTCGCAAGGAAATTGTTATGTTGCAATTTTGTTTTTTTTTGCCACATATTTTTTTCCGGCATCTATAAGTGATAATAATTGTTTAATTTAAATTTAATTTTCATGTAACGTGTTTTATATATTACCTCCACATATATCCGTCTATGCTTTCAGGTGATTTATTTACTAGTTGTAATATATGTCCATTTGGACATAAGTATTCACCTTTTCATGTAACGTGTTTTATATATTACCTCCACATATATCCGTCTATGCTTTCAGGTGATTTATTTACTAGTTGTAATATATGTCCATTTGGACATAAGTATTCACCTTCTTTCGGAATCAGTTTCCAATGCACTAATTCATTCAAAATTATTTCATTTAATTTAATATCATCACTGAAATTAAATAATTTAATTTAAATTGTACGCGGACATTGTAAGTAGTTTATTTCACTTTTCATAATTACAATAAAAGTAAACCATCTTCGTCCTGTTATTATTAACAGTTATATACGGAGAATTTAAAAATATGTTTCTGGTTGCCAACTTTAAAATATCATGTAATTTTTTATAGTATTATATATCAAATTAAAGGTATTTTTGTTGGCTTTTAGACATATTTATTTTTACACATTGTTAATACCTTTCCACGAAGCCGTTCTGGATCATTACCCTTATTATTACTGATTCTATTATCGTCAGCAACACAAGTAAAACAAAATTTCTTACAAAATTTAAGTTTTAATATATAAAATTATACATAAAATTAAGGGTATTTGTATAGGCTTTAAGACAAACTTATTTTTACATACTATTAATTACGTATTTTTTTAAGAAAAATATAGTTTTTTATTTAAAAAATGTGCGTTTTTTCAGTTTTTGTTATTTTTCTCAAAATGTATACATATGTAATTTATATAAACATATGCATATCAAAAAAAAGGTCTTTTAATTATCTCCGGATAAATAGTTTTTAAAATATAAGCTTTTCAAAATATTGAAATTTCCCCTTTTACCCCTACTTAACACAAACTACCCCCTTTCCCCCTCCTATTACTTTGAGCTAGCTCAACGGTCCGTATTCTTACTTGTTCCAGGGAAGGTACTGGAGTAGAAATTAGTCGCATCAACGAAAAAGAAATGCTACAATATTTATTGACGGTATTGCGATCCATATCCATGGATTTAAAAATTACTAATTATTTTGCAATCCTTATTCTTATCCAAAAATATTGCATGGTCAAGAAATAACACGATACTTGCATCACGTCAATAAATACTGAACGTGTGACAATGCCCAATGGTAGAAAACTGCTCGCAGCATCGTGATATGTGTGTATGAAAATATATATTTATTTACGGTTTTCAAAATCTATGTACTTTTAAATTTTGTA
This sequence comes from Philophylla caesio, assembly GCA_963971545.1. Classification (NCBI taxonomy): domain Eukaryota; kingdom Metazoa; phylum Arthropoda; class Insecta; order Diptera; family Tephritidae; genus Philophylla; species Philophylla caesio. Next base: position 13,716,397 of record OZ020605.1, read on the forward strand.
CTTTTGTACATATTCAGAAATCTTCACCATGAACATTGAGCTACACATAATTCGATGTATGTAAATTCTAAGATCTTAAAGTATCAAAAGTCTTTTGCAGCTGTTTTATTGGACGACAGACTCAAACTTTTCTAGGAATACTCTGCTTCAATTTATAGGTGTAGTTTCGCTTGCGCTTCATGCCAGACATTTATTCCCTTGAAGTAAATGTAAAAATGCTTCAGTTATAAGAAAATTAATATATTTATTAACAAAAATACCTGCTTTTGTTTACAAATTTAACCGAAACGAATGAATGAAATGAAGAAGAAAACTCACCACCGAAAAGTTTACTACCCAGGGTTGCTTTTTTAATTGTACTCGTTGGCTGTAGAAAAATTGTGATAAGCCGTTGAATAATTATTCAAATATGCAAATAACAGCAGTCGTCACATATTTTCGCAAAACATTTTTCGCTTTAAGTAATAATTGTTTAGTGTATCTTCACTGGTTAATGTAAATATTTCACATTCCGCAAAATTTTGTAAGTGGCTTTATTATGAAATATCATTGCATGCAACTCTACTATAGTTTCTTTTCAACACCACCATGACAAATTTTATCTCTTAGAAGGAATTCACCTCAGCTTTTCTACTGTATATACTGTGGTATGAACAAATATCACAAGAACGATAGATTACAAGATCACACATTCCAGCAGAATTTGACATTTCTGGATTTAAGTAAACAAAGAATATAAGGAGAAGGAAAACGAAGAGAAGCTGATTTTTAGTAAAATACGTATTATTGAAAGTGTCTATTACCTCATTAACTATCGTTCAAAACCTGAAAACTGTCATATAACGTAGTAAATTTAGCGTTTGAGCCAGTTTTTGTTTGTGCATCCATGTAGTTCTTAGCAAATATTTTGACTATTAAACATTTATAAGAAAAGTGTGGTTTTTCGTTCCAGGCGACTCACACATTTTCGCTCTCGTTACTCATTTAAAAGGGAGTAATATCGTTATATGACATTTTTTAGGTTTTGAACGAAAGTTATTAGTACACAACTAAAGATGTATCCAGCTTGAATTCGCAACCTCATCGCAAATTAAAATGCCATTTTGCTCTCTTTACTTCCCCGTCTTTGCAAAAACGCTGCATCGTGCTTCCTTGCAGTTTTCCAGGATTACAATTTTTAGTCTTCGTTTAAATAAATTAAATATAAAACTGCTCGTAAAGTGAAAATTCCATCTGAGTTGACGTGAAATAAACTCTTATGACCGCAATTGCTTACATATAATAACGTACCAATGCGAATAAGAAAATGAGGCTTTTATATAGTAGCAGGTGTATATGTGATTGGCAAATAACGTAAATAATATCATAAACTTTTTAATAAAAGCACATGTAGCAATAATTTCTACGTTCCAATTTGCCGTTTTCGGCATTTTTTATGACCAGCTGTTGTTGCCGACTGGATTTGTGGTTCTGTTTCGATTCTGTGAAAATAGTAAATGTTTTAAGGTGCTCTGCCAAGAACGATAGAGTACAAGATTGTAACTGAGAGCAAAATTCAGTGACGTAGTATAATTCGTCGAATGGGAAGACGCGAATGGTTGATTAGCTGCCTTCACACGCAATATTTGTATGTAATTATTGTGCGATGCAAAATTTAGCACGTTTTTTCATTAACGGAAACTCGTGACTTGACAGCAGAAAAAAACAAAATTTAAAAATCGTGCTATATGAATGATTTACATGAATTTTTAACCAACAAACGCTCATATTTCTCGCTTCGTTATTCATGTTTGCACACAAGTCACATCGTGTGAAGGCGGCTCATTGCATAAAAAGACTATACCACGTTATCAAATGGGGACATGCTGTCAAATTAACAAATAGCGGACTAGAACTGATGTTATATGAGTCCTGCTTAATACAAGGCGAGAAAAGTGAAGCAAAGTAAAGTGACGCAAAATCATGGGCAACTCCTATATTTTTACGCTTTGACAATCAGCTGTTTACATCCAAAAATGACAGAACACGAGATTACGACAAACGATTTCAGAACGAAAATCAGTGACGCAATAGTATCCTAATAGCATAACCTAATATAAACGCACTCCGCCAATTTTCTGTCAAAAGTTTCTCATGCTCATACAACTTGTATGAGAGCAACCGAAATTTAACGGCCTGCGCCAACAGCTAACTCAACTTCCAATTTTCATTGTGGTGACATTTCGATTTGACGTTTGTCCCAACGTTGAGGGTGATGCGCATTGTCTTCAATATAACGAATACCAATTTTTTTTGTTTGGTTTAGCAAAAAAAGCACAAAAAGTTTTGAATGAAAAGATAGAGTACGAGATTGAAACTTGGGATTATGATTTTTATGATTATTATTGCTTCTATAATATAAAAGAGGAAACAAATCAATTCCTAACTTGTTAATAAGTTCCTGTGTTGAAGCTCTACGTGTAATTCAAGATTATATTTAATAATTAAATAAAAGTTAATATGTAACATAAGGTAAAGCAAATCTTTAAACCAAATAAATAAATTAAACGAACGTTGAAAACTTCCACCTTGTATTGTTTTCAAACGAATGTGACAGCCATGCTTCTCTGTAAAGTAAACGCACGCAAATCAATTTCGGGTGCAAGAATGATAAATTAGAAGATTGCGACATTTATAAGTCATAGGGCCAGTTTTTCAGTGCTGGTTTAAACTCAGTTTAAACTAAGTTTAGTTAAACTCAGTTTAAATTTAAACTTAGTTTCCTTGCGCCCAAATAAATTTGTTGCAACCAAAACGAAGTAGTTAGCAAACAGCTGATAAGTTAAACTAAGTTTAACCGAGCACAATCGGCCGTTTAAACTTAGTTTAAACTCCGTTTAAAGTTGACTGAAAAACTGCATTCTGAGTTTAAACTTAGTTTAAACGACAAACAGAGTTCAACTTGCACTGAAAAACTGGCCCATAGTGTACGGAATATGAGTATGAAGCGAAATGAAAAGACCAACATGGCGGCGAAATCGTAAACAAACGCGCTCACACCAGTGAGCAATTGTGAGGCATTTATACAAGTGTTGTGTTCTATGCTCGCCAACAACCAAAAAAGCAGTTTTTGATCAAAAACAGCGGTAATTTTAGCGAATATACAGCAATTGGTACATTAAAATATGTGAAATTGTGATATTTCGGTGATGTTGACTCAGCTTATGTTGTATTTGTACAATTTTTAAAAAGTGGATAAGAAACATTAAATTATAAAATCCTTTTGTTTAAGCACTTTAATATCAAAATATAGTGAAAATGCAACGGTTTCATGTTGTCGTTACTACAATTTACACTGTACACTTTGTTTATTTAAAAACCCTTTATTAATGGTTTCATAGTTTTGCACGCGAATGTGAATTTTCTGTTTCTTTTCTCTTTTGACTCGATATTCTGGTATGCTATGACGTCACACAGCTGTCAAGCCGAAACAAAAAAGATAGCGGGTCGAAAGTGTCGCAATCTTCTAATTAACCATTCTTGTATACAGTACAAATGCTGAGGTGCAGTCCTTCTCAGCGACAACATTTTTCATGGTGGATAATGAAAAGAAACTATAGCAGAGTTGCATGCAATGATATTTTATAATAAACTTTGAATATCATATAACAATTTTTGCGGAATGTGAAATATTTGCATTACCAGTGAAGATGCAATTACTACTTTGGTTAAATGAGCACTTCCGCTCCATCGCCAACCGACGCCGGCAGATGGCACAACACCTACCGCATACACATCTACACAAACACACCTCCGTTTACATTTGACACATGATTTCACCACCTACACACATACACCAGTACACAATTGTAAACATAAACAAACCACTGTCACTCTATACCACACACACATACATGTACAAGAATATTAATCTTTCGTTTGTGAGCCCGTGCGGACGTACCCCCCTTCAAGTTGACCTTCGCAAAATAAATTTTTATATCGTTTTAAAAAACTGGTGTTTTAATTTAAAGGTGAAAGTTGTGCGGATACAGTAAGTTTTTATATACATACATACATATATACAAAAGGTGAAAAGAACTCGTGTTCATGGTCCTTCTTCGCAAAAAGAAAGGCACCTGTGGAAACTAAAAATATATACAAATTAACAAATTCGGGCGCGTATCAATAAACAGTTATAAAAAAAAAAAAAAAAAATCTTAAATATTATAATCGGGCGCGAAAAACAAAATTCAAAAATTTCTTAAAATAATAAACAAAGTTACCAACAATCAACAATTTCAACGAACTACAATAGCCAAGACAAGGACTAACAGGATTGCTGCAAACAGCGAGGAACACAAGAAAATATTTGGACACTACAGGAAGTTGAACAAAACAAAATTATACCCAAAAATACAGCCTCCCTATTTCCCCCGGAGCCACAGTGAGTTGTATCGTTTCCTTTTTTATGTACATGCATATTGAAAGTTGCTGATAAACTTTCCCCCGCTCTTAACCGTATTTTGAAAAAAAATTTATAGAAGTATATTTTTTAAAAAAACAACTAGACAACGGTGATCTAAATCTTATATATGTATGTACATGCAATTTAGCGGCACAATAAAATATAATATTTATTAAAATAGGAAACATACAACACTCGCATACGAGTATATGTACATATAACCCCACAAAAGTACAAAAGCACATATGTACATACAAAATTTCTCTAGCTTATTTTCGTGTTCTTAAACACACACAAAAAAAAAAAACAAAAAACCCAAATAAAAAATTCAAGTACTAACTTGCAATATTTTCCCGGCAATACCCCTTCTGTTTGTGTATCAAACAAAAGCAGGATTGCATACAAAAAATAAGCAAAAGAGAAAACAACACCCAATATATGTGTAACTGGCGGTAAAAAGTTAAAAAATACATTTATATTTACATATTTACAAATATTTGCTTTATATACACAACAACATATTACATACAGTTCAAATATTAGCAAAATTAGGCACCAACTATAGTTCCTTGCCTCCCGTCATAGCCAGAGTGATTAGAAAACAAGTGTACAAACACACAATAGCTTCATACAATAAACATACCCACAAACATATATTAGTACGGTCATCGCATACTCACTGTCCATTTAACCGGCGAAAAAGTTCGATAACCCCAACAGCATTAAATATATGTATATACATAAGTACACACAATTCGTATCAGCTGAATTTCAATTGCTAATTTCCCATTATCCCGTCCTTCGTTATTGCACGCACGTATATACATACATATACATACATACTAAACATTGTAATCCGCCTACGTCTAACACTGCAAGCATTAACGCACACACGCACTTAAAACAAATAGACTCAGTGCAGCTATTAGCACTGCAGTATTAAAGCACGTACATATCGCAAACTAACATTAGTGCGGGTCTAAATTAAAAAAAATTTTTTTTTTGTTTTTCCTTAAATATCGCTGGTTCAACATAAACACTTTAAAACGCAAAAATAATATTTATAACAATAACAACAACAAAAATTATATTGAAATTACAAAAGAAACAAGTATTCTAATTGCGGTTATTAAGAGTAATACGTACATACATAGCCCAGTAAATATACATATCTATTTTAAATATAATTCAACTAAAATTTACGGAGTTTAAATTTTTCATTCAAACAAAACCAATATCAAAATCCTTCTTACATTTACATGCAATCAGAAAATCCATCATCGAAACAACAAAAAGTCAAACCACCCCAATTATTAGAAATACCAAAAATGGTTGATGACGAAAAACCCCAAGGCACACCTGCAGAAGCTACACGCTCAAGACAGGGTGCAAAAACAAAAAAAAATAAAGAAAATTCAGCCGCAAGATTTATTTCCGACAGTGACAGTATTATAAGATACTGCACTAGATTCTCTTCAGCCCCAATAGAAGATAACTCAGAATCAGTCCTGGAAATAAAGAATAGTACTCTTGATAACTTTTGGGCACGCCTTCAAGCGGCGTATGATATAATTGTCGAAACGGATGATTCCGATTTGCCCGACAACTTTAAATCTTCAGCTTTCGCCAAATTCGAAAACTGTCTTGACCAGTATGAAGAGACAAAAGCTATGATTTCAGATCAGCTTAAATTATTAAAACCAATTGCACCTACTCCACCCCCGCGAGTAGAGCTGCCCCCAACCCCAATACATGAAGCAAGTTCAGGCATTTACCTCAAAGTGCCAGCATGTGACACAGAAATATTTCATGGAGGTTATGAACAATGGCCAAAATTATCCCAGGCGCAAAAATTGTACCACCTCAGGTACAAAACAAAAGGTCAAGCAGGCGCTATAGTAAAACAATTCGCATTAAATAATGACAACTTTAACCTGGCTTGGTCGGCACTAAAAGAAAGATACGAAAATGAAAGAGTACTAGTTGACAATCAAGTAACGATTTTAATGAACTTGCCAAAGATTCAAAGAGAAACAAGCGAAGAATATATAAAATTACAGTCCACTGTCACAAACTGTCTATCAGTGTTAGCAACACAAAATATTCCCACAGATAATTGGGACCCAATTCTGGTCAATGTTTGCGCTGCAGCATTGCCAGAGAAATCGTTACTTTTATGGGAGCAATCACTCTCATCCCGCAAAAGATGCCCGACGTGGCAACAAATGAAAGATTTTCTCACTACCCAGTACGAAATAGCAGAGAGGGTAGATAAAAAAGCGCCAAAAATTAAAAACACACAAAACGATCTACATAGAAGCTTCACAAAACCCCAAGCCAGTAATTACAATTCTTATAACAAAAGCTTCAATAGATCGCAATCATATATCTCAGATCAAAAGAAATTTGCGTCATGCGAATTGTGTAAAGGAGGTCACCCTTTAAGATCTTGCGAGAGATTTAAAAACTTGTCAATAAATGAAAGAAATAATTTTATTCGAAATTCCAAATTATGCACTAATTGTTTTTCACATTCCCACATGCTAAAAGACTGTGAGAGCAAATTTAATTGCGTATATTGCCACAGAAGGCACCACTCGATGCTCCACTTAACCAATTTTTCCTACACATCCCAAAATGGTCCAAATGTGAAAAGAGCAACAGGGCTAGTAGCAATATCAAGTCCTGAGAACCTTGAAACTAGAAATCCCGAAAATACTGAACAACCATGCTGTTCAAAATCAGCAAATATACAAGCTTTTCATTCAGCAAATGAAAGCAAAATTCTTTTACCCACAGCACTCATCTCCATCGAACACCGAGGAGAACTGTTTAAGCTCCGAGCCTTAATTGATCAAGGCTCACAACGATCCTTTATTGCATCAAAAGCTCAAAATCGCCTCAAACTGCCAATGAAAAACTCAAACTTTCAAATATCGGGTATGGGTGGAAGAGTTATCCAAAACTCAAATAAAATTTGTTTACTAACCCTAATATCACCCAAAGCGGACATAAGAATACAGGCTCAAGCCATAGTTCTGCCGCAACTCACAAACATGCTTCCAAGTTACGAAGTAAATAAAAGACATTGGGAAAAATACTCCCACCTCACGTTAGCTGATCCCAATTGTCACACCCCATCTCAAATCGATTTCCTAATTGGCAGTGATTTAATACCACAAATTATTGTCGAAGGTATTGAAAAAATTTCAAACACTCTATTAGCCCAGAATACCATATTTGGATGGATTCTAAGTGGCCAAGTCCCAGAAAAAATTTGCGCGTTTACTACTCGTGTTGAAGATATTTCAAATGAAGATTTAAATACACAATTAAAAAAATTCTGGGAGATAGAAGAACTCCCCCCAACTACTCAAATCAAACCAGAAGATCGGACTTGCGAAGACTTCTATAACGCCACGACAACTCGAAACAAAGATGGTCGTTATATCGTTCGGTTACCATTTAAACCAGATCATCCAGACACTCTCGCCTTAGGCCACTCCCGGTCCTCAGCTATCCAACAATTTTTAAGTATGGAAAAAAATCTCATGAAAAAAGGCGAGCTTAAATCACAATACGATAGTGTCTTGGAAGAATACATTGATCTCAATCATATGGAAGAAACCACTTCTTATGAAAAAATTCATAAAGGTAAATACCTCTCAGTTTACCTCCCCCATCACGCGGTATTAAGACCTGATAAATTAACCACAAAGTTACGAGTAGTATTCAATGCCTCGAAATGCACAAGTTCAGGCAACTCTCTAAATGACGTTCTCTATACAGGGCCAACATTACAACCCGATCTCATGCTGTTAATACTAAATTGGCGCATGTTCAAATATGTGTTCAATGGCGATGTAGAGAAAATGTACAGGCAAATCCTATTACACGAGGATGACCAAGATTTCCAGAGAATAGTCTTCCGCAAGTCAAGTGATAGTCCCATCCGCGACTACAAATTAAAAACAGTAACATTTGGAATAAATTGCGCACCCTATTTAGCCATTCGAACACTTCACGAGTTGGCAAAAGATACCGAAAAATCCCAACCTCTGGCAACCACAGTATTAAAACAACATACTTACGTGGACGATATTCTGTCAGGAAGCCATAGTTTATCGATAGCTTGTGAATCACTAAACCAAGTGATTGAATCATTGAATTCAGCAGGCTTTCCCCTAAAAAAGATCACCTCAAATCACCCCGATATTTTGAAAAATATTAAAAAAGAGGACTTGTTAGACACTGACTTCCTTAAATTCGAAAAGGCAAGTACAACAAAAACGCTGGGCATACAATGGAATGCGATAGCAGATGAATTCTCGTACACTCTCGAGTCAATATCTGCGTTATCCGCCATAACCAAGCGACAAATTCTCTCCTCGGTGGCAAAACTTTTCGACCCCGCAGGATGGCTCTCGCCAATAATGATACAAGCAAAAATCCTCATACAAGAACTATGGTTAGACGGTACCGATTGGGACGAACAAGTCAAACCTCTACGTTTGATAAAATGGCATCAATTCGCCAATAATTTACCCACAATCTCAGAGATACGAATTCCAAGATGGATAAACTTCTCACCCCATCACAATGTCGAATTACACGGCTTTTGTGACGCTTCAGAAAAGGCATATTGTGCTGCAATCTACGTGCGCACTGAATACAATAATAAAGTATCATCCCGTCTCTTAGTGGCAAAAGGCAAAGTCGCCCCCTTAAAGACTCTAAGCCTACCCCGCCTCGAACTATGTGGCGCAGTTCTATTAGCAAAATTAATTGCACTCGTCCAATCACACCTCAAATTAAATGACCGAAAACTATATCTCTGGTCAGACTCAGAGATTGTATTAGCGTGGTTGGAAAAACCCCCATATACCTGGAAGACATATGTTTCCAACCGAATCTCTCAAATACTCGACTTAGTTGGTCCAGCCACTTGGCGACACGTCGCCAGTGGTGATAACCCCGCCGATCTCGGCACACGAGGATGCAGACCTCTACTGCTCACCACCTCCTCTCTTTGGTGGAACGGTCCAACCTGGCTTACAGAATCCCCCGAATTCTGGCCAAAGTCCCCTTCACACAATATTATACCCCCAGAAAGTCGAAAAATTGAAAATTTTCACATCACACAAGATGATGCTGATATACTGGAACGATTCTCTTCATTCTCTCGGGCACTAAGAGTAGTAGCCTATATGTTCCAGTTTATACAAAGACTTAAAAATAAGGTCAAGAGAATACCCAATTCTCATTTACCCCAACTCCAGCATTCCGACATCAACAAGGCAAAGGTAAGCCTAATCTCGTATACTCAAACACGATATTTTAGCCGTGAAAAATCACAGTTACTTAACTCTAAGCCGATTGATAAAAGGAGTTCACTGCTAGTACTGAACCCATACCTAGACTCAACCGGGTTGATTCGTGCCGATGGACGACTGGTAAATTCTAGTCTTACATATAACGAACGGCACCCCATAATAATCCCCGAAAAATCCCCGTTTGCCAAATTATTTATAAATTTTCTTCACCAGCTTATGCTACACGCTGAGCATCGCCTGATGCAACAAATGATCCGACAGGAATTTTATATTCCGCGCCTCAAGCCCCAAATTAAGAAGTGCATTTTCATGTGCAAAGTATGCACCATACATAAACAAAAAATGCGGAACCAGATCATGGCAGCTTTACCACCTGAACGCTGCAATTTCGCTCCACCCTTTACAGTCACAGGTGTTGACTTTGCTGGGCCTTTCCAGATAAAGGCCTCTATGTTAAGGTCCTCAACCTACACTAAAGGGTACGTGGCCGTCTTTGTGTGTTTTACCACAAAAGCGGTACACCTTGAGCTATGTTCAGATCTGACCACGGCGGCTTTTCTCGCGGCATTTGCTCGCTTTGTCGGCAGGCGAGGCTACCCTTCTAAAATGATGAGCGATATCGGTAAAACGTTTATCGGAGCTAAACGAGCCACAGAAAGGGAATTTATCAAATTCATAGATGAGGTCTCCCCTGAAATCATCAAAAAATATGCAACCCAAGGCATTGATTGGCAATTTATTCCACCAAGCGCTCCACACATGGGCGGATTATGGGAATCAGCAGTGAAAAGCTTTAAAATCCATTTCAAAAAAACCGCAGGCAGTCATAAGTTCAACTTCGAGGAGTTTGTAACATTGCTTACTCGAATTGAAGCTGTCCTCAATTCACGGCCACTCTCAGCTCTCTCACAAGATCCATCAGATCTAACAGCCCTAACCCCTGGGCATTTTCTAAGAGGAGCCCCAATCCTCGCAATACCCGAACCGAGCACAGACTCACTAAGTTTAGTGAACCGATGGGAAAAAATTAAAATCCTCCATCACGAATTCGGCCGCAGATGGAAAGAAGACTACCTCAAAGATCTTCAAAAGCGATATCGTTGGAAAACTAGCCAAACGGAACCAAAAATCGGAGATTGCGTCATTATAAAAGACGAATGTCTTCCACCCACAGAATGGCGACTCGGACGAATAGAAAAATTACACCGCGGGCCTGATGGCCATGTCCGAATCGTTGATCTCCGCACACAATCGGGAAAACTAACTCGACCTCTTGTAAAACTGTGCTTTCTTCCCGCCGCTGAAGAATTGACCGCAAACCCCGCACATTAATAAAAATTGAGCCGTAAACTCGTAAAACAATAAACCAAACTCGCACTTTACGTACATATACTTAATCCAATAATCGTATATCAAACTAATACGAACACAAGACCCAAATCAAATGCACCACTGCTGCACTCACTTATTACATAACATGTAACCCCGTATATACATACATAAAAAATACCTCCTTTTTTCCACAGAAATCAATGGAGTACGACATGAACGAGATCGCCGAAGCTATCGAGCAAGTCGACCGCACGTCACCTACACAATCCCGTGCCCCAACTCGTCAACCTCGCTCTGCAGTCGTCAGAGTTCCGGCAGTTCCAGTAGCCGCACCCCGCACCAGCGTGCGCCGATCATCGGCAACCCCAGCGCCAGGAAACCCGCCGGCAACCATCACAACCTCAAGTGGAGTTGAGGCGAACGGCCACGAACAGCGCCGTTTGAGATGCGGCCTGTGCGCTCAACGGCACTTCCTGCGTCACTGCCCCATATTTAGGGGCATGCCACCTCTACAGCGGCAGCAAGTAGCCCGGGCCCAAGGGCATTGCCTAAATTGCATGGCGCTCACGCACACGACGCAAGAGTGCACGTCGCAAAGTTTGTGCCAAATATGCCACAGACCGCATCACACCCTCTTTCATCGCCTACCCAGGCGCACCGAGGTCAGCGCACCAAATCGTCGGCGTCCAACGCAGCCACCACATCGACGCCAACAGCAGCCACCGCTACATCCACCGCCAGCAGCGACCAGACGAAGGCAGACCGCCTGGACCCAACCAGCAATAAGCAGCCGTCGTCAGCGTTCTACAGGCCTAAGCGACGTGGTAGAGGTGTTGCAACAACTGCAGCGCTTACTAGGCTAAGTATACGCCTAGGGGGGCCGGGATGGTTAAATGAGCACTTCCGCTCCATCGCCAACCGACGCCGGCAGATGGCACAACACCTACCGCATACACATCTACACAAACACACCTCCGTTTACATTTGACACATGATTTCACCACCTACACACATACACCAGTACACAATTGTAAACATAAACAAACCACTGTCACTCTATACCACACACACATACATGTACAAGAATATTAATCTTTCGTTTGTGAGCCCGTGCGGACGTACCCCCCTTCAAGTTGACCTTCGCAAAATAAATTTTTATAACCTTTTAAAAAACTGGTGTTTTAATTTAAAGGTGAAAGTTGTGCGGATACAGTAAGTTTTTATATACATACATATATACAAAAGGTGAAAAGAACTCGTGTTCACTACTTAAAGCAAAAAATGTATAGCGAAAACATGTGTCGACTGTTGTTATTTGCATATTTGAATAAATATTCAACGGCTAACCACAACTCTCCCACAAACAACATGTACGAAAAAAAGCAACCCTGGGTAGTAAACTTTTCGATTTTATGTTTTCTTCTTCATTTCATTCATTCGTTTCGGTTAAATTTGTGAACAAAAGCATTTTATTTTGCGAATAAATATATTATCTTATATACTGTGTGTTAAAGTTCGAACTGGCAAGCAAAGCGAGCAAAATGCTTTGTGTGTCGCACTTTATTTTCTGAAAATATTTCGATATTTTGATGTATTTATTTATTTAATTTTAATTTAGTCTATGAACAATAAACATTATATAATTATATAATTGAGTTCAAAATGTTTACAAAAGATGACCTTGGTAGAGAAAAGTCGAGATCGATAGAATTATAGAGATTAAATTGAACTCATTTAAAGCACGAACAAGAGGAGCATTGCGTGCATAATTCGTTTTAGAATTGTTATTATAGAATGTATGTGAAGATCGAAGGGTTTTTTGGGGAATATTAAAATATATACGCTCTAAGAGGTCAGGGCAATCTACAGTTCCTTGAATTATACCCGCTGCGAAACTTAGGGAAAGGACCGATCATCTCTTTTCAAGTGACTTAAGACCTATTAGAAGTGATCGAGAAGTATAGAAGGGATCGGTTCTGTGAAACATAAAGAACGTAGCGCATATTTAAGGAAACTTTTTTGAACACGTTCAATTCTATCAATCCTGAACTGATGACACGGACGCCATATAAATGCTGCATACTCCAAATGAGAGTGCACAAACGAGGTGTAGAGCAATTTTAAAGTATGTATAGGGATTAGTAAACTCTGAACTATTTCTCCTTACGAAGCCAAGCATGGCATATGATTTAGAAATTATATAATTAACGTGACTATTAAAGGAAAGTTTGGAATCGAAAATAACCCCAAGGTCCTTAATTTCTTTAATAGGCTGCAAAGTGCAATTTGACAAACGATACGACGTAACTAAAAAATTGTTTGACTTAGTGAAGATCACATGAAAACACTTACTGACATTAAGGCAAAGACGAGACTTACGACACCATGAATGTAAGTTGTCAAGTTCCAATTGTAATTTAACCACGTCAGCACTATTCTTTACAGTTGAGAAAACTTTTAGGTCATCAGCATACAGCAAAAACTTAGCGAAAGAGAAACATGATTTAATATCGTTTATAAACAAAACGAATAGCAAGGGCCCAAGAATACTGCCTTGTGGAACAACCGACGTAGCAAATAAAGAGTCCGAAAAGAAATTATCAACCGTAACAACACTACATCTACGATGCAAATAAGATCTAAGCCAATTTAGAAAGACAGAATGGAATCCAAGATGGTCAAGTTTAGCAATTAAAATTTTATGTGACACTTTATCAAAAGCTTTTGAAAAGTCAGTGTATATACAGTCTACTTTTGATCCAATAGAAAAAGCCGATATACAGTATTCACTAAAGACTGCCAGGTTTGATTCAGTGGAGCGTCCGGGTATAAAACCATGTTGGTTTGGGCAAATTAGATTCTTGACCGAAAAATACATTTTATTCTTAATGATGCCCTCGAAGAGTTTGGAAACGGTAGACAGTTTAGAGATTGGTCTATAGTTGCATACATTGTTTTTGTTTCCATTTTTGAAAATAGGATAAATATAAGCCAATTTTCATGCATCTATGAAAACTCCAGCGGATAGTGACTTAGTAAAGATAATATTCAATGGAGAAATAAGAGCTGGGCAATTCTTTAATAACAGCGCAGAAATCCCGTCACTGTCAGTTCGTGAAGAGGACTTTAGGTCTTCAATACCCTTCTCAATATCACATTCTTCAAGGTTGAGATACCCAAAACCTGACATGGTAAGTGAAACTGTTGGAAACTAAGGATCAGGATTTAATTCATGGTTATCATGATCAAAGTTTGAATTAAAGGAATCCGCGAACAAATTAGCAACATCGGCAGAAGAATCCGCTGATTTATTATTGAGAGAAATTGTAGATGGTATTAAAGAAGATGATTTCTTTGACTTAACGAAATTCCAAAAAGCTTTGGGATTTGACTTGATATTCAGTTCGTAGTTAAGAATATAATTCTTATGTAAAAATTTGTCAAGAAAATTGAACTCCTTTAAAACCCGTTTATACATTAGGAAGTGGTTAAGACTGTTTGTTGATTTATATTTGTTGTAGAATTTATTTCGCTGGTTTTTTAACCTCTTAAGTCGATAATTATACAAGGGCAACTTATATGGCCTACTAATGATTAAAGGAATATTAGCTGAGCAGATGTCATACATTATTAACTTAAATGTGTTTAAACAGCTAGAAACATCGAAGTTAGCAAACAAAGCGGACCAGTCAAAGTCGCGAAATAGCCTGTTGATACTGGCAAAGTTACAGCGAGCATAATTGTAGGAAGCGTTATTATTATTTGTAACGACCGTTGCAAAATTCGTAAGATTCAACCTCAAGAACAAGTGCAATATGATGCAACCCCGCGGGAGAAATCGGATCAAGGCATTGGGAAAGGTTGTATTTTAAATCATCGCCGATAAAAATTAAATCTAAAATCATATCAAGCTCTACAAAATTATTAATTTGCAATAAATTTAAACTATGTAAGTTATCAATAAGACAATATTCGTTCAACGAAGAAATATTATTAGCTGTTAGCCCAGCAGTAGTGTAACTATTAGACCAATTTACTTTACTTAAATTAAAATCACCAAATACACAGATGTAGTCATCACGTAATGTATTGTGTACAAAATTTACTATGTTGTCAGTATGATCTCGATATAGGCTATCCACACTGTTCGGTGGAACGTAAGAAGCAAAAAGAAACAGTGTGCCAGACAGAGACGAGCTTCTAACACAAACACATATCTGGTCGTAGAGAATCAGGATTATTTAAATCAGGTAACGATGCACGGAATTTGCGACTTACTGCAATCAGGACTCCTCCGCCTCTCGACTTGCCAGTTTTGCTGGCATCTCTATCTTTTCGAAAGACATCAAACAACTTGTCGGTCACAGAGTCTGGTAGTTGTTTATTAGCAGTACCAGTGTAGTGTATCAAGAATGCATCTTACCATTGGTTCATTAAAGGCATAGTTTGTTTTATGGACTTTGTCTTCGAATATACGTACCCGTCTCAAATCGTGGTGATTGGTATGAAAGTTTATCAATATTTAATCCGTAGGTTAAGTTTTTCAAGCTGTAGGACAGCGCTGTGATTTCTTTATAAAATTTCTATTTAAAAAATATTTGCAAACATAGTTCAAATAAATCAACGCAAAATTTTAATGAATAACTGTTTTTTATTGAAGAAAACACATTATTAAAAATCAATGTAAATATTTAGATGCTTACTTGCTAAAATACCTTAAGCTACATAACTACAAACTCCAACATTTTCCTTATATTATTAATTACATTATTTCTGCCGTTACTGATGGTATTTAAAAAAAAGTAAGAAAGGCAATTTAATAACTCACAAAACTCAGTAATTAAAATAGGTATTTATAACTTATTGTCTAGCAACAATGCCATAATGAAGACTAGTTATTTCATCATCGTAATTAATCTCCTCGTCAAAACTTAAGCTATAAGTCTCCTCAATTCCATTTCTTACGTTATTCAATATCATCGCATTGTGCAAAATTATACACGCTTTTATAATTTTTCCGGCTAAAACTGGATCATACATAAGAACTCTATCTTTTGAAAGGCATCGAAATCTAGATTTTAATACTCCAAAACAGCGTTCAATACAGTTTCTTGCTTTCCGGTGATGTCTACTATAACTATCTTCTGATGCTGAGAGTCTGTTTCCCAAAATAGGAGTCATTAAATAAAGCAATTGAGGGTATCCACTATCACCTAAGCATATAAAAGAAAACATGTGCAAGGTAAATATTCTACATATGTATGAACTTTTGATAGAATCTGAGAAAACGAAGAATTATTAAATTATCTTAAGTAATATTAATTTTAAATTTACTTTTCTTTACAGCCTGTTTTTCTTCAACAGTTGATGGGAACTTTATGTACCTACATAGTTAAACAAAAATATTTGTCCATAAAATTGGCAATTTCCCTAATGCACCTACTAGCGCTGCTTTGTCATACATTAAGCAAAAAGTCTTGTCCCACCGAACGTTGGTAGCTTCCTAAAAAAGTATCAATTCATTTAATGAAATAGTAAATGAGAGTTCATATGTAAATATATGTATAAGTATGTACCTTGGGCGAAAAATCGCAATGCTACAAGAAACCTTAAAATTTTCGGCAATCCACCACTTGATTTTCTTTGCAGCATAAAGCGACGAATTTCGTTAAAAACATTTCTGCATATTTTTTTTGGAAGTCGAAATATTTCAGTAAACCGTTCCTCTGAAATACAGACGGGAATAGTGGACTCGCGCAAAAACTTTATTTTACTTCGCAAACGATTCCGTAAATCATTTCATATACAAATACATTTCCTTATATACCAAAAATATCCTTGGGTCCACCCTTGAAAACTATCTCAAGGTCCGCAATATGGTATACCTATTTAAAATTATTAGAAACCGTCAACCAGGTTATCTTTTCCGAAAATTAAAATTTGTGCAATCAAACCGTACGCACAATATTGTTGTCCCAAAATACAAAACTCTGACGGCCTCCAGATTGTTTTTTGTTAGTGCTGTCAGAACTTGGAACTCACTACCAATTTCAATCAAATGTGTAACATCGATTGGATGCTTCAAAACGGCAGTTACAAATCTATTCATGTAATATCCTACCCCTTTCCCCTAATATATATACACCCTCCTTTAAAATCTTTTAATATTTCATTATATTATAATTATCAATCTTAGTACTTTGTACTTTTTATATTTATTTTACTTACGATATTTCCTTAGGATTAAGTTCAATGTCATGTAAAAATAATCTATGTAATATGCGTACAACGAAAAGACCTGGTGTCTTACTGTGCCTATAATATTTTATAAATAAATAAATAAATAAAATAAAATATACTGTAAATCTCGCTGAGAGTTTAATGAAATACTATATAAATACCTTCGCAGCGCACTCATTTCAATATATTTATTTACACAACACTTTCTTATTAAGACAGCCAATTTTTATTTACAAAATAGAGCGAGATTGCGGCACAGCTTTTAATTTTTCAGAAATTTATCAAATTATCGGCTACCATAAACTTAAACAAAATTTGACGTTTCTCAAACTACACCAGCGACCTGCTGTGGATAAAAGTATAAAAGATTTCCTTGGAGATTTTTGGCGATGAAAAAGCCAGAATCGCATTTAAGAAAAATCGCCAAAAGTTCGGATAATTTTTAGAGTTTTAGCGTTAGCGAATGCTGGAATCCGGGTGCAGAATGAAAATCAGTGACGCAATTAGGGGTAGGTAATGGCGCAATTTTACATGCGTTGATACATTGGCGCAAGCGCACTAATGCGTTAATACATTGAGTTAACTCAATTGCGCCATGATACATATGTATCGAGTAGCGATATTGTAATACACATCGTATTGTCACTGGTGCGCTACAAATTTTGGAGGTGTTTATTTTATTTAAATTGGAGCAATTTTGTCTCTGTTTGCCGTTAATGTTTGTTATCTACGTATATTCGTAATCAAAGGTTATTTCACATAATCGTATTCTGCACAAAAAAAACATATTTTAAGGAAAATCTCAAAAACTTTATATGTTTAATTGCTTGAATGGGGAAGATTATCAAAACGCTCATTCATTGTGCTGGGACACTAAAGTGATTGTTGAGCTCTTAACGCAGTATTGTGCCAAATTGCAGCGAAATGACGTATCCTATCAATTTATTTTTTGTTCTTGTTGAAGTATCCGACTTTCCTATCATTCTTGGTATTGCGCTATCAACATAATATATCGCCCTCAACGCAGTGTTTCGCTCTGAATGCATTGTTTTGCTGTATACGCTTTATTGCGCTACTGAGTTCACAAATTTGTGTATAAGCGCACATAACTCACCTAGTGTATCAACTCAATAACGCAGCGCTGCGTGCGTTACACATCACTAGACGCAATAGTATCCTAACAGCATAACCAAATATAAACGCACTGCGCAAATTTTCTGTCAAAAGTTTCTCATGCTCATGCAACTTGTATGCGGCAACAGAAATTGAACGGTCTGCGCTAAAAGCTAACTCAACTTCCATTTTTCCTTGTGGTAACATTTCGATTTGACGTTTGTCCCACCGTTGGGGGTGATGTGCATTGTCTTCAGTATAACGAATACCAATTTTTTTGTTTGGATTAGCAAAAAAAGTTTAAAAAAGTTTTGACCAGCCTTCGCACGGCAATATTTGTATGCAACTATTGCGCGAAATAAAAGTAAGCTATGCAAAATTTTGCTCGCTTATTAATTAAGATAAACTCATGTTTTGACAGTAAAAAATTAATCAGTTTTGAAAATCGTAAAATATGAATAATTTACATAAATTGTTAAACATCATACAGATCGTGTACAGGCGGCTTTTTGAATGAACAGATTATTACGACGCCAACGAATGGGTAGATGCTGTCAAATCGACAAAGAGCGGACTAGCGTTTCCTTAATTTCATCTAAACCGTTTCCATACATTTTAGCGAAAGATGCTGCATCGCGATCTTGATCAAGTTTCGTAACCCATAGTCGACACTTCAGACACTCGTGATTTTCAAACATAAGTAGCATAACTACTAACATAATAGGTACAAAACAAAAAAGTAAATTGGCTTTTCGTTTCTGTGGCAAGTTACATCGGGTTATTACACCGCATCGAAATCCAATTAGATCGAATTAGATTTTGATATCAAACAGCGAATGTCGAAGTCGTTATAGTATGGTGAAAAATGCCGAAATATTTTGTTTGCGGAGCGGAACGGAACTTGAACCTTCTTTGTATTATACGTTCTTTGCTACCACTACTTTAATTATGACAGAAAAACTTCTTTTTTTTTCAACAAAACAATCGGAATAAACACAACACGCAATTCAAAACAAACAACTATCGCAGAAACTGTCAAAGCGTTTAATGTTGTAGATCTGCTACGCTTCACGCTTTATTTTATGATGGAAAAAATGGCGTCAAATAGGCAACTGTTGAGCTGAGCGGCTCTACTCAACTATGCATTTCTAAGACAAACACTCAACTGTTGCGAAACAGTTGTATCTTATGAACGCGCCCAATGATGAATTCATCACTTCACTTGAGCGGCGGTCTTCACCTGCTTCCAATTCTCGCTTGCTATCTGCTTCTTGTCGTCGCGTGCGAGATATATATTTGTTGACTGGGCATTTTGCAAGCACACATTTTCATTTGCAACATGCCGTCGAGTATGAAGGTTCGTGAGCTGCGTGCTATTCAAACTAGGGATGGGTAACTCAACAAATTTACAGGAGCTAACTCAATGACTCCAACTCAATTTAAGGAGTCAGCTCATTCAACTAACTCATTTGACTCAATGTATACTACACTCATTTGAGAAATATGAATGCGACTCATGTTTTGAAAGTTGATGACAGGGTTGCAATTTGTATCGGAAATTAAGGGAATTTTTTTATTATTATTATATTTTTGGAGGAGGAGAAAATAATTATATAAATCGTAAAAAAAAACCGAATGGTCAATAAATGATCACAGATATATTTTTTCTAAATTGAATAGACAAGACATCTTGGATTTACTGTTCGTTTAATAAAAAAATTTTATCTAAAAATTATTTTTATGAATTTAATTAGATCACAGAAACTTTAAAAAACATTTACGCTCTGCTGTAAAAGCACAGTATATAAAGTACAAGAATGATAAATTAGAAGATTGCGACATTTATACGTCATAGCGTACGGAATATAAGTATGAAGCGAAATAAAAATACCAACATGGCGGCGAAATCGTAAACAAACGCACTCACACCAGTGAGCAATTGTGAAGCATTTATACAAGTGTTGTGTTCTATGCTCGCCAACAACCAAAAAAGTAGTTTTTTTATCAAAAACAGCGGTAATTTAGCGAATATACAGCAATTGGTGCATTAAAATATGTGAAATTGTGATATTCCGGTGTTGTTGACTTAGCTTATGTTGTATTTGTAAAATTTAAAAAAAGTGGATAAGGAACATTAAATTATAAAATCATTTTGTTTAAGCACTTTATAATCAAAATATAGTGAAAATGCAACGGTTTCATGTTGTCGTTACTACAATTTACACTGTACACTTCGTTTATTAAAAAACTGTTGTGGTAGTGCAGACGTGGTGAGTTGAGAGCGTTTATAAAAGGCTATATTTATTTATTTATGTAAGTTAATAATCTACAGTACAAAGTACCTTACAGACTAAGAAAAATAATATAGAGTGGCCAAATTTGGCTAATATAATACTAGCAATTAATATCAATACCATGCTAAGCTATTGAACCTAGAGTTTTCACAAAATTATTTCTAGATAAAGCGAAATCAAGTACGCTCGAATTAGATAATGCATTAAATTCCCGAAGTGCACGAGCTATTGGGGCGTTACTTGCAAAGTTAGTCTTAAAGTTCTCTACGTAAAAAGGGAAAAAATTGCGAAGACTTCTTTGTGGAACATTAAAGCTAATCCGCTCAAGTAAAACAGGGCAATCAGTGATGCCATTAATAATATTGAAAGTGAACGAAAGTGAAAGGACTGTCCTTGTTATCTATAATTACGCACGATCATATGTGTGTCTTAAAATGTCTAATAATTTATAATTACAGAGAAGTAGCGGTGCAGTAAATTCCGTGGAAATATTTCACGCTCCTGAAAGCCACCTTGAAATAGAGGTTAGATCATTAGCCATTACGCTTATCTCTGTTTTCAAAAACCTTTTGTTACAGTTTCTTAAAGAAAGCGCTGAGGCACTGCAAGCGTCACATCTGGTTCCTGAGAATCCTCTGCCAGCACAACGTCGAGCGGAGAAATTGCTCCTTAGAAGAGACCAATGCAAAAATGGTAGCCATTGAAGACCGCAAACTTGCCCTGGCGGAAAGAAAACTTACGGCGCTGGAGGAAAGAAATTGCATCGAAGGGAGGAAGGCCGATGCTTTGGAAGAAAATAATAAAATTGTATCTAATATATTGAACAAATTGGATAATTTTTTGCAAAACTGAATTTTTATTGGGTTAAGTTTTTTAAGCTGTAGGACAGCGCTGTGATTTTTTATATTTCTTGTAAATAAATTAGATATTTAGGCGGTAAGTTAAGTTTTTTAAGCTGTAGGATAGCGCTGTGATTTTTTATATTTCTTGTAAATAAATTGGATATTTAAGCGGTAGGTTAAGTTTTTTAAGCAGTAGGATAGCGCTGTGATTTTTTATATTTCTTGTAAATAAATTAAATATTTAATCCGTAGGTTAAGTTTTTCAAGCTGTAGGACAGCGCTGTGATTTCTTTATGAAATTTCTATTTAAAAAATATTTGCAAACATAGTTCAAATAAATCAACGCAAAATTTTAATGAATAACTGTTTTTTATTGAAGAAAACAAATTATTAAAAATCAATGTAAATATTTAGATGCTTACTTGCTAAAATACCTTAAGCTACATAACTACAAACTCCAACATTTTCCTTATATTATTAATTACATTATTTCTGCCGTTACTGATGGTATTTAAAAAAAGTAAGAAAGGCAATTTAATAACTCACAAAACTCAGTAATTAAAATAGGTATTTATAACTTATTGTCTAGCAACAATGCCATAATGAAGACTAGTTATTTCATCATCGTAATTAATCTCCTCGTCAAAACTTAAGCTATTAGTCTCCTCAATTCCATTTCTTACGTTATTCAATATCATCACATTGTGCAAAATTATACACGCTTTTATAATTTTTCCGGCTAAAACTGGATCATACATAAGAACTCTATCTTTTGAAAGGCATCGAAATCTAGATTTTAATACTCCAAAACAGCGTTCAATACAGTTTCTTGCTTTCCGGTGATGTCTATTATAATTATCTTCTGATGCTGAGAGTCTGTTTCCCAAAATAGGAGTCATTAAATAAGGCAATTGAGGGTATCCACTATCACCTAAGCATATAAAAGAAAACATGTGCAAGGTAAATATTCTACATATGTATGAACTTTTGATAGAATCTGAGAAAACGAAGAATTATTAAATTATATTAAGTAATATTAATTTTAAATTTACTTTTCTTTACAGCCTGTTTTTCTTCAACAGTTAATGGGAACTTTATGTACCTAGTTAAACAAAAATATTTGTCCATAAAATTGGCAATTTCCCTAATGGACCTACTAGCGCTGCTTTGTCATACATTAAGCAAAAAGTCTTGTCCCACCGAACGTTGGTAGCTTCCTAAAAAAGTATCAATTCATTTAATGAAATAGTAAATGAGAGTTCATATGTACATATATAAGTATGTATCTTGGGCGAAAAATCGCAAGGAAAATCGCTACAAGAAACCTTAAAATTTTCGGCAATCCACCACTTGATTTCCTTTGCAGCATAAAGCGACGAATTTCGTTAAAAACATTTCTGCATATTTTTTTTGGAAGTCGAAATATTTCAGTAAACCGCTCCTCTGAAATACAGAAGGGAATAGTGGACTCGCGCAAAAACTTTATTTTACTTCGCAAACGATTCCGTAAATCTCGCTGAGAGTTTAATGAAATACTATATAAATACCTTCGCAGCGCACTCATTTCAATATATTTATTTACACAACACTTTCTTATTAAGACAGCCAATTTTTATTTACAAAATAGAGCGAGATTGCGGCACAGCTTTTAATTTTTCAGAAATTTATCAAATTATCGGCTACCATAAACTTAAACAAAATTTGACGTTTCTCAAACTACACCAGCGACCTGCGGTGGATAAAAGTATAAAAAATTTCCTTGGAGATTTTTGGTGATGAAAAAGCCAGAATCGCATTTAAGAAAAATCGCCAAAAGTTCGGATAATTTTTAGAGTTATAGCGTTAGCGAATGCTGGAATGCTAATTCTTCGACCCTCTCTAGAAGCCCAGCGGGTCCTTGCCACCGTCGTACTTGATCCCCCATATGCGTACACGGTCCATGATCGTTTTGCCTGATGGTTGCGAATCGACGAACACCGGGTTCATGGGAACGTTGGGCGTTCCCATCGTACTGTCGTTGTTATTGGGTTGTTGGGTTGGTGGTAGTAATAGCATCTCGGTTCTCTTCGGTGTATGCCTCACCGCTAAATCTATAACTCGATCGTGATAGTCCTCTGTCTCTCCTTCCAGTTGTAGAAACGCCGCGACGTTCATGAATTAGCAAGGCCAACCTCCGTCGTATAGGTCACCAGCTCCTCCTTGTTTTAATAATAAACCCACTTTGTTTTTACCATCTTGGCTTTTTTTTTTTCTTTCCGCCCTTATTTAATGTTCTTTTCTCTATAAGGGCTCCACGTTGGGCGCCATTTGTAACGAATCGCGGTTTCTCCGGTCTATAACTGGGCCGTGGCTCAGTCGGATTGTTGGGTCTCCTTACAAAACAAATAAATACACAGCGATTTATTACTGTGATCTTTACTTCTCTTTTATCCGCTTTCGTAATGTCGTCACGGTACGTAAGGCCTGGTAGCGTTCGCACGTCATACCATATAATGTATCTAATGTAAGTATTGGTAGCGTTTTCACGGCACACCATATAATATAAGTACTGGTAGCGTTTTCACGCCACACCATATAATATAAGTACTGGTAGCGTTTTCAAGGCACACCATATAATATAAGTACTGGTAGCGTTTTAACGGCACACCATATAATGTCAGTACCTACTAAGCAACTTAGTTCGCACAATCGTTGCTTACCCGTTCAGTCTCCGTTTCCACGATCGCCCGGATTACATGACTACTCTACAACGACTGTCCGCTAATGTGATTTGCTTCTCTATTTATACTGTCCCGCGCGCAGGCAGGCAGTTATTCTAATAATATTGTTGCTACTTTTGTATTGTATTGTGTTATGTGTACATATCCCAGTGGTATTGTTAATACCTTGTGTTTGTACATAGCGTATTTATGTAAAATTAAACATTTCGCTTAATGTGTAATTATGTGAATGCAGTTCAATGTACATATGTATGTATTTATAACTAAATTTCATTAAGGATAACAATTTGTTATAAGGTAATATAATTCAATACTTCAGTTATATACAACAATTTAACCAATTGTGGAGGCCCTGGGGCTTTAGACTTGGGGTCTTCGCACAGTTGCAATGTATTATTTTTAAAAATATACTCTACACATAATAAGATATTAAAGAAAAAATATAAAAGTCGCGCCGATGGTTTAGATAAAGTATAATAGATTTTTAGTTAATACTTAACAAAAATTTTAATGGGCCGATGGGAAGAAGTTTGTAAAATATTTTTAGAAGAAAAAAGAATAGCAGAGAAATCTTACAAATGTATAAATAAAAACATAAAAATAAGGACAGAGACAGTAGTCAAACATTTAACAATAATATTAACATCTCTCAACAGATAAGGTAAGGAAATACGAGATATAAATAGCCAGCTTACTAAAAGTCACCAAATAGAAGCATATCAAATATTTTCAAGTGTCAGAGATAAACTAGTATCCTCACTTGCCAGGTACAACATAGAAGTGACGGTACCAACTGTATAAACTATTTATCCCACATTAAGAACTCGCTGATGGTATATTTATTGCCAATACCATTGCGAATAAACGTGAAACTTTTGTAAGAATCATAAAGACAACAAACAAAATTGCAACCATTCAGAACTACGATGTAAAAGCAGAAGATTTATCTGATTATTTAATAATAAAGAAAAATTAGACAGACTAAATAAACATTTTCCACCATTCGTTAGTCAGCAACTTAATACATTATGTTCAGAATTCATAGATATATTTGCTTTAGCAAATGAACCCATCACTCCCGACAATTTTTACAAACAAAAACTATGTATGAAAGACAATACCGCAGTTTATGTAAAAAACTATAGAATATCAGAAGCTCAAAAAATTGAAATAAATCAACAGGTAACTAAACTTATTAAGGATGATTTAATAGAACCATCAATGTCAGCATATAATAGTCCTATACTTTTAGATTCGATTATTTAAGATATGTATTTTCCACCTGTAGAAAATATAACTTCAAGTTGCACCCTGATAAATGCTTGGTTTTCAAACAAGATGTTACATACCTAGGACATAAATGCACCAATAAAGGAATTTTACCAGACCTAAGTAAATTCGAAATAGTTTAAAGTTATCTAACGCCTAAAAATACCGATAAAGCAAAAACATTCGTTGCTTTCTGCAATTATTATAGAAAATTTATACCCAACTTTGCTGAATACTCTAGAATTATAACTAGATTATGTAAAAAGAATGTCATCTTCAATTGGACAGAAGAATGCGTAAATGCCTTTAAATATTTAAAAAATGCTTTAATTAGTCCAAATATTCTGCAATACCCTGACTTTAGTAAAGAATTTTGTATCACAACAGACGCAAGTGGTTTTGCTTGTGGTGCAGTACTAAGTCAAGGGGATGAAGGAAAGCAATTACCAATTGCTTACGGTTCACGATCATATACAAAAGGTGAAATAAACAAAGCAACAATCGAAAAAGAATTAGCAGCAATACATTGGGCCATTTCTCATTTTAGACCATATGTATATGGCAGAAAATTCTTAATTAAAAGTTCGAAAATTTCAAAAAAAATATTTATTAAATTTAAAAAAATAGAATGGACTGAAAGATTTCGATTTCGAAAATTTCAACAATATTTATACTTGACTTACAAGTATGTGAAATGCCGTACATGTACTGTGCATGTACAATAAGGCAATTTTCAAAAATTCTAAAATTTCACAAAAATTATTTTATAAATTAAAAAAAGATATAATGGACTGAAAGATAATTGATTATTCTTTTTAATAATATTCATTAAAATTTGTGATTATTGTACATTTAAAAAAAAATTTATACTTGACTTACAAGTATGTGAAATGCCGTACATGTACTCTGCACATGCAATAATAATAATAATAATAATACCTTGAAAATTGACATCACATTTTAATGTATTTATTGTCACAGTCAATGTGAATGATCAAGTGTATGCGCCCAGTTATGTACCTATAGCTCTACTGCTCACTCTCGAGCTCTTTATGGGGTCAGTGCTCTCTATAAAACCATCAGTACTGAAAATAATCAGTTATACCTACATCAAATGATATATCCTATTTTGGTTTGATTTTCTAAACAAGTTTTTTTTATTTTTTCAATTAATTTTAGTGATAAACTACAAGGTCATACCAAAATCATGGTAAATAAATTGAAAATATATTTTGTTATCTAATTTTTGCGCAGAACTCCTTTCTGCATAAGCGTCCGTCGGCCATCCTGAAAAAAATAACGCTAGCCGGACAAACTCCGGTTATTACATCAGTGCTTTTGTGCAGAGCTCCGTTCATATTTTATATTCAATGCAGAAATCCTATTTTAATTATAATTAGCATTTAAAAAGAGCTATTTTTTACTTAAAACTTATCTTTTATAAAAACACGTCGATTAAAATGTTGTCTCAACTTTACACTTCAGAATTTTCCGAATACTACGTGCCATTTGCAAACCTCCTATGAAGTTTCTTTCTCGCATATGCGAAATTAGCCTAACTGGTGATTATCTCTTTTGAGCAACTATAAATGACAACCATTTTAGCGGACATCAGACAGTCAGTAAAGAAAACCACCAAAACTTCATTGTCTCATTCTCGCATATATACAACCATAGCAAGCGTAGCGCGTCGCGAGTGTCTCTTTTTTGCAAACCATGGCAGTCATCGGTAATCTGACTGTCAGTGCTGATTTTATGAATGAGAGTGTATGGTAATTCTGTCAGCATGTTCTCGTAGGGTTAATAAACACATTAATGTATGAACCACAGTATATACAGTAAGCAACCTTTTCGATAATTTATCGGAAAAATTCACCTCCCAAAAGGACTTATACTCGTGTAACTCTTTTTAACGAAAGAAATCTTTCAACAGGGTTTTGTGCAGCAAGGAACTACACAAGTTTTATTTTATTCATTAATAAATAAAAAAGCGCGTTGAGCGCTGAGTTGAGCTAATTAGTAGTTCCCAAACTAATATTCTGTTGCATATGGTTTGTTTTAAATTTTCAATTTGTTTTCTTTTAAATTGATCTTCAAATGGTGCTAAAGGTCATATGCATGTTATTTTCTTTTTTTTTTTGTCATAATTAGAATGAAAAATATTAACTGCTGGAATTTTAACTAGATATTTAAAACCGGCGCTTAGATAGCAATTCAGACTTACTCGCACACAGTGTGAGTTCAACATTAAGTGTAATATGTTCCTATTCATTTATTTGTTTTAATGTATTTATTTAATTGTTTATGAAGTCAATGAACATACATTCTTACATACTACACTTAAACTCTCATATTTCATTAACATTTCAAGGCGTTATTCATACATAGGGTTTTGACCCTACCTCTAAATAGTTGCATGCAAAATATTCAATACATTTTTCGGTGATATTTATTATACAAGTATATATTTTGATTCACAAATGCTTATAATTTTTTATATAATTTCTGTTCTAATTAAATTTTTCAACCGGAAAAGAATGCAAACACATTTTAAAAGGAAAATGATCCCTGACAATCACTTTTGATCCCCAGACGGGATATATCGTCAGTATTTATATACTTTGCACGCTGCGTGCTTCGAAATATATAAAGACAATGGAACAAGAAAATAAAATTTGTGCATGCTTAGCTATAATACTGGCATTTTCATTAAAAACAAAACAACTAAAGAGAAGGGGCTTTAGTAAAGAATACGGACCGTTCAGCTAGAAAAAAATTAAAAAGTGTGCGTGAACCGCCTTCTCTCACTGACTTCGATGGTGAACTTTTCTTTTGGTGCTAACTAATAGGGTCGGTGTTATGGAGGAGTAAAGGGGTAACTAAACTTATTAAGGATGATTTAATATAACCATCAATGTCAGAATACAATAGTCCTTTACTATTAATTCCTAAAAAATCACTTCCTGGAACAACAGATAAAAGATGGAGGCTAATAATAGACTACCGAGCAATAAATAAAAAATTAACTGCAGACCAGTTTCCACTACCGAGAATAGATGATATTTTAGATTAATTAGGAAGAGAAAAATATTTTTCTTGATTAGACTTAACGTCCGGTTTTCACCAAATTGAATTAAGCCTAGAATCGAGAGATATAACATCGTTTACAGCAGACGGTGGAACTTACCGCTTTAAGAGATTACCATATGGTTTAAAAGTAGCTACAAATTTGTTTCTTGGAATGATGACCTTAGCATTCGTAGGTCTCAAACCGTCACAGGCATCTCTATATATGGATGATTTAGTAGTAATAGGATGTTCTGAAAAACGTATGGTACAAAATTTAAGAGATGTATTTTCCACCTGTAGAAAATATAACTTCAAGTTGCACCCTGATAAATGCTTATTTTTCAAACAAGAAGTTACATACCTAGGACATAAATGCACCAATAAAGGAATTTTACCAGACCTAAGTAAATTTGAAATAGTTAAAAATTATCCAACGCCTAAAAATACCGATAAAGCAAAAACATCCGTTGCTTTCTGCAATTATTATAGAAAATTTATACCCAACTTTGCTGAATGCTCTAGAATTATAACTAGATTATGTAAAAAGAATGGCATCTTCAATTGGACAGAAGAATGCGTAAATGCCTTTAAATATTTAAAAAATGCTTTTATTAGTCCAAATATTCTGCAATACCCTGACTCTAGTAAATAATTTTGTATCACAACAGACGCAAGTGGTTTTGCTTGTGGTGCAGTACTAAGTCAAGAGGATGAAGGAAAGCAATTACCAGTTGCTTACGGTTCACGATCATTTACAAAAGGTGAAATAAACAAAGCAACAATCGAAAAAGAATTAGCAGCAATACAATGGGCCATTTCTCATTTTAGACCATATGTATATGGCAGAAAATTCTTAATTAAAAGTTCGAAAATTTCAAAAAAAATATTTATTAAATTTAAAAAAATAGAATGGACTGAAAGATTTCGATTTCGAAAATTTCAACAATATTTATACTTGACTTACAAGTATGTGAAATGCCGTACATGTACTGTGCATGTACAATAAGGCAATTTTCAAAAATTCTAAAATTTCACAAAAATTATTTTATAAATTAAAAAAAGATATAATGGACTGAAAGATAATTGATTATTCTTTTTAATAATATTCATTAAAATTTGTGATTATTGTACATTTAAAAAAAAATTTATACTTGACTTACAAGTATGTGAAATGCCGTACATGTACTCTGCACATGCAATAATAATAATAATAATAATAATAATAATACCTTGAAAATTGACATCACATTTTAATGTATTTATTGTCACAGTCAATGTGAATGATCAAGTGTATGCGCCCAGTTATGTACCTATAGCTCTACTGCTCACTCTCGAGCTCTTTATGGGGTCAGTGCTCTCTATAAAACCATCAGTACTGAAAATAATCAGTTATACCTACATCAAATGATATATCCTATTTTGGTTTGATTTTCTAAACAAGTTTTTTTTATTTTTTCAATTAATTTTAGTGATAAACTACAAGGTCATACCGAAATCATGGTAAATAAATTGAAAATATATTTTGTTATCTAATTTTTGCGCAGAACTCCTTTCTGCATAAGCGTCCGTCGGCCATCCTGAAAAAAATAACGCTAGCCGGACAAACTCCGGTTATTACATCAGTGCTTTTGTGCAGAGCTCCGTTCATATTTTATATTCAATGCAGAAATCCTATTTTAATTATAATTAGCATTTAAAAAGAGCTATT
This sequence comes from Philophylla caesio, assembly GCA_963971545.1. Taxonomy (NCBI): domain Eukaryota; kingdom Metazoa; phylum Arthropoda; class Insecta; order Diptera; family Tephritidae; genus Philophylla; species Philophylla caesio. The sequence continues at coordinate 13,746,761 of OZ020605.1, forward strand.
TTTTACTTAAAACTTATCTTTTATAAAAACACGTCGATTAAAATGTTGTCTCAACTTTACACTTCAGAATTTTCCGAATACTACGTGCCATTTGCAAACCTCCTATGAAGTTTCTTTCTCGCATATGCGAAATTAGCCTAACTGGTGATTATCTCTTTTGAGCAACTATAAATGACAACCATTTTAGCGGACATCAGACAGTCAGTAAAGAAAACCACCAAAACTTCATTGTCTCATTCTCGCATATATACAACCATAGCAAGCGTAGCGCGTCGCGAGTGTCTCTTTTTTGCAAACCATGGCAGTCATCGGTAATCTGACTGTCAGTGCTGATTTTATGAATGAGAGTGTATGGTAATTCTGTCAGCATGTTCTCGTAGGGTTAATAAACACATTAATGTATGAACCACAGTATATACAGTAGGCAACCTTTTCGATAATTTATCGGAAAAATTCACCTCCCAAAAGGACTTATACTCGTGTAACTCTTTTTAACGAAAGAAATCTTTCAACAGGGTTTTGTGCAGCAAGGAACTACACAAGTTTTATTTTATTCATTAATAAATAAAAAAGCGCGTTGAGCGCTGAGTTGAGCTAATTAGTAGTTCCCAAACTAATATTCTGTTGCATATGGTTTGTTTTAAATTTTCAATTTGTTTTCTTTTAAATTGATCTTCAAATGGTGCTAAAGGTCATATGCATGTTATTTTCTTTTTTTTTTGTCATAATTAGAATGAAAAATATTAACTGCTGGAATTTTAACTAGATATTTAAAACCGGCGCTTAGATAGCAATTCAGACTTACTCGCACACAGTGTGAGTTCAACATTAAGTGTAATATGTTCCTATTCATTTATTTGTTTTAATGTATTTATTTAATTGTTTATGAAGTCAATGAACATACATTCTTACATACTACACTTAAACTCTCATATTTCATTAACATTTCAAGGCGTTATTCATACATAGGGTTTTGACCCTACCTCTAAATAGTTGCATGCAAAATATTCAATACATTTTTCGGTGATATTTATTATACAAGTATATATTTTGATTCACAAATGCTTATAATTTTTTATATAATTTCTGTTCTAATTAAATTTTTCAACCGGAAAAGAATGCAAACACATTTTAAAAGGAAAATGATCCCTGACAATCACTTTTGATCCCCAGACGGGATATATCGTCAGTATTTATATACTTTGCACGCTGCGTGCTTCGAAATATATAAAGACAATGGAACAAGAAAATAAAATTTGTGCATGCTTAGCTATAATACTGGCATTTTCATTAAAAACAAAACAACTAAAGAGAAGGGGCTTTAGTAAAGAATACGGACCGTTCAGCTAGAAAAAAATTAAAAAGTGTGCGTGAACCGCCTTCTCTCACTGACTTCGATGGTGAACTTTTCTTTTGGTGCTAACTAATAGGGTCGGTGTTATGGAGGAGTAAAGGGGTAACTAAACTTATTAAGGATGATTTAATATAACCATCAATGTCAGAATACAATAGTCCTTTACTATTAATTCCTAAAAAATCACTTCCTGGAACAACAGATAAAAGATGGAGGCTAATAATAGACTACCGAGCAATAAATAAAAAATTAACTGCAGACCAGTTTCCACTACCGAGAATAGATGATATTTTAGATTAATTAGGAAGAGAAAAATATTTTTCTTGATTAGACTTAACGTCCGGTTTTCACCAAATTGAATTAAGCCTAGAATCGAGAGATATAACATCGTTTACAGCAGACGGTGGAACTTACCGCTTTAAGAGATTACCATATGGTTTAAAAGTAGCTACAAATTTGTTTCTTGGAATGATGACCTTAGCATTCGTAGGTCTCAAACCGTCACAGGCATCTCTATATATGGATGATTTAGTAGTAATAGGATGTTCTGAAAAACGTATGGTACAAAATTTAAGAGATGTATTTTCCACCTGTAGAAAATATAACTTCAAGTTGCACCCTGATAAATGCTTATTTTTCAAACAAGAAGTTACATACCTAGGACATAAATGCACCAATAAAGGAATTTTACCAGACCTAAGTAAATTTGAAATAGTTAAAAATTATCCAACGCCTAAAAATACCGATAAAGCAAAAACATTCGTTGCTTTCTGCAATTATTATAGAAAATTTATACCCAACTTTGCTGAATGCTCTAGAATTATAACTAGATTATGTAAAAAGAATGGCATCTTCAATTGGACAGAAGAATGCGTAAATGCCTTTAAATATTTAAAAAATGCTTTTATTAGTCCAAATATTCTGCAATACCCTGACTCTAGTAAATAATTTTGTATCACAACAGACGCAAGTGGTTTTGCTTGTGCTGCAGTACTAAGTCAAGAGGATGAAGGAAAGCAATTACCAGTTGCTTACGGTTCACGATCATTTACAAAAGGTGAAATAAACAAAGCAACAATCGAAAAAGAATTAGCAGCAATACAATGGGCCATTTCTCATTTTAGACCATATGTATTTGGCAGAAAATTCTTAATTAAAAGTTCGAAAATTTCATAAAAAATATTTATTAAATTGTTCATTTTTCTGTTGGCCTAGTAAAATGTTAATATTTTATAATTTTATTGAGCTCAAGGCCAGTTTATGAAAAATTTGTTTGTGAAAAAACAACAACAGTTTTTAATGGTTGAAGTTATAGTACTATTTCGGAAATCACCACATTTCCTCATCAGACTTCTTTTTGATTATTAAATTAAATTATTTTTAATTTAATTTTCATAACCACTTCTCTCAGGCTTTGAACCCGGGAGCTCGGAGTTGCAGAGCCAATACGCTACCTATTGTGCTACGCTACCCAAGTTGGCTGTTGTGTTTATTTCATCTTCCTTAGACAAACCAACTACAAACAAGAGCAACTGATCTGCCGCTATTTAACTTGTTTGTGTGGTTGTTGTTTGTGTTTTTATTTTGCAAATTCTTTATTTTATGCATTTTTAAGGCGTGCTCATCCTTGTATACAATGTTTGTTCATTTTTCTGTTGGCCTAGTAAAATGTTAATATTTTATAATTTTATTAAGCTCAAGGCCAGTTTATGGAAGATTTGTTTGTGAAAAAACAACAACAGCTTTTAATGGTTGAAGTTATAGTACTATTTCGGAAATCACCACATTTCCTCATCAGACTTCTTTTTGATTATTAAATTAAATTATTTTTAATTTAATTTTCATAACCACTTCTCTCAGCCTTTGAACCCGGGAGCTCGGAGTTGCAGAGCCAATACGCTACCTATTGTGCTACGCTAGCCGAGTTGGCTGTTGTGTTTATTTCATCTTCCTTAAACAAACCAACTACAAACAAGAGCAACTGATCTGCCGCTATTTAACTTGTTTCTGTGGTTGTTGTTTGTGTTTTTATTTTGCAAATTCTTTATTTTATGCATTTTTAAGGCGTGCTCATCCTTGTATACAATGTTTGTTCATTTTTCTGTTGGCCTAGTAAAATGTTAATATTTTATAATTTTATTGAGCTCAAGGCCAGTTTATGGAAGATTTGTTTGTGAAAAAACAACAACAGTTTTTAATGATTGAAGTTATAGTTCTATTTCGGAAATCACCACATTTCCTCATCAGACTTCTTTTTGATTATTAAATTAAATTATTTTTAATTTAATTTTCATAACCACTTCTCTCAGGCTTTGAACCCGGGAGCTCGGAGTTGCAGAGCCAATACGCTACCTATTGTGCTACGCTAGCCGAGTTGGCTGTTGTGTTTATTTCATCTTCCATAAACTGGCCTTGAGCTCAATAAAATTATAAAATATTAACATTTTACTAGGCCAACATAAAAATGAACAAACATTGTATACAAGGATGAGCACGCCTTAAAAATGCATAAAAAAAAGAATTTGCAAAATAAAAACACAAACAACAACCACACAAACAAGTTAAATAGCGGCAGATCAGTTGCTCTTGTTTGTAGTTGGTTTGTTTAAGGAAGATGAAATAAACACAACAGCCAACTCGGCAAGCGTAGCACAATAGGTAGCGTATTGGCTCTGCAACTCCGAGCTCCCGGGTTCAAAGCCTGAGAGAAGTGGTTATGAAAATTAAATTAAAAATAATTTAATTGAATAATCAAAAAGAAGTCTGATGAGGAAATGTGGTGATTTCCGAAATAGTACTATAACTTCAACCATTAAAAACTGTTGTTGTTTTTTCACAAACAAATCTTCCATAAACTGGCCTTGAGCTCAATAAAATTATAAAATATTATTATTTATTAAATTTAAAAAAATTGAATGGACTGAAAGATTTCGATTTCGAAAATTTTAACAATATTTATACTTGACTTACGAGGATGTGAAATGCCGTACATGTACTGTGCATGTACAATAATAATAATAATCATAATAATACCTTGAAAATTGACATCACATTTTAATGTATTTATTGTCACAGTCAATGTGAATGATCAAGTGTATGCGCACAGTTATGTACCTATAGCTCTACTGCTCACTCTCGTGCTCTTTATGGGGTCAGTGCTCCCTATAAAACCATCAGTACTGAAAATATTCAGTTATACCTACATCAAATGATATATCCTATTTTGGTTTGATTTTCTAAACAAGTTTTTTTTATTTTTTTAATTAATTTTAGTGACTACAAGGTAATACCAAAATCATGGTAAAATTAATGGAAAATATATTTTGTTATCTAATTTTTGCGCAGAACTCCTTTCTGCATAAGCGTCCGTCGGCCATCCTGAAAAAAATAACGCTAGCCGGACAAACTCCGGTTATTCCATCAGTACTTTTGTGCAGAGCTCCGTTCATATTTTATATTCAATGCAGAAATCCTATTTTATTTATAATTAGCATTTAAAAAGAGCTATTTTTTACTTAAAACTTATCTTTTATAAAAACACGATGATTAAAATGTTGTCTCAACTTTACACTTCAGAATTTTCCGAATACTGCGTGCCATTTGCACACCTCCTATGAATTTGTTGTGGGTTTTTTTCTCGCATATGCGAAATTAGCCTAAGTGGTGAGTATCTCTTTTGAGCAACTATAAATGACAACAATTTTAGCGGACATCAGACAGTCAGTAAAGAAAAACACCAAAACTTAATTGTCTCATTCTCGCATATATACAACCAAGCGTAGCGCGTCGCGAGTGTCCCTTTTTAGCAAACCATGGCAGTCATTTTACCGGTAATCTGACAGTCAGCGCATGTTCTCGTAGGGTTAATAAACACATTAATGTATGAACCACAGTATATACAGTAGGCAACCTTTTCGATAATTTATCGGAAAAATTCACCTCCCAAAAGGACTTATACTCGTGTAACTCTTTTTAACGAAAGAAATCTTTCAACAGGGATTTGTGCAGCAAGGAACTACACAAGTTTTATTTTATTCATTAATAAATAAAAAAGCGCGTTGAGCGAGTTAATATCGTTACTCGATATTTTGAGTAAAAAGAACATTTTTTTGGGTTACACTGAAATGTGCACTCTTTATTCATAATCTTTAGACTGACTTGTTTACATGAATCTTAAAGCTATTTATAGTACTGAGATGCGTCGGTCGTTATCTGTTTACTAGTAGGTAGCTATTTGGGTTTGTTTTAGTGATAGTCCATTTCTATTGTTATAAGTTTTGTCCGTTGCAGTTCGTGGTAAATCATGTTTAGACAAGTTCTGTTGTTTTGATATTGTTATTATACAAGGTCAAAGGTTGATTATCGGCATTATTGTTTGTAAACAATAATTATGTATACATATATGTATGCAGTGTATATATGTATGTGGTGTATACATACATATATATGTATGTTAGTACTAACGTCGTTAACTCTCCTCCCTCTTAAAACGGAGCGTCCCGCTATGGTGATGCTACGAGTTGGTGTTGAAGACGGTTCATTTCGATATCGTATAATTCGTCAATTTGTCTTTGTCTGTGAAGCATTCTTCTATTTTCATAGAATCGGCAGAGATGACTACTAAAGTAAGGACACCCATTATGATGAAGAACGTAAAATATACTGGGTTTTCCTCAATAGGTATTAAAAATGTTGAGAGTTTTTGGATATTGCTGAATTTGTAGATTGAGTTTGAAGAAAGGTTGCGGAGTACTTCAAGTTGTTCGCTATGCTGGTTGTGTATGATTTCTCTAAGTTGTCGTTGATGATTGTAATATGTGATATTATCGATGGTTGTAGGTTCATTAAAGCGTATTAATTTAGGGCCTGATATATGCATGTTGTTCCAAGTGTGCTGGTAATCTGTAAGAATGTATCCATTCTCTAGGATGCGGAGTGGAGCATTATTTTCGTGGATTGTTTCGCATTGAGCTGATTTGTCTTCTAGTATTTTTATAGTACAATTGTCGGAGGGTTCGGACTTACAAATAAAGTTACTCATATAATTTCTACATTTGGATATTCTTTGATAGTTGTTACATTTTGCGATCTTAGGGTCTAAATTAATTTTACCATGTTTATATGCTAAAGGATATACATTAAATAGGCTACATTTAGTTTCTAGGATGGGATATTTGTATATTGTTATAATTGCTTCTTGTAGGTAACAGATATGAATGTCGGCATATTCTAATATATTAATTATTGGAAGATCTAGTTTTTCGTGGTTTATTAAATCGTACACATCTTTCAAATTTAATGTGCCAGAATAAAAAATTATTAGTTTTCGCAAAATTTATAGTGTTTGTTATTGATTGGAGTTCATTATAAACTTCTGATATAACAATGTTTTCGGTTATTGCTTTGGGATCAAGGGTTTCGAGTATTCTTTCGAACTGTGAGTTAATTGCTCTTTGCTTATTATTTTTTTCTATTATCATATTAAGTGAAGTTTTGATTTCTACAAGGTCATCGTGGTCTGGAGTGCCAGTGATGAACTTTAACACGGAGCCAAGAAAGTTTAGTGATCTTTTTGGTCTATAAATATTTGGAATGAGTTGAGTTTTCAGAGTTTCGATTTTGTTCACTAAAATTTTAGTTTCAGGTTGGTTTTCTAGATTATACGATGTTTTCATTATACTTTCGTATGGTGCTAGTATTTTTGAAAGGTTAGATATGTGATACAAGTAAGCTGTATCCTGATAAATGTAAACAGGGTCGGTTTCCACCAGAACATATTTCCTATTAGTTAAATCTATTATATTGTCGCAAAGTGCGATAGAGAAAAGTAAGGTAAACACTATTCCGTACATGCCTTTGCTCTAATATTGTCCTTATGGATAATTACTCTTTTATTTGTTGTTACTGTGTCGCCGTTGTCTTTTTTGACTATATGTTTCGCGTATTTTTTTACGTTTTTGTTCCGTCTATGCGTCTTTGAATATATTACGTCTCCTTCTTTGTAGTTCAGTTGTTTGCGATTGCGGTTGTGGTATCGCAAAACTCTCTCTTGGTTTTGTTGAATACGCTCTTTGATGTCAGGATACCTCCTTTGATTGAAAAACACGTCCTCGGGTTTCTCGTTGGTTACCGAATGGATAGTTTTGTTGTACTGTCGGACTGCTTCAAATATTTGTTCATCCGGTGCCGAACTGTGTTGGTGTGCCAAAACTTTTGCGAGTTCAATTATGGTGCTATGCGTTATTTGTAATCGCTTGTATATTTGTTGTGCACATATGCCAGTAAATGTTGACTCGTTATCAGTCATTACAAACTTTGCATTAGGGTATATTTGTGATAGTATCTCGTCGATGTATTTGTATGTGTCTTTCTTTGATGGTATTTGTCTCAAATAGCAGAATTTTGAGTACTTGTCGGTTGAACTAATGTACATATTATTGCTCATAAAAAAAAAGTCTAAGTGTATTCGCCTACCTTGCTCGGTACTGGTGCTGAACCTATTGGTGGTTTATTTGGTCGGCGTTCATATTTGTTTGTGAGGCAAATTTCGCAGTCCTGTACTTCCTTTTTACAAGCGTCACGTATGTTGGGCCAGTAATATCTGAGCGAAATTTCCTGTGCGTTATTTTTATAGTTTCTGTGAGCACGTCTGTGTGTGTCTTGTATGATTTGTTCTTGTTGTTCGGTTTCGGTGATGTCGTCAACCAATTTTTGCGCTAGTACGATCGATACGGTTGGAAATGTGTCGATAATGTCATTTTCGACGTGAAATAATATTTCCTCGTCTATTTGCAGGGCATTAGTTACCTTTGGTCTATTAATATTTTTTAGTCTGTCTAGCATTTCAGTTTTGGTGTTAAAAAAAATCGTATGTCGGCTGTTAGAAAATATGTTTTGTGAGGATATTTCGATGGGATTCTGATCTGACTGTCTTACAATAATTTGGTTCCTAAAGCGTTTAGTGGTTGCTTTACTCGTTTGAGTTTTTGTGTTGGGGAGCTTTGTGCTGAATGTTGGGAGTCATCAGAGTTTACAGTGTTGTTTATTTGGTGGCGAGAAAGTGCGTCAGCGACAACGTTCTGATGTCCGGGTTTATAAACGAGTTTTGCGCCGTATTCTTCGATAAAATTTTTCCATATTTTTAATTTTGTATTGGGGTTTTTTTCTGATATAGAGAAGATTAAAGATTGATGGTCAGTGTAAATTGTTAAATCAGCTATACCATACAAGTAATTACGTAGTTTCTGTAGTGACCACACAATTGCGAGTAACTCTTTCTCATTCGTGGCGTAATTCTGTTCTGTTTCGCTGAGTGTTCGGGAAATAAATGATATAGGTTTTTGATTTTGAGATATTACGGCTCCGATAGCGTACTTACTAGCATCTGTGGTTAATTCGAAAGGTTTGTTAAAATTTGGTTGGAAGAGTTCAACTTGGGCTTGCAGTTCCTCTTTTATTTTGTTCAGTGCTTCTAGTGCACGTTCGTCTAAGCTGATTTTTATTTTTGCACTTTGATTCTTAGATATGCCGCCGTTATCTCCTCTAAGATACGTAGTAAGTGGCTTGACTATGGCTGCGAAATTCTGTATGAATTTTCGATAATAACTCGCAAGGCCTAGGAAGGATCTGAGTTCCTTAAGCGTTGTGGGAATAGGGAAATCTTTAATGGTTTTTATTTTTGAAGGATCAACTGTGATCCTGTTATATTTAATTATGTGCCCTAAATATTCTACAGAGTCCTGGAAAAAGTGAGATTTTTCATTGGAGATCTTCATGTTGGCCTGGTGAAGCGCGTTTATGATTATGTGGATATGTTCGATATGTTCTTTGGGAGAGAAAGAATAAATGAGAACATCGTCTATATAAACGTAAGCGAACTTCCCGATATATGGTCTAAGAATATCGTCCACGCATCTTTGAAAAATGGATGGGGCATTTTTCAGGCCGAACGGCATACGAAGGAATTCGTACTTAGCTCCATTTACACTAAAGGCCGTTTTTTCTCTGTCAGATTCATTAGTAAGGATCTGATGGAAGCCAGACTCTAAATCTAAAGTAGTAAATACCTTTGCATTACCTAAATTCTGTATGGTCATAGCCACATCAGGTATGGGGTATCTATCTGTGATAGTTTGAGCGTTTAGCTTCTGAAAGTCTAGAACCATTCTGCGCTTAGGTTTCCCTTGTTCATCGGTACCTTTTTTAGCGACTGTCCAAATGGGAGAGTTGTACGGACTTTTGCTGAGTTGAATTATTTCATTTTTTAAAAGTTTGTTGATTTCTTTGTTAATGAAGTCATTATCCGACATCGGGTATGTGTATTGCTTTGTCCAAATAGGATCTTCGGATTTCGTTCTAATGGTAGCTTGTATTGCGGTTGTATAAAAATGAAAGTACAAACGAAGTACTAGTTTGTATCGGGTGTTTTTTTTAGGGGTATAGAACTTCGAATTGAAATAAAACACAAGAAAATCGTTTTAAGGTCCATCAATTTGGCTTTATTGGAAGGATAATTTTATGCCATTAATGTTTAAATATGATTTCGGGCATGTGGCCGCCGCGGCTGGCTCGAATAAAGCCAATTCTACAGGTCCAATTTTCAACCACTTTTTCGAGCATATGGGGCCGTATGTCGGCAATAACGCCACGAATGTTGGCTTCCAATTCCCCTAACGTTTCTGGTTTGTTGGTGTAGACGAGCGACTTCACATATCCCCAAAGAAAATAATCCAATGGTGTCAAATCACACGATCTTGGTGGCCAATTGACAGGTCCATTCCGCGAAATTATGCGCTCAGCGAATGTTTCCTTCAATAAATCGATTGTGACGTGCGCTGTGTGGCATGTAGCGCCGTCTTGTTGGAACCACAACTCATCCACATTCATGCCATCCAATTCGGGAACAAAATAGTCGGTTATCATGGCTCTATACCGGTCTCCATTAACGGTAACTGCCTCTCCAGCATTATTGCGGAAGAAGTATGGCCCAATGACTCCACCAGCCCATAGAGCACACCAAACAGTCAGTTTTTGTGGATGTAATGGCGTTTCAAGGGTCTCATGTGGATTCTCTTCACTCCAAATGCGGCAATTTTGCTTGTTGACGTAGCCATTCAACCAAAAATGAGCCTCATCACTGAACAAAATTTTGCGATGAAAATCAGCATCGAGATCAATCTCATTTTCGGCCCATACACCAAAATCACGACGCATTGCATGGTCTCGCGGCTTTAATTCTTGCACAAGCTGGATCTTGTAAGGTCGCAAGCCAAGATCTTTGCGCAAAATCTTCCATAAAGTTGATGGACAAAGCTCCAATTGCTGTGCACGGTGGCGAATCGATTCATTCGGGTCCTCTTCAACACTTTGCTCTACAGCGGCAATTGTTTCTTCGGTGCGCACTGTTCGACGTCTCTGCGGATGCGTATTATCACATAGAGTAAACGTAGTGCGAAAACGATCCATGGTTAACCGAATTAATTGCTCTGATGGACGATTATGTCGACCATAAAATGGACGGAGCTCACGGTAAACTTCGCGAACTGAACCATTATTTTCGAAATAAATTTGCACGATTTGCAAGCGTTGTTCTTTTGTCAACCTGTTCATGATGAAATGGCAAACCAAACTGCACATAAATGACATTAGAGTTGCCAGATTTGACCACAAAATGCCAGTTTTATCTCTATTCGAAAAACACACCTGTAAAAAAAACACCCTGTACTTTCATTTTTTTGCATTATTTCGTCGATTTCTGCCCTATATTTTTCACTATTAATAGTATAATTAACTTTTTGCACAGATTCACTTTCTTTCTTGGCCCTATATTTATAGCTGAGCTTGTACTCGAAGAGATTGATCTCTGCTTTGATTTTTCTAAGTCCCTGTTCACCCAGAAGCATATCAAATTCTTCTAATGCATCTGTTTAAAAAAATGTCAGATTATGTTCTAATAATGTTACAATTTTTTTTGATTTAGTTATTGAGTAACCATGAAGGGTTTTCACTTTTACTGGCTTGATTTCAATTGGCTTACCTATATTGCATTTTGTGCTTATATAATTGTTCGTTGCTCCGGTATCGATTAGGATGTTGATAAGTTTGCCTGTATACCTGCAGTGGCGTTTCAAACACGGCAAATCGTTCATACGGCTAAAAAAACAGTCCCTGTTTCGTATTCCTCATTTTCGTATTCTGCTGCAAGCGATGTTAGTTCTTCGTCACGTGTTTGATTGACACGTTGTATCTTCTGTGGTACATTACGAGATGAAGGATTTCTTTCCCTTTTCTGTGGATCCCCGCGATATGGATTATTTGGTGGTAGTCCTTGCCTCTGGCGGTCATAGTTGTTTTGTGGTGCGGAATGATTCCTATTATAATTTGTGGATCTCATGTATTTTTGTGACGGATCTGTTTCCATTGGTTGGTGCTCTTGCCTGGGTGCAGTTTGGTTGTACTGCAGGTTAGGTCTGTACCTTTGTGGTTCTTCGTATCTTCTGCTTGACGAAGCATTGTAATGTCTGGATTATATTGCGGAAAGTCGAACTGTAAGTTCACGTTGTCGTGGTGTATAGTGCTTGCGATAGCGTAAGCGGTTTCCAAGTCCTTTGGATTGTGGCTGTAGAGGGTGCCGCTGGTGTATTTGCTGTTTAGGCCGAGAATGAATGTTCTTACCGCTTCCTGGTTTGCGTATTCTTTCATGGCTGAGGGATTCCCTGAGCTATCCATTTCGACTTTAGTGAGTGCAAGGTTAAGCGATTTACTAACTTCGCTATGGAACTCCGCCAACGTCCTTTTTCCCTGTTTTATTCTTTTCATTGCTTCAAGCAACACATACAGGGTTCTCTGGTCCGCATAGGTATAATCGAGACGGTTAATTATAGAGTAAAAATTGAATTTTGTGTCGTGGTTAATTAGAATATCGGCCGCCTCTCCTTGAATTTTGGAATGAATGATCGAGAGCGCCGTATAATACGTGGGTGTAGTAGCGTAATTCTTGATGTTTTCCATGTGTGTCCAGGCACGTTTTCTCCACGATCTATAATGGTTCGTGTCTCCTGTGAACATTGGTAGCATTTTAAAAACTTCCAAGTTAATTTGCGACGCATCAGTAATGTTGGGTGCACAGTCTTGGTATTGATCTGTAACTGTGACTGTGACTGCTGCGTTTCAAATGGTGCTAAAGGTCATATGCTTGTTATTTTTTTTTTTGTCATAATTAAAAAGAAAAATATTAACTGCTGGAATTTTAACTAGATATTTAAAACCGGCGCTTAGATAGCAATTCAGACTTACTCGCACACAGTGTGATTTCAACATTAAGTGTAATACATATGTTCCTATTCATTTATTTGTTTTAATGTATTTATTTAATTGTTTATGAAGTCAATGAACATAAATTCTTACAGACTACACTTAAATTTTCATATTTCATTAACATTTCAAGGCGTTATTCATACATAGGGTTTTGACCCTACCTCTAAATAGTTGCATGCAAAATATTCAATACATTTTTCGGTGATATTTATTATACAAGCATATATATTAATTCACAAATGCTTATAATTTTTTATATAATTTCTGTTCTGATTAAATTTTTTAACCGGAAAAGAATGCAAACACATTTTAAAAGGAAAATGATCCCTGACAAATCACTTTTGATCCCCAGACGGGATATATCGTCAGTATTTATATACTTTGCTATACACTATACAAGAAAATAAAATTTGTGCATGCTTAGCTATAATACTGGCATTTTCATTAAAAACAAACCAACTAAAGAGAAGGGGCTTTAGTAAAGAATACGGACCGTTCAGCTAGAAAAAAATTAAAAAGTGTGCGTGAACCGCCTTCTCTCACTACTTCGATGGTGTACTTTTTTTTTGGTGCTAACTAATAGGGTCGGTGTTATGGAGGAGTAAAGGGGTGACTAATCTTATTAAGGATGATTTAATAGAACCATCAATGTCAGAATATAATAGTCCTATACTATTAGTTCCTAAAAAATCACTTCCTGGAAAAACAGATAAAAGATGGAGACTAATAATAGCAATAAATAAAAAATTAACAGCAGACCAGTTTCCACTACCGAGAATAGATGATATTTTAGATTAATTAGGAAGAGAAAAATATTTTTCTTGATTAGACTTAACGTCCGGTTTTCACCAAATTGAATTAAGCCTAGAATCCAGAGATATAACATCGTTTACAGCAGACGGTGGAACTTACCGCTTTAAGATATTACCATATGGTTTAAAAGTAGCTACAAATTTGTTTCAAAGAATGATGACCTTAGCATTCGTAGGTCTCAAACCGTCACAGGCATTTCTATATATGGATTGTATTAGGATGTTCTGAAAAACGTATGGTACAAAATTTAAGAGATGTATTTTCCAGCTGTAGAAAATATAACTTCAAGTTGCACCCTGATAAATGCTTATTTTTCAAACAAGAAGTTACATACCTAGGACATAAATGCACCAATAAAGGAATTTTACCAGACCTAAGTAAATTTGAAATAGTTCAAAATTATCCAACGCCTAAAAATACCGATAAAGCAAAAACATTCGTTGCTTTCTGCAATTATTATAGAAAATTTATACCCAACTTGGCTGAATACTCTAGAATTATAACTAGATTATGTAAAAAGAATGTCATCTTCAATTGGACAGAAGAATGCGTAAATGCCTTTAAATATTAAAAAAATTCTTTAATTAGTCCAAATATTCTGCAATACCCTGACCCTAGTAAAGAATTTTGGACCACAACAGACGCAAGTGATTTTGCTTGTGGTGCAGTACTAAGTCAAGAGGATGAAGGAAAGCAATAACAATTGCTTACGGTTCACGATCATTCACAAAAGGTGAAATAAACAAAGCAACAATCGAAAAAGAATTAGCAGCAATACATTGGGCCATATCTCATTTTAGACCATATGTATATGGAAGAAAATTCTTAATTAAAAGTTCGAAAATTTCATAAAAAATATTTATTAAATTAAAAAAAATAGAATGGACTGAAAGATTTCGATTTCGAAAATTTTAACAATATTTATACTTGACTTACAAGTATGTGAAATGCCGTACATGTACTGTGCATGTACAACAAGGCAATTTTCAAAAATTCCAAAATTTCACAAAAATTATTTTATAAATTTAAAAAAAATATAATGGACTGAAAGATAATTGATTATTCTTTTTAATAATATTCATTATGTGATTATTGTACATTTAAATAAAATTATACTTGACTTACAAGTATGTGAAATGCCGTACATCTACTCTGCACATGCAATAATAATAATAATAATACCTTGAAAATTTACATCACATTTTATTGTATTTATTGTCACAGTCAATGTGAATGATCAAGTGTACGCGCACAGTTATGTACCTATAGCTCTACTGCTCACTCTCGTGCTCTTTATGGGGTCAGTGCTCCCCATAAAACCATCAGTACTGAAAATATTCAGTTATACCTACATCAAATGATATATCCTATTTTGGTTTGATTTTCTAAACAAGTTTTTTTTATTTTTTCAATTAATTTTAGTGATAAACTACAAGGTAATACCAAAATCATAGTAAATAAATGGAAAATATATTTTGTTATCTAATTTTTGCGCAGAACTCCTTTCTGCATAAGCGTCCGTCAGCCATCCTGAAAAAAATAACGCTAGCCGGACAAACTCCGGTTATTCCATCAGTACTTTTGTGCCGAGCTCCGTTCATATTTTAATTTCAATGCAGAAATCCTATTTTATTTATAATTAGCATTTAAAAAGAGCTATTTTTTACTTAAAACTTATCTTTTATAAAAACACGTCGATTAAAATGTTGTCTCAAGTTTACACTTCAGAATTTTCCGAATACTGCGTGCCATTTGCAAACCTCTTATGCATTTATTGTGTGTTTCTTTCTCGCATATGCGAAATTAGCCTAAGTGGTGATTATCTCTTTTGAGCAACTATAAATGACAACCATTTTAGCGGACATCAGACAGTCAGTAAAGAAAAACACCAAAACTTCATTGTCTCATTCTCGCATATATGCAACCATAGTAGGCGTAGCGCGTCGCGAGTGTCTCTTTTTTGCAAACCATGGCAGTCATCGGTAATCTGACTGTCAGTGCTGATTTTATGAATGAGAGTGTATGGTAATTCTGTCAGCATGTTCTTGTAGGGTTAATAAACACATGAATGTATGAACCACAGTATATGCAGTAGGCAACCTTTTCGATAATTTATCGGAAAAATTCACCTCCCAAAAGGACTTGGACTCGTGTTACTCTTTTTAACGAAAAAAATCTTTCAACAGGGTTTTGTGCAGCAAGAAACTACACAAGTTTTATTTTATTCATCAATAAATAAAAAAGCGCGTTGAGCGCTGAGTTGAGCTAATTAGTAGTTCCTAAACTAATAATCTGTTGCATATGGTTTGTTTTAAATTTTCAATTTGTTTTCTTTTAAAATGATCTTCAAATGGTGCTAAAGGTCATATGCATGTTATTTTCTTTATTTTTTTGTCATAATTAGAATGAAAAATATTAACTGCTGGAATTTCAAATAGATATTTAAAACCGGAGCTTAGATAGCAATTCAGACTTACTCGCACACAGTTTGAGTTCAACATTAAGTGTAATATATTCCTATTCATTTATTTGTTTTAATGTATTTATTTAATTGTTTATGTAGTCAATGAACATAAATTCTTACAGACTACACTTAAATTTTCATATTTCATTAACATTTCAAGGCGTTATTCATACATAGGATTTTGACGCTACCTCTAAATAGTTGCATGCAAAATATTTAATAAATTTTTCGGTGATATTTATTATACAAGTATATATTTTGATTCACAAATGCTTATAATTTTTTATATAATTTCTGTTCTGATTAAATTTTTTAACCGGAAAAGAATGCAAATACATTTAAAAGGAAAATGATCCCTGACAAATCACTTTTGATCCCCAGACGGGATATATCGTCAGTATTTACATACATATATACTTTGCACGCTGCGTGCTTCGTCTTCATGTCTTTAGAGTCTAGGCGTGATCTTTTGTCGATGTGTTTTGTCTTTGACTTATGTACCGGCTCAATTGATTGTCCATACTTGCTCACGAAAATTCATTTTAGTGTTCCCTCACACATACTTCGCTGTAATGATATATTTTTTGTCGGGTTTGCTAAGACTGTCTATGGTATGAATGCACCTCTTAGAAGGACGCTATCTCAATTTAATGCTTATTCTTCTTCCTTAGATTTTGATTTTACCTACTCTAAGTCTACTTTTAAGAATTTATTCATACGACTCCTGTCGTTAAGCCTTTGAAATTAAAATGTATCATAAAGTCTGAAAGCAACTTGTTTGTTGATTAATAAATAAATAAATAAATAAATAAATAAATGAATATATAAAGACAATGGAACAAGAAAATAAAATTTGTGCATGCTTAGCTATAATACTGGCATTTTCATTAAAAACAAAACAACTAAAGAGAAGAGGCTTTAGTAAAGAATACGGACCGTTCAGCTAGAAAAAAATTAAAAAGTGTGCGTGAACCGCCTTCTCTCACTGAATTCGATGGTGTACTTTTTTTTTTTGGTGCTAACTAATAGGTTCGGTGTTATGGAGGAGTAAAGGGGGAAATTTCAATATTATATTTAGAAAAGCCGCTGTGGACGAGTTGATAGCGGTCTGTGCTATAACTCGATACGCCGGTGAGTTCGAGGTTCGAACAATATCTTAATCATAGAAAATTGTTTTTTCTTATAGCGGTCACCCCTGGGCAGGCAATGGCAAACCTCCGAGGGTATTTCTGCCATGAAAAAGCTTCTCATTAAATACATCTGCCGTTTGGAGTCGGCACAAAACTGTAGGTCCCTCCATATGTGATATAATATAAAGACGCACACCACAAATGGTAGGAGAAGCTCGGCCAAACACTGAGCTATATAGTGTAAGCGCCAAAATTATATTATTATATTATAATATTTCAAAAATATAAAAGATAACTAAATGACCTTTTATTTGATATATATATGTTTATATAAATTATATATATAAAAATACCTTTAATTTGATGTATAATTTTATATATTAAAACTTAAAGTTTGTAAGAAAGGTGTTCTGCGCGGAAATACTGTTGATGGCGTAGCCGGAGTGTGTCCGGCCAGGGTTATTTTTTAAAGCGCGCCAGAAGGCCGCTCACGCGGAAAGGTGTTCTGCGCGGAAATACTGTTGATGGCGTAGCCGAAGTATGTCCGGCCAGAGTTATTTTTAAAAGCGCGCCAGAAGGCCGCTCACGCGGAAAGGTGTTCTGCGCGGAAATACTGTTGATGGCGTAGCCGAAGTATGTCCGGCCAGAGTTATTTTTAAAAGCGCGGCCGAAGGCCGCTCACCTGGATAGGTGTTCTGCGCTAAAATACTGTTGTATACTTATTTACTTATTTTATTTAATTAATCACACACAACAACCAGTAGTTATATTTACGGTGTATGATATCTTACAATCTAAAATATAAACTTATAGCTAGTACATATTACATATTAGAGCATACAAAGAGAATAATAATTAAAAAATGAGAAGAGACGAAAGATGGCGAGGAAAACGACAGGAAGAGAGGTAGAGACCTATAATTTTCATTTGGAAAAATGACGCAGTACTTCGTTTTTAAAATGGTTAGTATTTTTCAAAAATCTTATCGCCGCGGGCAGGGTATTCCAAAGACGGATTTAAAAATTAAATAAAACAGCAATTAATATTTTTTTAAATTTATTTCGATTTCATAGTTTTGTTCATCATCACCTTCTTGGTCTTCTTCAGGCTTGAGAGGATTATAAAGATCCCCAGCGTAATTTAAAATAGTAGAAAAATGATCTAAATTATTACTACTACAAAACCTAATAAACATAAATTTAGCTAAGTAGCCACTAAAATGTTTTTGGCTTCTATGGTAATGAGGCATAGAATGCTTAACATGCCGCCACAAACCTTCTATCGTGTTTGTGTGTTGATTTGTTTCCGGGTCTTTAAAATGAATAGAATGATTCACTTTAAAGTGAATGTATCCTTCATCTTTCAGACAATCATAAGCCTGAAAAAGTTTTATAAAAAAGTTATTTACATTTTTAATATTTATTTTAATGTTTTTTTTTACCTTCCAAAAGTCGGATACTATAATTGTACCAGGAAGGATCCAATTTTTAATTATTTCCAGTAAAGTGGTTTTATCCCTACTCTCCACTGGAACCAGAAAGCATTTATTTGTCTCTCTTTCATCTCCTCCAAAAACCCAATGGCCCTCGACGGCGTACCCTCTATGGTATTTTCTTTTCCCTAACTTGCTTTCATCAATTTCAATGATGATAACAGCGCCTTCAATTTGCGTTTTATTTAAAATAAATTTATTGTATACAACCTCACGGCAGAAGCTGCACCAGTCAACGGCTGCCGGTCGGCTTAATTCCGTTTCTTTTATTATGGCGTCTTGTGGGTAGTTTAATACCCACATGTAAGCAAACAGAATTATTTGCCTAACCGAAAGCTTTGATTTGGATAAAAAACTGCCTTTTCGCAAGAAAATTGTTGTGTTGCAATTTTGTTTTTTTTTGTCACATATTTTTTTCCGGCATCTATAAGTGATAATAATTGTTTAATTTAAATTTAATTTTCATGTAACGTGTTTTATATATTACCTCCACATATATCCGTCTATGCTTTCAGGTGATTTATTTACTAGTTGTAATATATGTCCATTTGGACATAAGTATTCACCTTTTCATGTAACGTGTTTTATATATTACCTCCACATATATCCGTCTATGCTTTCAGGTGATTTATTTACTAGTTGTAATATATGTCCATTCGGAATCAGTTTCCAATGGACTAATTCATTCAAAATTATTTCATTTAATTTAATATCATCACTGAAATTAAATAATTTAATTTAAATTGTACGCGGACATTGTAAGTAGTTTATTTCACTTTTCATAATTACAATAAAAGTAAACCATCTTCGTCCTGTTATTATTAACAGTTATATACGGAGAATTTAAAAATATGTATCTGGTTGCCAACTTTAAAATATCATGTAATTTTTTATAGTATTATATATCAAATTAAAGGTATTTTTATTGGCTTTTAGACATATTTATTTTTACACATTGTTAATACCTTTGCTTCAGAATTTGGCTTTGACAGATAAATTAAAGAACTGATGTTATATGAGCCCTGCTTAATACAAGGCGAGAAAAGTGAAGCAAAGCAAAGTAACGCAAAATCATGGGCAACTCCTATATTTTTACGCTTTGACAATTAGCTGTTTTCATCCAAAAATAATAGAATAGAAGATTACGACAATCAAACTCAGCACCCGGATTCCAGCAATCGCTATCGCTAAAACTCCATCGCCAAAAAATGCTAAATGAATTTTAGCAACTTTTAGCGATTTTCGCGATTCTATCATAAAAAAGCGACTCTGAAAATCTCCAAAAATCTCCATTTTTAGTTAACTTTTGGCCGATTTTAGCGATGAAGAAAATTAACTCGGATAAAGTGAGTGAACAGTTTTTGACAGCTCAAAAAGCTAACATTGCGATTCCAGTGTATTCCATCGCTAAAAATCTCTATCTTTCGTTTAAAAGGCTGATAATTTGGCGACGAAGAAAAGTTGGTGCTAAAATAAAATTAACAAAATATAGGTGATATTTACAATGCAGTTTGTTCAAAATACTCAATTAAATTTAAAAAAAATTGTAATTAAAGGAAAACGGCAAAAGCAAACGAGTGACAAAGGAGCAGAAATATATGCTCGTTCAATATTTAGAGGAAACAAGGAATTTGCTTACGACATTTATGGAAAACATACCATCGTAAATGATATCGTTAAAGTTTTTTTTTTAAATTCACAAATGACACTGGTTGTAAAAGTTTGCTGGAGCAGTGGAACCACCATACCCAGAAATTAAATGCGTGCGGAGGAGCTGTTAAAGATGGTGAAGGATGGAAAAGAGCGGGGATTAATATGAGGTAAATAATTTTGAGAATCTAGAAAGCATTATGATTCTTAATATTGTTTCCAAATAATATTAGGAGCAAGGCCAAACAAAAATCGCAGGACTTACGAAATGCAATGGAGCGAAGCGGTGTCAACTCATCTATTAGCGATAAGCATTTAAACAGCCTAGATGAGCGTATCATTGGCGTGATGACCACAGTGGCAGTTGTCGGTCAAATGGAAGTGAGGGAGCTACTGGTGAGTTGAGAGCGTTTATAAAAGGCTATATTTATTTATTTATTTAAGTTAATAATCTACAGTACAAAGTACCTTACATACTAAGAAAAA
Source organism: Philophylla caesio (assembly GCA_963971545.1). Lineage (NCBI taxonomy): Eukaryota > Metazoa > Arthropoda > Insecta > Diptera > Tephritidae > Philophylla > Philophylla caesio. The sequence continues at coordinate 13,767,466 of OZ020605.1, forward strand.
TAATATAGAGTGGCCAAATTTGGCTAATATAATACTAGCAATTAATATCAATACCATGCTAAGCTATTGAACCTAGAGTTTTCACAAAATTATTTCTAGATAAAGCGAAATCAAGTACGGTCGAATTAGATAATGCATTAAATTCCCGAAGTGCACGAGCTATTGGGGCGTTACTTGCAAAGTTAGTCTTAAAGTTCTCTACGTAAAAAGGGAAAAAATTGCGAAGACTTCTTTGTGGAACATTACAGCTAATCCGCTCAAGTAAAACAGGGCAATCAGTGATGCCATTAATAATATTGAAAGTGAACGAAAGTGAAAGGACTGTCCTTGTTATCTATAATTACGCACGATCATATGTGTGTCTTAAAATGTCTAATAATTTATAATTACAGAGAAGTAGCGGTGCAGTAAATTCCGTGGAAATATTTCACGCTCCTGAAAGCCACCTTGAAATAGAGGTTAGATCATTAGCCATTACGCTTATCTCTGTTTTCAAAAACCTTTTGTTACAGTTTCTTAAAGAAAGCGCTGAGGCACTGCAAGCGTCACATCTGGTTCCTGAGAATTCTCTGCCAGCACAACGTCGAGCGAAGAAATTGCTCCTTAGAAGAGACCAATGCAAAAATGGTAGCCATTGAAGACCGCAAACTTGCCCTGGCGGAAAGAAAAATTACGGCGCTGGAGGAAAGAAATTGCATCAAAGGAAGGAAGGCCGATGCTTTGGAAGGAAATAATAAAATTGTATCTAATATATTGAACAAATTGGATAATTTTTTGCAAAACTGAATTTTTATTGGGTTAAGTTTTTTAAGCTGTAGGACAGCGCTGTGATTTTTTATATTTCTTGTAAATAAATTAGATATTTAGGCGGTAAGTTAAGTTTTTTAAGCAGTAGGTTAGCACTGTGATTTTGTATATTTCTTGTAAATAAATTAAGTATTTAATCCGTAGGTTAAGTTTTTCAAGCTGTAGGACAGCGCTGTGATTTCTTTATAAAATTTCTATTTAAAAAATATTTGCAAACATAGTTCAAATAAATCAACGCAAAATTTTAATGAATAACTGTTTTTTATTGAAGAAAACACATTATTAAAAATCAATGTAAATATTTAGATGCTTACTTGCTAAAATACCTTAAGCTACATAACTACAAACTCCAACATTTTCCTTATATTATTAATTACATTATTTCTGCCGTTACTGATGGTATTTAAAAAAAAGTAAGAAAGGCAATTTAATAACTCACAAAACTCAGTAATTAAAATAGGTATTTATAACTTATTGTCTAGCAACAATGCCATAATGAAGACTAGTTATTTCATCATCGTAATTAATCTCCTCGTCAAAACTTAAGCTATAAGTCTCCTCAATTCCATTTCTTACGTTATTCAATATCATCGCATTGTGCAAAATTATACACGCTTTTATAATTTTTCCGGCTAAAACTGGATCATACATAAGAACTCTATCTTTTGAAAGGCATCGAAATCTAGATTTTAATACTCCAAAACAGCGTTCAATACAGTTTCTTGCTTTCCGGTGATGTCTACTATAACTATCTTCTGATGCTGAGAGTCTGTTTCCCAAAATAGGAGTCATTAAATAAAGCAATTGAGGGTATCCACTATCACCTAAGCATATAAAAGAAAACATGTGCAAGGTAAATATTCTACATATGTATGAACTTTTGATAGAATCTGAGAAAACGAAGAATTATTAAATTATCTTAAGTAATATTAATTTTAAATTTACTTTTCTTTACAGCCTGTTTTTCTTCAACAGTTGATGGGAACTTTATGTACCTACATAGTTAAACAAAAATATTTTTCCATAAAATTGGCAATTTCCCTAATGCACCTACTAGCGCTGCTTTGTCATACATTAAGCAAAAAGTCTTGTCCCACCGAACGTTGGTAGCTTCCTAAAAAAGTATCAATTCATTTAATGAAATAGTAAATGAGAGTTCATATGTACATATATAAGTATGTACCTTGGGCGAAAAATCGGCAATCCACCACTTGATTTCCTTTGCAGCATAAAGCGACGATTTTCGTTAAAAACATTTTTGCATATTTTTTTTGGAAGTCGAAATATTTCAGTAAACCGTTCCTCTGAAATACAGAAGGGAATAGTGGACTCGCGCAAAAACTTTATTTTACTTCGCAAACGATTCCGTAAATCTCGCTGAGAGTTTAATGAAATACTATATAAATACCTTCGCAGCGCACTCATTTCAATATATTTATTTACACAACACTTTCTTATTAAGACAGCCAATTTTTATTTACAAAATAGAGCGAGATTGCGGCACAGCTTTTAATTTTTCAGAAATTTATCAAATTATCGGCTACCATAAACTTAAACAAAATTTGACGTTTCTCAAACTACACCAGCGACCTGCGGTGGATAAAAGTATAAAAAATTTCCTTGGAGATTTTTGGCGATGAAAAAGCCAGAATCGCATTTAAGAAAAATCGCCAAAAGTTCGGATAATTTTTAGAGTTTTAGCGTTAGCGAATGCTGGAATCCGGGTGCAGAACGAAAATCAGTGACGCAATTAGGGGTAGGTAATGGCACAATTTTTCATGCGTTGATACATTGGCGCAAGCGCACTTAATGCGTTAATACATTGAGTTAACTCAATTGCGCCATGATACATATGTATCGAGTAGCGATATTGTAATACACATCGTATTGTGACTGGTGCGCTACAAATTTTGGAGGTGTTTATTTTATTTAATTTGGAGCAATTTTGTCTCTGTTTGCCGTTAATTTTTGTTATCTACGTATATTCGTAATCAAAGGTTATTTCACATAATCGTATTCTGCACAAAAAAAACATATTTTAAGGAAAATCTCAAAAACTTTATATGTTTAATTGCTTGAATGGGGAAGATTATCAAAACGCTCATTCATTGTGCTGGGACACTAAAGTGATTGTTGAGCTCTTAACGCAGTATTGTGCCAAATTGCAGCGAAATGACGTATCCTATCAATTTATTTTTTGTTCTTGTTGAAGTATCCGACTTTCCTATCATTCTTGGTATTGCGCTATCAACATAATATATCGCCCTCAACGCAGTGTTTCGCTCTGAATGCATTGTTTTGCTGTATACGCTTTATTGCGCTACTGAGTTCACAAATTTGTGTATAAGCGCACATAACTCACCTAGTGTATCAACTCAATAACGCAGCGCTGCGTGCGTTACACATCACTAGACGCAATAGTATCCTAACAGCATAACCAAATATAAACGCACTGCGCAAATTTTCTGTCAAAAGTTTCTCATGCTCATGCAACTTGTATGCGGCAACCGAAATTGAACGGTCTGCGCTAAAAGCTAACTCAACTTCCATTTTTCCTTGTGGTAACATTTCGATTTGACGTTTGTCCCACCGTTGGGGGTGATGTGCATTGTCTCCAGTATAACGAATACCAATTTTTTTGTTTGGATTAGCAAAAAAAGTTTAAAAAAGTTTTGACCAGCCTTCGCACGGCAATATTTGTATGCAACTATTGCGCGAAATAAAAGTAAGCTATGCAAAATTTTGCTCGCTTATTAATTAAGATAAACTCATGTTTTGACAGTAAAAAATTAATCAGTTTTGAAAATCGTAATATATGAATAATTTACATAAATTGCTAAACATCATACAGATCGTGTGCAGGCGGCTTTTTGAATGAACAGATTATTACGACGCCAAGGAATGGGTAGATGCTGTCAAATCGACAAAGAGCGGACTAGCGTTTCCTTAATATCATCTAAATCGTTTCCATACATTTTAGCGAAAGATGCTGCATCGCGATCTTGATCAAGTTTCGTAACCCATAGTCGACACTTCAGACACTACTAACATAATTGGTACAAAACAAAAAAGTAAATTGGCTTTTCGTTTCTGTGGCAAGTTACATCGGGTTATTACACCGCATCGAAATCCAATTAGATCGAATTAGATTTTGATATCAAACAGCGAATGTCGAAGTCGTTATAGTATGGTGAAAAATGCCGAAATATTTTGTTTGCGGAGCGGAACGGAACTTGCACCTTCTTTGTATTATACGTTCTTTGCTACCACTACTTTAATTATGACAGAAAAACTTCTTTTTTTTCAACAAAACAATCGGAATAAACACAACACGCAATTCAAAACAAACAACTATCGCAGAAACTGTCAAAGCGTTTAATGTTGCAGATCTGCTACGCTTCACGCTTTATTTTATGATGGAAAAAATGGCGTCAAATAGGCAACTGTTGAGCTGAGCGGCTCTACTCAACTATGCATTTATAAGACAAACACTCAACTGTTGCGCAACAGTTGTGTCTTAGAACGCGCCCAATGATGAATTCATCACTTCACTTGAGCGGTGGTCTTCACCTGCTTCCAATTCTCGCTTGCTATCTGCTTCTTGTCGTCGCGTGCGAGATATATATTTGGGCATTTTGCAAGCACACATTTTCATTTGCAACATGCCGTCGAGTATGAAGGTTCGTGAGCTGCGTGCTATTCAAACTAGGGATGGGTAACTCAACAAATTTACAGGAGCTAACTCAATGACTCCAACTCAATTTAAGGAGTCAGCTCATTCAACTAACTCATTTGACTCAATGTATACTACACTCATTTGAGAAATATGAATGCGACTCATGTTTTGAAAGTTGATGACAGGGTTGCAATTTGTATCGGAAATTAAGGGAATTTTTTTATTATTATTATATTTTTGGAGGAGGAGAAAATAATTATATAAATCGTAAAAAAAAACCGAATGGTCAATAAATGATCACAGATATATTTTTTCTAAATTGAATAGACAAGACATCTTGGATTTACTGTTCGTTTAATAAAAAAATTTTATCTAAAAATTATTTTTATGAATTTAATTAGATCACAGAAACTTTAAAAAACATTTACGCTCTGCTGTAAAAGCACAGTATATAAAGTACAAGAATGATAAATTAGAAGATTGCGACATTTATACGTCATAGCGTACGGAATATAAGTATGAAGCGAAATAAAAATACCAACATGGCGGCGAAATCGTAAACAAACGCACTCACACCAGTGAGCAATTGTGAAGCATTTATACAAGTGTTGTGTTCTATGCTCGCCAACAACCAAAAAAGTAGTTTTTTTTATCAAAAACAGCGGTAATTTAGCGAATATACAGCAATTGGTGCATTAAAATATGTGAAATTGTGATATTCCGGTGTTGTTGACTTAGCTTATGTTGTATTTGTAAAATTTTAAAAAAGTGGATAAGGAACATTAAATTATAAAGTCATTTTGTTTAAGCACTTTAATATCAAAATATAGTGAAAATGCAACGGTTTCATGTTGTCGTTACTACAATTTACACTGTACACTTCGTTTATTAAAAAACTGTTGTGGTAGTGCAGACGTGTGCTACCCTGCGTTTAATTATTACTTGAGAGTGGCAGCACTATTCGCGCAATTATTCAGTTCTATTCTTTATATTATTTTGACTTTCTTCTTTTTCCTGTACTTCTGGAGTGAGCACATGCGGCTCTTGACTAAATTAAATATATTTCTAATTTGTAAAATAAAAGGCATTTTTCTCTATTCTGTTGGACCACAACAGATATTTGGCGACGAGGATTAGGAGTGTGCATCTGCAAGTATATTGGAACCGTTTCTTACATTTTTTTTCAAAGAGAGTCGAGAACATTCGCTACAATAATTTGTGGTTATCACCAAAAGCACATGACATTACGCAAGTCCTTACAATGGCTAACGAAAAGATTCAAGAGCTATTGGAATTGCAAAGCAAATTGCTTTCAATGCTTACAGAAGATAGTGCAAAAAGCCGAGGAAATCTAATGGAGAATTTGGCTGGCCGCATTGTTGAATTTTGTCATGATCCGCAAAATAACCTAACATTTGATGCGTGGTATGCACGACACGAAGATGTGTTCACGGTAGAAGGCAAGGACTTGGATGTCGCAGCTCGGGTACGGTTGTTAATGAGGAAGCTCAATCCTGTAGCATATGGGAAATACGCAACGTTTACCTTACCAAAAAATCCAAGAGATTTAACGTTCGCTGAAACGGTGAAAACCCTGAAAGAAATGTTCGGATCGAAGGAGTCGATTTTCAGCCTAAGATATAAATGTTTGCAATTAGCAAAAGAAGATCAAGAAGACGTCGTGACATATGCCGCACGAGTGAATGCATGCTGTGAAAATTCAAAGTTTGCAGACATGAAACCTGATCAACTCAAAAGCTTAATCTTTGTCATTGGGCTGAAAGGCAAACATGATGCTGAGGTTCGTACTAAATTGCTTGCTGGGCTGGAAGACGACTCCAATCAGAAATTGAATAATTTAGTCAGCACAGCAAATCGATTACTAAATCTTAAAAGGGATACGATAATGGTTGAACAGCCAAATAAAATCGTAAATGCTATTAAGACTCATGTTGCTGAAAGCAAGAAGTTCAAGACAAGTGTCAAACCGAAGCAGAATAAAGTTCCGGGATCCCCATGCTGGAATTGCGGTGCAATGTACTTCGCAGAATACCGCCTCTGATGTGACGATAGTGGATAAAGAAAGTTGGCGTAGTTTGGGTAGGCCAGTAGTCAAGCTATCCAATAGTCATGCCGTGAGTGCGTCAAGGAATGATATTCGCTTCATAGCTGAATTCCCTTGCGAAATTCAGCTTAACGGGGAAGTAAAGTCAATGAAAATTTTTGTAGCTGAAATTGATTCCTTGAATATTCTAGGTACAGACTCACTTGACATTTTTGGGTTGTGGGCCAAGCCACTAAGCAGCGAATGCTGTCAAGTCCAGAAATCAGTGCCGACTATCGCAGTTGCCACCCTAGCAGACCTTAAGCAACTATATGCAGATGTTTTTAGCGCGGTTCCGTCAAAATGCAGCAAGGCAGTGGTCAACCTACATTTGAAACCAAATGCAAAGCCAATATTTCGCGCAAAACGACCAGTTGCGTACGCATTACAATCGCTAATCGAAGCGGAACTAGACAGACTAGTGCGTTTAGGAATCATAACGCCGGTAGATTTCTCCGATTGGGCAGCTCCAATCGTAGCCGTTAGGAAAGCAACGGGTGGAATTCGAATTTGTGGAGATTACTCATCTGGGTTAAATGCATCACTAGAACCGCACCAATATCCCCTTCATACGGCGGAAGATATATACGCTAAAATTGCAAATAGTTACTGTTTTTCGCACATCGATTTGGCAGATGCGTACCTACAGACGGAAGTTGCGCCGGAGGCAGCGAAGTTCCTAACAATCAACACGCATAAAGGCCTATACACGTTTAACCGCCTAGCACCAGGAGTTAAAATTGCACCAGGTGCGTTTCAACAAATAATGGATACTATGTTGGCCGGCATAGATGCAACCGCAGCTTACATAGATGATATAATCGTTGGAGGCTCTACATGGGAAAACCATCAACAAAGCCTGCACAAGGTCATGCAAAGGTTAAGGGAATATAACTTTCATGTGAAGTTTGAGAAATGCAAATTTTTCGCGAAGGAGGTTAAATATTTGGGAAATATCATTTCGCAGACCGGAATACGCCCAGATCCAGAAAAGATTAGTGCCATACTAAAAATGCCACCGCCGAAAAACGTGCCGGAACTACGAGCATTTTTGGGTAGTGTTAACTATTACGGAAAATTCGTTTGTAACATGAGTAATCTTAGGGCACCTCTGGACGAACTACTACGTGATAACGTAAAATTTGTATGGACATCGCAGTGTCGAGAAGTTTAAGAGCATTTTAAATTCTGACTTACTTCTTACGCATTACGATCCTGATCTTCCTATAAAAGTAGCAGCAGATGCATCGGGTAGAGGGATAGGAGCGTTCGTTTGCCACATTATGCCTGATAAGACAGAAAAAGTCATCGCGCACGCAGCATGTACATTAAGCCCAACTGAACAAAGATACTCTCAGATCGAGAAGGAGGCGCTTGCGTTAATATTTGCTGTAAAGAAATTTCATCGATACATTTTTGGACGGAGATTTATATTGTGGACAGATCACAAGCCATTACTTTCCATATTCGGTAGTAAAAAGGGTATTCCAGCTCATACTGCAAATAGGCTACAAAGGTGGGCACTTATTCTGATGCGATACGATTTTGAGTTACAATACGTAAACACGAAGGATTTTCGTTGTGTTGATACACTTTCTAGACTGATTGACACGGAAGAGCAGGAAGACATGGTCATAGCGTGCACTCAACTGGAAGAAGAAATGTTGGCCGATGTCAATGACCAGTTCAAAAAGATTCCAGTTACGTTTAACATGGTACAAAAGGCTACAAGCAAGTGTAAGCAATTACAGGCGGTAATGAAAGCTTTGAAGACCGGATGGCAAGCAAACATACCATACGAGTTACTACCTTTTCATAGGCGCAAATACGCCTTAAGTGAAGTGAAAGGTTGTCTACTATTTGGCGAGCGGATAATCATTCCATATTTTCTGCAAAAGCGTGTTTTACATCAATTACATCGGGGGCACCCCGGGAAAGAGAGGATGAAATCCATAGCAAGAGGGCACGTTTATTGGCCTGGCATAGACCAAGAAATTGCGGCATTCGTGCGGAACTGTCAACCATGTGCAATCGCAGCGAGATCGCCAATAAAATCAACCCTTCGATCATGGCCGTTAGCAACAAAGCCAATGGAGGGATGCACATAGATATCGCTCGACCCTGTAACGGAAATTACTATTTTGTGGTGATTGATTCCTACTCTAAGTGGCCAGAGATTTTTCAAACCACAAGCATAACCTCGTCCGTAATAATAGAAAAGATGGATGAGATATTTGCAAGGTACGGAACTTGCGATACCATCGTGTCGAACAATGGAACGCAATTTGTAAGGCAGAGCGGTTCGTAGATACTCTAAAGAGAGCACTGCAGAAGCTTAAGAGAGAAGGAACGAGTGTAGAGAATCTGCAAACATTCCTGCAAACTTACAGGTCGACTCCAAACACAAATGTACCTGGCGGGGGAACACCGGCAGAGGCATTTCTGAAAAGAAAAATAAACACATCATTGAATTTGTTACATCCACCAAAATTGCAGCAGCAGAAAACGCAAAGGAATCTTAAGCAAGAACAGCAGTTCAATACGAAGTACGGTGCGAAACCGAGACACCTGGCAGCCGGAGATCTGGTTTATGTAGCAACATATAAATATAACAATAAGCGCTGGGCTGCAGGCACTATAATCGAGAGAATTGGCAACGTAAACTACAACGTATTACTTGTTGAAAATCTTAAATTAATTCGAGCGCACATAAATCAGCTAAGAGCCAGATGTGGTGACGAAAGGTTATCATCGGCAAGTGTAACAAGGCTTCTATGTGATAGTTTCGATCTTTACAAATTGCCTGAGCAACACCAACAAGCAGCAAGTAATAGCGAAACAAGACAATCTACAGAACCACCCGAAGAGCATGAACAACCTGGGATTCCGGCCCAGTTGCAGCCCGTAATCCATGAAGTCCCAACCGTAAATCAAGATGCTCCCGAAGCGATACGTGAAGCCAGACTAAGCCGAGAAAAAAGGACACCGGTGTGGATGCGTGACTATGAAATTTCTTAAGAGGGAGAGATGTTGTGGTAGTGCAGACGTGTGCTACCCTGCGTTTAATTATTACTTGAGAGTGGCAGCACTATTCGCGCAATTATTCAGTTCTATTCTTTATATTATTTTGACTTTCTTCTTTTTCCTGTACTTCTGGAGTGAGCACATGCGGCTCTTGACAAAATTAAATATATTTCTAATTTGTAAAATAAAAGGCATTTTTCTCTATTCTGTAGGACCACTGGTGAGTTGAGAGCGTTTATAAAAGGCTATATTTATTTATTTATGTAAGTTAATAATCTACAGTACAAAGTACCTTACAGACTAAGAAAAATAATATAGAGTGGCCAAATTTGGCTAATATAATACTAGCAATTAATATCAATACCATGCTAAGCTATTGAACCTAGAGTTTTCACAAAATTATTTCTAGATAAAGCGAAATCAAGTACGCTCGAATTAGATAATGCATTAAATTCCCGAAGTGCACGAGCTATTGGGGCGTTACTTGTAAAGTTACTCTTAAAGTTCTCTACGTAAAAAGGGAAAAAATTGCGAAGACTTCTTTGTGGAACATTAAAGCTAATCCGCTCAAGTAAAACAGGGCAATCAGTGATGCCATTAATAATATTGAAAGTGAACGAAAGTGAAAGGAGTGTCCTTGTTATCTATAATTACGCACGATCATATGTGTGTCTTAAAATGTCTAATAATTTATAATTACAGAGAAGTAGCGGTGCAGTAAATTCCGTGGAAATATTTCACGCTCCTGAAAGCCACCTTGAAATAGAGGTTAGTTCATTAGCCATTACGCTTATCTCTGTTTTCAAAAACCTTTTGTTACAGTTTCTTAAAGAAAGCGCTGAGGCACTGCAAGCGTCACATCTGGTTCCTGAGAATCCTCTGCCAGCACAACGTCGAGCGGAGAAATTGCTCCTTAGAAGAGACCAATGCAAAAATGGTAGCCATTGAAGACCGCAAACTTGCCCTGGCGGAAAGAAAACTTACGGCGCTGGAGGAAAGAAATTGCATCGAAGGGAGGAAGGCCGATGCTTTGGAAGAAAATAATAAAATTGTATCTAATATATTGAACAAATTGGATAATTTTTTGCAAAACTGAATTTTTATTGGGTTAAGTTTTTTAAGCTGTAAGACAGCGCTGTGATTTTTTATATTTCTTGTAAATAAATTAGATATTTAGGCGGTAAGTTAAGTTTTTTAAGCTGTAGGATAGCGCTGTGATTTTTTATATTTCTTGTAAATAAATTGGATATTTAAGCGGTAGGTTAAGTTTTTTAAGCAGTAGGTTAGCACTGTGATTTTTTATATTTCTTGTAAATAAATTAAGTATTTATTTATTTATTTATTTATTTCATTTCAGTCTACCGATGCATCTTACAGACTATATAAAGAATATATAAAGGATAATCAATTAAATATAGCGAACAATTGTTGCTTAAAGTTATATAAATTAAGACTAAAATCTAGGTTAGTATAATTGTTGCAGAGCCGAATGCATCTTACCATTGGTTCATTAAAGGCATAGTTTGTTTTATGGACTTTGTCTTCGAATATACGTACCCGTCTCAAATCGTGGTGATTGGTATGAAAGTTTATCAATATTTAATCCGTAGGTTAAGTTTTTCAAGCTGTAGGACAGCGCTGTGATTTCTTTATAAAATTTCTATTTAAAAAATATTTGCAAACATAGTTCAAATAAATCAACGCAAAATTTTAATGAATAACTGTTTTTTATTGAAGAAAACACATTATTAAAAATCAATGTAAATATTTAGATGCTTACTTGCTAAAATACCTTAAGCTACATAACTACAAACTCCAACATTTTCCTTATATTATTAATTACATTATTTCTGCCGTTACTGATGGTATTTAAAAAAAAGTAAGAAAGGCAATTTAATAACTCACAAAACTCAGTAATTAAAATAGGTATTTATAACTTATTGTCTAGCAACAATGCCATAATGAAGACTAGTTATTTCATCATCGTAATTAATCTCCTCGTCAAAACTTAAGCTATAAGTCTCCTCAATTCCATTTCTTACGTTATTCAATATCATCGCATTGTGCAAAATTATACACGCTTTTATAATTTTTCCGGCTAAAACTGGATCATACATAAGAACTCTATCTTTTGAAAGGCATCGAAATCTAGATTTTAATACTCCAAAACAGCGTTCAATACAGTTTCTTGCTTTCCGGTGATGTCTACTATAACTATCTTCTGATGCTGAGAGTCTGTTTCCCAAAATAGGAGTCATTAAATAAAGCAATTGAGGGTATCCACTATCACCTAAGCATATAAAAGAAAACATGTGCAAGGTAAATATTCTACATATGTATGAACTTTTGATAGAATCTGAGAAAACGAAGAATTATTAAATTATCTTAAGTAATATTAATTTTAAATTTACTTTTCTTTACAGCCTGTTTTTCTTCAACAGTTGATGGGAACTTTATGTACCTACATAGTTAAACAAAAATATTTGTCCATAAAATTGGCAATTTCCCTAATGCACCTACTAGCGCTGCTTTGTCATACATTAAGCAAAAAGTCTTGTCCCACCGAACGTTGGTAGTTTCCTAAAAAAGTATCAATTCATTTAATGAAATAGTAAATGAGAGTTCATATGTAAATATATGTATAAGTATGTACCTTGGGCGAAAAATCGCAATGCTACAAGAAACCTTAAAATTTTCGGCAATCCACCACTTGATTTTCTTTGCAGCATAAAGCGACAAATTTCGTTAAAAACATTTCTGCATATTTTTTTTGGAAGTCGAAATATTTCAGTAAACCGTTCCTCTGAAATACAGACGGGAATAGTGGACTCGCGCAAAAACTTTATTTTACTTCGCAAACGATTCCGTAAATCATTTCATATACAAATACATTTCCTTATATACCAAAAATATCCTTGGGTCCACCCTTGAAAACTATCTCAAGGTCCGCAATATGGTATACCTATTTAAAATTATTAGAAACCGTCAACCAGGTTATCTTTTCCGAAAATTAAAATTTGTGCAATCAAACCGTACGCACAATATTGTTGTCCCAAAATACAAAACTCTGACGGCCTCCAGATTGTTTTTTGTTAGTGCTGTCAGAACTTGGAACTCACTACCAATTTCAATCAAATGTGTAACATCGATTGGATGCTTCAAAACGGCAGTTACAAATCTATTCATGTAATATCCTACCCCTTTCCCCTAATATATATACACCCTCCTTTAAAATCTTTTAATATTTCATTATATTATAATTATCAATCTTAGTACTTTGTACTTTTTATATTTATTTTACTTACGATATTTCCTTAGGATTAAGTTCAATGTCATGTAAAAATAATCTATGTAATATGCGTACAACGAAAAGACCTGGTGTCTTACTGTGCCTATAATATTTTATAAATAAATAAATAAATAAAATAAAATATACTGTAAATCTCGCTGAGAGTTTAATGAAATACTATATAAATACCTTCGCAGCGCACTCATTTCAATATATTTATTTACACAACACTTTCTTATTAAGACAGCCAATTTTTATTTACAAAATAGAGCGAGATTGCGGCACAGCTTTTAATTTTTCAGAAATTTATCAAATTATCGGCTACCATAAACTTAAACAAAATTTGACGTTTCTCAAACTACACCAGCGACCTGCTGTGGATAAAAGTATAAAAGATTTCCTTGGAGATTTTTGGCGATGAAAAAGCCAGAATCGCATTTAAGAAAAATCGCCAAAAGTTCGGATAATTTTTAGAGTTTTAGCGTTAGCGAATGCTGGAATCCGGGTGCAGAACGAAAATCAGTGACGCAATTAGGGGTAGGTAATGGCGCAATTTTTCATGCGTTGATACATTGGCGCAAGCGCACTAATGCGTTAATACATTGAGTTAACTCAATTGCGCCATGATACATATGTATCGAGTAGCGATATTGTAATACACATCGTATTGTCACTGGTGCGCTACAAATTTTGGAGGTGTTTATTTTATTTAAATTGGAGCAATTTTGTCTCTGTTTGCCGTTAATGTTTGTTATCTACGTATATTCGTAATCAAAGGTTATTTCACATAATCGTATTCTGCACAAAAAAAACATATTTTAAGGAAAATCTCAAAAACTTTATATGTTTAATTGCTTGAATGGGGAAGATTATCAAAAGGCTCATTCATTGTGCTGGGACACTAAAGTGATTGTTGAGCTCTTAACGCAGTATTGTGCCAAATTGCAGCGAAATGACGTATCCTATCAATTTATTTTTTGTTCTTGTTGAAGTATCCGACTTTCCTATCATTCTTGGTATTGCGCTATCAACATAATATATCGCCCTCAACGCAGTGTTTCGCTCTGAATGCATTGTTTTGCTGTATACGCTTTATTGCGCTACTGAGTTCACAAATTTGTGTATAAGCGCACATAACTCACCTAGTGTATCAACTCAATAACGCAGCGCTGCGTGCGTTACACATCACTAGACGCAATAGTATCCTAACAGCATAACCAAATATAAACGCACTGCGCAAATTTTCTGTCAAAAGTTTCTCATGCTCATGCAACTTGTATGCGGCAACAGAAATTGAACGGTCTGCGCTAAAAGCTAACTCAACTTCCATTTTTCCTTGTGGTAACATTTCGATTTGACGTTTGTCCCACCGTTGGGGGTGATGTGCATTGTCTTCAGTATAACGAATACCAATTTTTTTGTTTGGATTAGCAAAAAAAGTTTAAAAAAGTTTTGACCAGCCTTCGCACGGCAATATTTGTATGCAACTATTGCGCGAAATAAAAGTAAGCTATGCAAAATTTTGCTCGCTTATTAATTAAGATAAACTCATGTTTTGACAGCAAAAAATTAATCAGTTTTGAAAATCGTAAAATATGAATAATTTACATAAATTGTTAAACATCATACAGATCGTGTACAGGCGGCTTTTTGAATGAACAGATTATTACGACGCCAACGAATGGGTAGATGCTGTCAAATCGACAAAGAGCGGACTAGCGTTTCCTTAATTTCATCTAAACCGTTTCCATACATTTTAGCGAAAGATGCTGCATCGCGATCTTGATCAAGTTTCGTAACCCATAGTCGACACTTCAGACACTCGTGATTTTCAAACATAAGTAGCATAACTACTAACATAATAGGTACAAAACAAAAAAGTAAATTGGCTTTTCGTTTCTGTGGCAAGTTACATCGGGTTATTACACCGCATCGAAATCCAATTAGATCGAATTAGATTTTGATATCAAACAGCGAATGTCGAAGTCGTTATAGTATGGTGAAAAATGCCGAAATATTTTGTTTGCGGAGCGGAACGGAACTTGCACCTTCTTTGTATTATACGTTCTTTGCTACCACTACTTTAATTATGACAGAAAAACTTCTTTTTTTTTCAACAAAACAATCGAAATAAACACAACACGCAATTCAAAACAAACAACTATCGCAGAAACTGTCAAAGCGTTTAATGTTGTAGATCTGCTACGCTTCACGCTTTATTTTATGATGGAAAAAATGGCGTCAAATAGGCAACTGTTGAGCTGAGCGGCTCTACTCAACTATGCATTTCTAAGACAAACACTCAACTGTTGCGAAACAGTTGTGTCTTATGAACGCGCCCAATGATGAATTCATCACTTCACTTGAGCGGCGGTCTTCACCTGCTTCCAATTCTCGCTTGCTATCTGCTTCTTGTCGTCGCGTGCGAGATATATATTTGTTGACTGGGCATTTTGCAAGCACACATTTTCATTTGCAACATGCCGTCGAGTATGAAGGTTCGTGAGCTGCGTGCTATTCAAACTAGGGATGGGTAACTCAACAAATTTACAGGAGCTAACTCAATGACTCCAACTCAATTTAAGGAGTCAGCTCATTCAACTAACTCATTTGACTCAATGTATACTACACTCATTTGAGAAATATGAATGCGACTCATGTTTTGAAAGTTGATGACAGGGTTGCAATTTGTATCGGAAATTAAGGGAATTTTTTTATTATTATTATATTTTTGGAGGAGGAGAAAATAATTATATAAATCGTAAAAAAAAACCGAATGGTCAATAAATGATCACAGATATATTTTTTCTAAATTGAATAGACAAGACATCTTGGATTTACTGTTCGTTTAATAAAAAAATTTTATCTAAAAATTATTTTTATGAATTTAATTAGATCACAGAAACTTTAAAAAACATTTACGCTCTGCTGTAAAAGCACAGTATATAAAGTACAAGAATGATAAATTAGAAGATTGCGACATTTATACGTCATAGCGTACGGAATATAAGTATGAAGCGAAATAAAAATACCAACATGGCGGCGAAATCGTAAACAAACGCACTCACACCAGTGAGCAATTGTGAAGCATTTATACAAGTGTTGTGTTCTATGCTCGCCAACAACCAAAAAAGTAGTTTTTTTATCAAAAACAGCGGTAATTTAGCGAATATACAGCAATTGGTGCATTAAAATGTGTGAAATTGTGATATTCCGGTGTTGTTGACTTAGCTTATGTTGTATTTGTAAAATTTAAAAAAAGTGGATAAGGAACATTAAATTATAAAATCATTTTGTTTAAGCACTTTATAATCAAAATATAGTGAAAATGCAACGGTTTCATGTTGTCGTTACTACAATTTACACTGTACACTTCGTTTATTAAAAAACTGTTGTGGTAGTGCAGACGTGGTGAGTTGAGAGCGTTTATAAAAGGCTATATTTATTTATTTATGTAAGTTAATAATCTACAGTACAAAGTACCTTACAGACTAAGAAAAATAATATAGAGTGGCCAAATTTGGCTAATATAATACTAGCAATTAATATCAATACCATGCTAAGCTATTGAACCTAGAGTTTTCACAAAATTATTTCTAGATAAAGCGAAATCAAGTACGCTCGAATTAGATAATGCATTAAATTCCCGAAGTGCACGAGCTATTGGGGCGTTACTTGCAAAGTTAGTCTTAAAGTTCTCTACGTAAAAAGGGAAAAAATTGCGAAGACTTCTTTGTGGAACATTAAAGCTAATCCGCTCAAGTAAAACAGGGCAATCAGTGATGCCATTAATAATATTGAAAGTGAACGAAAGTGAAAGGACTGTCCTTGTTATCTATAATTACGCACGATCATATGTGTGTCTTAAAATGTCTAATAATTTATAATTACAGAGAAGTAGCGGTGCAGTAAATTCCGTGGAAATATTTCACGCTCCTGAAAGCCACCTTGAAATAGAGGTTAGATCATTAGCCATTACGCTTATCTCTGTTTTCAAAAACCTTTTGTTACAGTTTCTTAAAGAAAGCGCTGAGGCACTGCAAGCGTCACATCTGGTTCCTGAGAATCCTCTGCCAGCACAACGTCGAGCGGAGAAATTGCTCCTTAGAAGAGACCAATGCAAAAATGGTAGCCATTGAAGACCGCAAACTTGCCCTGGCGGAAAGAAAACTTACGGCGCTGGAGGAAAGAAATTGCATCGAAGGGAGGAAGGCCGATGCTTTGGAAGAAAATAATAAAATTGTATCTAATATATTGAACAAATTGGATAATTTTTTGCAAAACTGAATTTTTATTGGGTTAAGTTTTTTAAGCTGTAGGACAGCGCTGTGATTTTTTATATTTCTTGTAAATAAATTAGATATTTAGGCGGTAAGTTAAGTTTTTTAAGCTGTAGGATAGCGCTGTGATTTTTTATATTTCTTGTAAATAAATTGGATATTTAAGCGGTAGGTTAAGTTTTTTAAGCAGTAGGATAGCGCTGTGATTTTTTATATTTCTTGTAAATAAATTAAATATTTAATCCGTAGGTTAAGTTTTTCAAGCTGTAGGACAGCGCTGTGATTTCTTTATGAAATTTCTATTTAAAAAATATTTGCAAACATAGTTCAAATAAATCAACGCAAAATTTTAATGAATAACTGTTTTTTATTGAAGAAAACAAATTATTAAAAATCAATGTAAATATTTAGATGCTTACTTGCTAAAATACCTTAAGCTACATAACTACAAACTCCAACATTTTCCTTATATTATTAATTACATTATTTCTGCCGTTACTGATGGTATTTAAAAAAAGTAAGAAAGGCAATTTAATAACTCACAAAACTCAGTAATTAAAATAGGTATTTATAACTTATTGTCTAGCAACAATGCCATAATGAAGACTAGTTATTTCATCATCGTAATTAATCTCCTCGTCAAAACTTAAGCTATTAGTCTCCTCAATTCCATTTCTTACGTTATTCAATATCATCACATTGTGCAAAATTATACACGCTTTTATAATTTTTCCGGCTAAAACTGGATCATACATAAGAACTCTATCTTTTGAAAGGCATCGAAATCTAGATTTTAATACTCCAAAACAGCGTTCAATACAGTTTCTTGCTTTCCGGTGATGTCTATTATAATTATCTTCTGATGCTGAGAGTCTGTTTCCCAAAATAGGAGTCATTAAATAAGGCAATTGAGGGTATCCACTATCACCTAAGCATATAAAAGAAAACATGTGCAAGGTAAATATTCTACATATGTATGAACTTTTGATAGAATCTGAGAAAACGAAGAATTATTAAATTATATTAAGTAATATTAATTTTAAATTTACTTTTCTTTACAGCCTGTTTTTCTTCAACAGTTAATGGGAACTTTATGTACCTAGTTAAACAAAAATATTTGTCCATAAAATTGGCAATTTCCCTAATGGACCTACTAGCGCTGCTTTGTCATACATTAAGCAAAAAGTCTTGTCCCACCGAACGTTGGTAGCTTCCTAAAAAAGTATCAATTCATTTAATGAAATAGTAAATGAGAGTTCATATGTACATATATAAGTATGTATCTTGGGCGAAAAATCGCAAGGAAAATCGCTACAAGAAACCTTAAAATTTTCGGCAATCCACCACTTGATTTCCTTTGCAGCATAAAGCGACGAATTTCGTTAAAAACATTTCTGCATATTTTTTTTGGAAGTCGAAATATTTCAGTAAACCGCTCCTCTGAAATACAGAAGGGAATAGTGGACTCGCGCAAAAACTTTATTTTACTTCGCAAACGATTCCGTAAATCTCGCTGAGAGTTTAATGAAATACTATATAAATACCTTCGCAGCGCACTCATTTCAATATATTTATTTACACAACACTTTCTTATTAAGACAGCCAATTTTTATTTACAAAATAGAGCGAGATTGCGGCACAGCTTTTAATTTTTCAGAAATTTATCAAATTATCGGCTACCATAAACTTAAACAAAATTTGACGTTTCTCAAACTACACCAGCGACCTGCGGTGGATAAAAGTATAAAAAATTTCCTTGGAGATTTTTGGTGATGAAAAAGCCAGAATCGCATTTAAGAAAAATCGCCAAAAGTTCGGATAATTTTTAGAGTTATAGCGTTAGCGAATGCTGGAATGCTAATTCTTCGACCCTCTCTAGAAGCCCAGCGGGTCCTTGCACCCGTCGTACTTGATCCCCCATATGCGTACACGGTCCATGATCGTTTTGCCTGATGGTTGCGAATCGACGAACACCGGGTTCGTGGGAACGTTGGGCGTTCCCATCGTACTGTCGTTGTTATTGGGTTGTTGGGTTGGTGGTAGTAATAGCATCTCGGTTCTCTTCGGTGTATGCCTCACCGCTAAATCTATAACTCGATCGTGATAGTCCTCTGTCTCTCCTTCCAGTTGTAGAAACGCCGCGACGTTCATGAATTAGCAAGGCCAACCTCCGTCGTATAGGTCACCAGCTCCTCCTTGTTTTAATAATAAACCCACTTTGTTTTTACCATCTTGGCTTTTTTTTTTCTTTCCGCCCTTATTTAATGTTCTTTTCTCTATAAGGGCTCCACGTTGGGCGCCATTTGTAACGAATCGCGGTTTCTCCGGTCTATAACTGGGCCGTGGCTCAGTCGGATTGTTGGGTCTCCTTACAAAACAAATAAATACACAGCGATTTATTACTGTGATCTTTACTTCTCTTTTATCCGCTTTCGTAATGTCGTCACGGTACGTAAGGCCTGGTAGCGTTCGCACGTCATACCATATAATGTATCTAATGTAAGTATTGGTAGCGTTTTCACGGCACACCATATAATATAAGTACTGGTAGCGTTTTCACGCCACACCATATAATATAAGTACTGGTAGCGTTTTCAAGGCACACCATATAATATAAGTACTGGTAGCGTTTTAACGGCACACCATATAATGTCAGTACCTACTAAGCAACTTAGTTCGCACAATCGTTGCTTACCCGTTCAGTCTCCGTTTCCACGATCGCCCGGATTACATGACTACTCTACAACGACTGTCCGCTAATGTGATTTGCTTCTCTATTTATACTGTCCCGCGCGCAGGCAGGCAGTTATTCTAATAATATTGTTGCTACTTTTGTATTGTATTGTGTTATGTGTACATATCCCAGTGGTATTGTTAATACCTTGTGTTTGTACATAGCGTATTTATGTAAAATTAAACATTTCGCTTAATGTGTAATTATGTGAATGCAGTTCAATGTACATATGTATGTATTTATAACTAAATTTCATTAAGGATAACAATTTGTTATAAGGTAATATAATTCAATACTTCAGTTATATACAACAATTTAACCAATTGTGGAGGCCCTGGGGCTTTAGACTTGGGGTCTTCGCACAGTTGCAATGTATTATTTTTAAAAATATACTCTACACATAATAAGATATTAAAGAAAAAATATAAAAGTCGCGCCGATGGTTTAGATAAAGTATAATAGATTTTTAGTTAATACTTAACAAAAATTTTAATGGGCCGATGGGAAGAAGTTTGTAAAATATTTTTAGAAGAAAAAAGAATAGCAGAGAAATCTTACAAATGTATAAATAAAAACATAAAAATAAGGACAGAGACAGTAGTCAAACATTTAACAATAATATTAACATCTCTCAACAGATAAGGTAAGGAAATACGAGATATAAATAGCCAGCTTACTAAAAGTCACCAAATAGAAGCATATCAAATATTTTCAAGTGTCAGAGATAAACTAGTATCCTCACTTGCCAGGTACAACATAGAAGTGACGGTACCAACTGTATAAACTATTTATCCCACATTAAGAACTCGCTGATGGTATATTTATTGCCAATACCATTGCGAATAAACGTGAAACTTTTGTAAGAATCATAAAGACAACAAACAAAATTGCAACCATTCAGAACTACGATGTAAAAGCAGAAGATTTATCTGATTATTTAATAATAAAGAAAAATTAGACAGACTAAATAAACATTTTCCACCATTCGTTAGTCAGCAACTTAATACATTATGTTCAGAATTCATAGATATATTTGCTTTAGCAAATGAACCCATCACTCCCGACAATTTTTACAAACAAAAACTATGTATGAAAGACAATACCGCAGTTTATGTAAAAAACTATAGAATATCAGAAGCTCAAAAAATTGAAATAAATCAACAGGTAACTAAACTTATTAAGGATGATTTAATAGAACCATCAATGTCAGCATATAATAGTCCTATACTTTTAGATTCGATTATTTAAGATATGTATTTTCCACCTGTAGAAAATATAACTTCAAGTTGCACCCTGATAAATGCTTGGTTTTCAAACAAGATGTTACATACCTAGGACATAAATGCACCAATAAAGGAATTTTACCAGAGAGTTTAGATAATGTTTAGATTTAGATAAAGTATAATAGATTTTTAGTTAATACTTAACAAAAATTTTAATGGGCCGATGGGAAGAAGTTTGTAAAATATTTTTAGAAGAAAAAAGAATAGCAGAGAAATCTTACAAATGTATAAATAAAAACATAAAAATAAGGACAGAGACAGCAGTCAAATATTTAACAATAATATTAACTTCTCTCAACAGATAAGGTAAGGAAATACGAGATATAAATAGCCAGCTTACTGAAAGTCACCAAATAGAAGCATATCAAATATTTTCAAATGCCAGAGATAAACTAGTATCCTCACTTGCCAGGTACAACATAGAAGTGACGGTACCAACAATATTCGAACAAGACATACTAATTAAATTTGAACCCGTATTGTTAGATACAACCCCCGATTAAGAGGAAGACGAAGAAGAACAGACAGAGAAAGAATTACAAAAACTAAAATTCCAAAAAACTAAGTTCAAAACGGTACAAACAAAGGTAGAATTTAATAAGAAAAACTGACCAAATCTTTAGAAGGAGCATACATCTCCGACGGACTATCTTCTGAATTAGCAACCAAATATTCTACACAATCAACTGTAAAAGCTATCTGCAAAAATTGCTCTAACGAAACAGTCAAAATGATAATGCAAGCTGAAACGTTCACATCTATGAACGAAGTAATATCCAAATTTACAAACAGTTGCACTGAAATAACAGGTAATCCCAATTCAGTATTACAAATACGCCAACAGGGACATTATCGTGGTAACTTCCGTAGAGGTTATCAAAGTAACAATTATAGACCATCCCCACTCTATAGGAACAGCAATAGACAGAGCAATAACCAACACAGACAGAAAAGGAATTATAATAATCAAACTAGACCAAATAATAGAAACAATGGTCGCAATATACGCAATTACAACCAACAAGAAAATCAACGACAGGAAAACCAGCAAACTCCACTTCAACAATAGATAGTGCAAAAAGAAAAATATTTGTACTTAACTTACACTTAAACAGCTACGTATCTTCCAGAACTAGTCTAAATAACTCCGTTGCAACGTTCCTGATAGACACAGGAGCGGATATATCAATTTTTAAAAAGGGTCAAATCAATACCAATATCTTTATAAATACTACGCAAATTACAGCTCTAAAAGGTATTGGCCAAAACACAATAAGAACTTTGGGAATAGTTAGTCAGACATAAATTCCACATAGTAGAAGACAATTTTCCAATTCCATGCACAGGAATTTTATTATTTTTATTAAGAAGTATAATTGCATTTTAGATTACCAAAAAGGTCAAGATTGGTTAATTCTAAGGAATTATGATTTTCCTGAAGACATAGCTATTCGAATGACAAATAAACTAACTACGAGTATTAATACCATTACAGTACCTGCTAGATCGGAAGTAGTACGATAAATTTATATAAAAACTGATAAAAATAATCTATTTATCCCACATCAAGAATCATAAACACAACAAATAAAATTGCAACCATTCAGAACTACGATGTAAAAGCAGAAGATTTATCTGATTATTTAATAATAAAGAAAAATTAGACAGATTAAATAAACATTTTCAACCATTCGTTAGTCAGCAACTTAATACACCATGTTCAGAATTCATAGATATATTTGCTTTAGCAAATGAACCCATCACTGCCAACAATTTTTACAAACAAAAACTATGTATGAAAGACAATACCGCAGTTTATGTAAAAAACTATAGAATATCAGAAGCTAAAAAAGTGAAATAAATCAACAGGTAACTAAACTTATTAAGGATGATTTAATAGAACCATCAATGTCAGCTTATAATAGTCCTATACTATTAGTTCCTAAAAAATCACTTCCTGGAAAAACAGATAAAAGACTAACGGAGACTAATAATAAACTACGGAGCAATAAATAAAAAATTAACTGCAGACCAGTTTCCACTACCGATAATAGATGATATTTTAGATTAATTAGGAAGAGAAAAATATTTTTCTTGTTTAGACTTAACGTCCGGTTTTCACCAAATTGCATTAAGCCTAGAATCCAGAGATATAACATCGATTACAGCAGACGGTGGAACTTACCGCTTTAAGAGATTACCATATGGTTTAAAAGTAGCTACAAATTTGTTTCAAAGAATGATGACCTTAGCATTCGTAGGTCTCAAACCGTCACAGGCATTCCTATATATGGATGATTTAGTAGTATTAGGATGTTCTGAAAAACATATGGTACAAAATTTAAGAGATGTATTTCCCACCTGTAGAAAATATAACTTCAAGTTGCACCCTGATAAATGCTTAGTTTTTAAACTAGAAGTTACATACCTAGGACATAAATGCACCGATAAAGGAATTTTACCAGACCTAAGTAAATTTGAAATAGTTCAAAATTATCCAACGCCTAAAAATACTGATGAAGCAAAAAGATTCGTTGCTTTCTGCAATTATTATAGAAAACGTATACCCACCTTTGCTGAATACTCTAGAATTATAACTAGATTATGTAAAAAGAATGTCATCTTCAATTGGACAGAAGAATGCGTAAATGCCTTAAAATATTTAAAAAATGCTTTAATTAGTCCAAATATTCTGCAATACCCTGACTTTAGTAAAGAATTTTGTATAACAACAGACGCAAGTGGTTTTGCTTGTGGTGCAGTATGAATGATTAAGTGTATCCAGTTATGTACCTATAGCTCTACTCCCTATAAAACCATCAGTACTGAAAATGTTCAGTTATACCTACATCAAATGATATATCCTGTTATGGTCCACTAGGCCCAGGCCACCCTGTGCCGAAGAAATATTGCTGCTGGCGAGATGGCAGCATATCCCGATTTTGTGGACTAGCAATGCCGCCATAGCCCACAGGTTCGGGGTGCTGCCAGATCGTCGTGCATGTTGGTTTGAAGGATGTCAGAATATGAGGAGACAGGAGTAGTAGAAGAGGTGGAGAAGGCAATAAGCAATGGCGGGAAAATCAGGCGTCACCGTAGTGGCGTGATGTTACGGTATAGCGAAAGGAAAGAGAAAGAAAATGTGGAATAAGGGAGAAGGCAGCAAACGCTGGCGGGAAAATCGCGCGTCACCAGGGGGAAAAGAAGAAAAGCGAAATGAAGAAATTAAACCAGTCTACTCGTCCTAGAGGTGGGTGGCCAACGATGACCTCCGATATATATGGCGTTGTGAAAAGATTTATTTCACCTAATTTTATGAAATACCCTTTACTAAAAATAAAGATATAGCCAAACTTCAATTACGTTAAATTTTTTTTTCTAATTCTTCCATATAAATCAAAAAATAGGCGTTCAAAGTCTAAGTAAAAAAAATTTACCCTTTATATCATATTCGAAATAATTGCACGATTTCGTGATTATTCCAAGCTAAATAAATAGATAAAACGAAAAATTTCACACATTAACTTTTCTTATTCGGTCATTATTAGTATAAAGCATTTTAATAACTTATAATTCTAACAATAAACTCATTTTTCATATCCCGATTAAACGAGGTTTTCGAGGGCTGGCCATCCCTAGCATGCCATGGAAAATTCCGTTGCATGGGTGACGGAGGATATAAAAACCCGCTGGCAGCACGGCACTGGCAGTTAGCAGTCGGAGTGGCAGTTGGAGAGTTGTTTGCAGAGTGTGAAGGATCTGGCATCACACATACTTCGCGGCCATCTGACAACAACTGTGTTTAGAACATTGTGCAATTAGCAAGATATATAAATATCGCATTTAGAAGTATTTATTGTTAAAATTTTAGCAAAAAAATATGTGCATTATGTTATAATGTGTTTAAGAAAGTGTATTAACAAAAAGAAAAGTGATTTGTGCGGTTTTTGTATTAAAATATTGATAAGTCAGTGACAAAATTTTAACAACAAATAACTTTAAAACTATAACAATTTGGACATAAAATTTGTTAAATATCGGTGAATCAGTGCTACCCCAACACCCCCTGCTAATTTCAGTGAAATATTCCAAGAACTTTGGCTAAAAAAAGCATTGGTTCCGTAAAGGAAAACTCAGCCCGTAGTCCTTTACAAGCGAACGGAACACTCGCCCTGGATTTTTATTGGCAGAAAATTAAAATCCGACGCTCGATGCCCGAAAACGCATCAGTGCATCAGCAGTGGCGGTAATACCGCAGGGGTGGTCCTTCTTGTGCAACAACAGCGGCATCAGCAGAAACAGCAACTAGCTGCAGAGGCAACAGCGACGTGCACAAAAGTGGCAGCAATAGCAACTAGCGCGAGTGGCGGCAACAGTATCAGCCACCGTCCCAGCAGCTGGTCATACAGCGTAGCAACACGATAGTGGTAACAGCAACATCGCCACCAACAACGTCAACAGCATCAGTTGCATCAGCAGAAGCAACAGGCAACACCGCAGGGAAGCGGCAGCTGCAATACTTAACAACAACAACTGCAGCGACAGCAGCAACAATATCTACATTTTTAAGACGAGTGAAGGGGTGGCCCTCCTCGTGCGGCTACAGCAACCCCACTTAGTGGCAGCAGCAACATCATCAACAACAACGGCAACAGCAGACGAGTGAAGGGGTGGCCCTCCTCGAATAGTGTAACAGCAACCTGCACAAAATGGCAGCAACAACAACAACTGCAGCAACAACAAGAACAACAACGACAACTAGCAGACAACCACAGCACGGCCCCAACGAAGCCTGCTGCATCAGGTGGTGAGATCGGAAATTATTATAAGTATAGAAAAATAATGGAAGGGGCAATAATTTTTTATTTATATCAAAGAGAAGACTACGCAATGAATATTTCATTGCCTAATCTTGCCTATATTTAGTGTAAACTAATTTAAGTTTTGTTAGATAATTAAAAAAGAACCCATGAATCCCTTCTGGATCCTATTCATTATTAAAAATTTCCATTTGTAACTTTAGAAAAGGGCATATGAACATCATAATTGCCCATTATTATGTGGAAATAATGAAAGTGTCTGAAGTGAAGGTTGATGTGCATTTCTCTCTTCCTTTTTCTATTATCTACTTCTAATGAGGTTCATTTTGCTAATTATTATCTGTATTAAATAAGTATATTTAACCGTTAAGGGGGTTAGGTATTAGACAAGTACTGTCTGAAATTAATGACTTTGTACCCTCCAAGTACCCTTCCTTAACCTGCCTCTGAATTAAATAAATTAAATTAAATCAATGACTAAAGCAAAACAACCTATAACTAACTAAAATGCCTACTTATAATAAAAGTCAACATAAAACATATAACCTAAATTAAAGGGAGACCGAACCTAACGTTAAGACGTCCGGATTGGGTGACTAAACTTTTGGTATATATTCTGTTTCTTTAGGAAATAATTGATAAGCCCCTTTAATTAAGAAATACACTTTTTTTCTTTTCCTTCCCACTTATCTGCGAAGAGTGTCGCAACGAAATATTATAATAGTATCTATACTTTATTCATACTTGCGAATACTAACCTTATTGAAACCATTTTAATACTTTGAATACTTACCTTATTGAAATCACATTTACATTTTGATGCTTGCCTTATTGAAATCAAATCTACATTTTTAATACTTACTTTGTTGAAACAATATATACCTATGTATATACTAAGATTATATAGATTTAAGAGTACTTAACTACTGTATTCATATGTTAGTATTAGTATGATTTGTGAATAAACGTTATAAGAAAATGGGAATGCTGGTTGATCCAATGATTTAGGAGGCACACAGGAGTTTGTATAGGGGCTGTTGGTATAAGGGTGCGACAGCAGCCATGGATGGGGGTGGGCTAGCTCCAGGCATCACACTACCAACGGTGATGCCCAATATTAGGCCGGACTTGTTAATATTAACCTTGTTTTCTCTTTTCAGCATTTTTTTCTCTATTTTTGCGGTTATTATTTTGAATTCCGGCCGTGCCGGAAATGGATTTTGATTGTAAGGCATGACAGTTTCTCTGTTTATGGCGCAGAGGACAGCAGGAGGGCAAGAATCCGCCCCAGCCGACAATGACTAGCCACAGAGCACCCGAAATGTCATCCCAGCCTTCACTGCTGCTCTCAATAAAATGGCGTATTCCATAACAGATGGCGCCCAACGTGGAGCCCAACGTTTCGGCCAGATTGACCGGCCTGGACTGGCATGAGAGGCTTCACTATCCCGCAAGTCCCAGGGGGCAGGCCGTAGAAGCCGCCCCAGCCGACAATGACTAGCCACAGAGCACCCGAAATGTCATCCCAGCCTTCACTGCTGCTCTCAATAAAATGGCGTATTCCATAACAGATGGCGCCCAACGTGGAGCCCAACGTTTCGGCCAGATTGACCGGCCTGGACTGGCATGAGAGGCTTCACTATCCCGCAAGTCCCAGGGGGCAGGCCGTAGAAGCCGCCCACCCTGCGGTGGGTTGTGTGGAGTCGATCTTGGCAGTTCGGACGGTATGGTCGAATCGGAGCGGAGAGCTTCTCCACGACTAAACGACAAGCAAAAATGCGATATTCCATAACAGATGGCGCCCAACGCAGTGGCCCGACGTTTCGGCCAGATTGAGCGGCCTGGTCTGGCATGAGGGGCTTCACCATTCCGCAAGTCCCAGGGGGCAGGCCGTAGAAGCCGCCCTTCCTGCGTTGCGGCGGGATGTGTGGAGTCGATCGTCGCAGTTCGGTCGGTATGGTCGAGTCGGAGCGGAGGGCTTCTCCACGACTAAACGTCAAGCATTTTTGTATTCACCCGAGAAGGCAGTATTAAACGCACTTAGTTTTTTTTGTAGCTTGCATTTTTGTTTGTTTGTTTAGTGGTTTGATTTGTCGGCACGGTGTTTGCGAGCTACCAATCTACTAAGTGGGGTTTAGTTTGTATAGATTATTTTTTTTTTCTTTTTAATTTTCTTGCCGAACTGTTGTGTTCATTAAATGTTTTGTCTCGTTGGAACACAGCCCACTACACAAGTCTGCGGATAGCGCTTCAGAGTGCATCCGTATTGCGGTGAGCTGGGCTGGGACTCCAACTGGCGCTGACTATCGGGGTTTCAGTCGCCGCACATGTCTCAGGGAGGCAGTCGAGACTGCCTGGCCTGCATTGCGGTGGGGCGAACTGGGATCAAAAGATAGCTCAGACTAAGTGTAAGCAAGCGCTACGTCCTTCAAGTCTGGAAAGGGAACAGCTAGAATTTTGTCCCCTTTTTTTTCATTGCGGGAGGATTTGACGGAAGCTAATGGTGATACGTTTATTTTATGTTTTTTTTTCTTTTGGTCGGACCTGGTGCCTTTTGACGATGGGGAGGCAGCATTCCCGTTAAAGTTAATTATATATAACCCACTATATCTGCATTTTTATAAACGTATATTTAACTAACAAACGTATGAATTACTAATACAATTTACACGCGTATAAACATTTTTTTTTATCTCGCGATTTGATTTTGTTTTGTACGATTAACGATTACTTTCGGGAATTGTTATCAGCTTAGATTTTGACTCGGACGTTCGCGGTGACATCACGGCAGTTATATATAACAAGACATTAAAAACAAAAAAAACAATTTTTTTTGATTTTCGTACGCTTGGTAACAAGTCGTAGCAGGGACTGGTATTTGACTTTAAGGTAGGTTGACGCATGAATACGCTAAGTTCTGTACGAGGTAGTGGGGTCAAAACGAGGGGCTTCAAGAGAGGTAATACCCCGACGATGGCATCCAATCATCCATTGGTGATGCACTCACCCATTCCCTTTGATGCTAGAGAAAGGAATCGATCCACCACTAACACCGTACCGGGTCGGAAGGGAGACGGACGACAGGGTTTGGATGTGCTTGACACATCACCACCAAGGACCTCAGCCGAAAACATTTCAGCCACTTCAGGGCCGATGCGTTCAGTTAGGCAGGGGGGGGGGATAGGAACTTACCAGAGAAGGTCATATTTTCGGTTAACGAGGGTAATGAGGACAGGAGTGGACGCCCGACCGGCGGAGCGTTTCCGGGGGAATCGTGGGTGAACGTGCTACACCAGCTCTTTCGCACTTCGCATGAAGAAATGCGGAACGAGATGAAGACAATGCGGGACAACATCGATGCGTTAAGTGTAGCCGTTGCTTCTTCACAATCAGTACACAACTACCCTGGGGACTTCACAGCATTTGGAAGAATTCCAGCACCTGCTGCCCCAAGTAATGCTATAATCAATCAAACGAATTCTACCAATAGAACTGTCATTAAGCCACAAGATTGGAAAGTATTCTATGATGGCACAGGAAGTGTTTCAGATTTTCTTTTTAAATTAAACACGTTGTGTGAGCGTACGCAATGCTCCAACGAACAGTTGATGGCAAACTTTCACTTGTTTTTGTCAGGCCGAGATGAGGAATGGTACTGGTTGTTCACTCGTCAGAACCCAGACGCGACTTATCGAGAATAGAAGTTTGGTAACGCATAATACTGGACGTCATGTTAACGACGTATTAGCTATAACACCTGAAGAAAGCGTAGAAGTTACCGAAAGGGAAAATGATCCACAAGTCGAAACGCTGAACTACCGGAAACCAGATTACTCTGGAATACAATGCTGAAATTGCGACAACATGGGACACTCCTACATTTACTGCGAAGAGCCAATTAAGAACGCGTTTTGTTTCAGGTGCGGACAGAAGGGAGTTGTAACTCCGAGGTGCCCGCGAGATCATCGCCGGCAGGGAAACCGGTTTCCGAGCGAGAAGGCCATCGGGGAATCTCGTTCGGCATCCTAGCCCCCGAAGCAAGGAGTACAGGAGCCGAGATCGCTTATACCCAAACAAACCGTTGCACGAACATCACCAGACATGTACATTTACACGGAGACGTTAGTAGTTCGGAAGGTAGTAGAAGTTCCTCAAAGGCTTCGCCCAGTGTAGTCATAACGTTTCCAGACAGTACCGATAGTTCAGATTCAGAATTCACGTTGTCATCATCAACCAATCCTCTGCAGGTTCGTATTCTGGAAGCCTCGCGTAGGGACGCGGCATGCCAGACTCAATTGCCAGTTAGTTTGAAACAAAGAGAGCGAGATTATAAGCGAATAAGGGCGAATATTTTTTATGAAGAACCCAAACTTGTAGTTTCCGAAAATATTTTGAAGTGTAGGAAGAGATATGCGGACAGATCAGGAATGCGGAAGTTGCTTCAAAGCACCAGGCTATTGCTTACACAGGACGAAAGACCTTTAGCGAGGGTAAGGATACAGAACAGCTCGGTAGTAGGATTACTAGATTCCGGAGCAAACGTCTCTATGGGAAGGGGTGCGAGGAATTGCTAAGAGAAAATAAATTGGTCTGTCAACCGTTGCATGAGTTCGTGTATACAGCCGGTGGAAATAAGCAGAAAATTCTCGGTTCCGTATCATTGCCAGTTACTTTCAAAAATATTACAAGGACTATTCGGTTTTTCCTTGTTCCCTCTCTAATCCAAGAAGCGTACCTTGGATTAGACTTCTGGAAGGCATTTGCGTTAGAACCCGATATATTTCCATGTGTCTATTCCAAAGATTTTCAAAACGAAGATGAGCTTAATTTCCATCAGCTCACACCCGATCAGAAGATAGCACTGCAAGAGGTAGTTCAGGAGTTTCCGTCATTCGAAAAGCTAGAATTAGGGCAGACAAATTTCGTTACGCACCACATAGACACGGGTGATGCGGTTCCAATCAAAAGCAAGCATTTTCCTCTTTCACCACCGAGACAAGCGGAGGCTTTCAGTGAAATCGACCGCCTTCTCAAAATGGGTGTAATCGAGGAATCGAACTCACCATGGTGTAGTCCCGTTGTCCTCGTACGGAAACCAGGCAAGGTCAGGTTGCGTGTAGATTCCAGGAAGGTGAATGCGGTAATTAAAAAGGACTCCTATCCGCTGCCGCATATCAACGGATTGCTAAGCAGACTAAAGGACACGTACTTTATAAGTGGTATTGATTTGAAAGATGCCTTCTTCCAAATCAAATTAACGGAATCATCAAAGGAGAAAACAGCATTTGCAGTTCCAGGAAAGCTCTTATATCACTTTAAAGTAATGCCTTTTGGCTTGTGCAACGGGCCTGAAACGATGAGTCGACTGATGGATAAAGCTATCCCGTCACGCTTGCGAGAGAACGTCTTTGTCTACCTAGACAATTTGATGGTGTGCAGCTCGAATTTCTCGGAACACTTGGGATTGCTTAAGGAGGTGGCAAAATGTTTGCGGAATGCAGGGCTTACAATCAACGTCGAAAAGAGTAAATTCTGCCAGTAAGAAATTCGTTATCTCGGGTATTTGATAGGTAATGGATGTAAGAAAGTAGACCCTAGTAAGATTCAAGCGGTGAAGAATTTCCCGATTCCGAAATCTCCTCGTCAGGTTCGTAGGTTTGTAGGGATGGCAAACTGGTATAGGTCCTTCATTACCAACTTCGCTGATTTGGCAGGCCCATTGACAGACTGTCTTCGTAAATCACCTGGCCCTTTTAAGTTAACTCCTGAAACTCGAAAAGTTGAAGGTCTCGTTAAGTTCGGCGCCGGTCTTGGCGCAGCCCGATTTCACAAAAGAGTTCGTTATACAATGCGATGCATCCGAAATAGGGGTAGGAGGCGTGTTATTCCAGCTAGATGACGAGGGAGCTGAACATCCTATAGCTTTCGTGTCGAAGAAGCTCAACAATGCTCAGCGCAATTATACGGTCACCGAGCTGGAATGCCTCGCAGCTATAGTTAGTGTAAAGCGTTTTAGACCATACGTAGAAGGATTGCCCTTTCGAATCATTACGGACCATTCAAGCCTTAAGTGGCTAATGACGTAAAAGGATTTAAGTGGGAGACTATCGAGATGGTCACTATTGCTGCAACGATATGACTTTAAAATGGAACATCGAAAAGGGTCCCTGAACGTTGTGCCAGATGCCCTTTCGCGTTTTGACGTAGACGAACTGTCTCATCTTACTATGCCCTTAGAAGTCGACCTAGTGTCTCCAGAGTTTGGAAGCACGGAATACACCGAGTTCCATGAGATTGTCGAAACCAACGAAGAAGCTCTCCCTAACGTATGAGTAATCGACAACAAGATTTACAAAAAAGTCAAGTTTCGAAAGGGGATGGAGGATGAGGAGGATTTGCTCTGGCGTTTGTAGTTACCAGAGGGATTGGCGGGATTCGCTATTAAATGCTTTCACGACGTGAGTGCCAGTTACCATGGAGGTTGGCAGAAAACCTTGGAGTGAATTCGGCAGAAGTACTTCTGGCCGCAGATGGCGAAAGATGTAAGAAACTATGTGAAGCGATGTGAAACCTGTAAAAGCGCTAAGGCAAACAACCAAGTGTCCCGGCCACCTATGGGCAACGCATTTGTTTCAGAAAGACCATTTCAACGGCTCTATTGCGACTTCTTGGGACCGTACCCGGGATTCAAGCGGAAAAACCAGTTTCTTTTTATAGTGCTCGATCATTTTTCAAAGTATGTCTTTCTAAAACCGATGCAGAACGCGACGTCGTCAAATGTCACTAGCTTCTTTTCTACAGAAATATTTCCAGCTTTCGGAGTCCCTCAATATGTCCATAGTGATAACGGGAAACAATTCATTTCAAAGGAAATGCATCAATTTATTAAGAACTACGGAATTGTTCACATTAAGACCGCGTTATATTCACCGCAGGCTAACGCTTCTGAACGAGTGAACAGAGAGATTGTTTCAAAGATCCGAATATTCCTGAAAGACAAACAAGATCACATGGACTGGGACAAACACATTCCCGAAATTTTATCAGTTTGGAGAAGCGATTTTCACACGTCGATACAGTGTTCGCCCTACTTTGCTTTATTTGGACAAAATATGATTCAACACGCATCAGCCTATAAGATACTGGAACAACTCGGACCCTGAGACAAGAGGACATCCCAGTGGCATGCAGAGCTGATAAGCTAGTAAACATTCGCGAACATATACGGAAGAAATTGGAGGAGGCCCAAGATAGAGCTACTCACACGTACAACAAAAGGGCTAGAGTAATAAACTACCGGGAAGGGCAGGAAGTATTCCGGAGAAACTTCGCCTTAAGCAATTTCAAGCAGGGTATCAATGCCAAATTCTTACCGAAATACATAAAATGGCCTGTTTTGCGAAAAGTAGGCAATGCCCTGTACGACTTAGAAGATTTGAATGGCAAACCAGTTGGTAGGTTCCACGCATCTGACATCCGAACCTGACATATCCATCCGTCACGAAGAGCGTCTTAAAAGTAATCAGCTTTCTTAATCTAAATATTTACTAGTTTTCTCAATACATTCATGAACACGTTTACAATTATTTTTCGGAGTTTGGACGAGGTCTTTCTTAAGAAAATGTCTTAAATGGCCATCAAGCAATAATAAGAAACAGAAATAGCTACGGCACGTTTTCCATACCAAGCAATACCAACACCGGACTTTCTTAAATTAAAGCATAATTCCTTTATGAAACTCGGCCAGGCCTGAATTTAACGGACTTACGTAAAACTTTACTTTTCAAACTCGGTTTGACTTGCATCGGACTACCCAGTGTTAGACATTGAGTGTTGCCCGGCTGACTAAAACTAGGAGACTCTTTATCTCAGGGGTAAGTCGTGCTCCACGTTCCTTCCAGCGCCTCGACAATAACTTTTCTTTTCCCACATCCGCGTATAGAGTAGTGAACCCTTTTCCTGTTCCCTTTTTCGACAAGTCTCCGAAGCGAAGCAGGTTTTTTATGGTCCACTAGGCACAGGCCACCCTGTGCCGAAGAAATCTTGCTGCAGGCGAGCAATGTGGACTAGCAATGCCGCCAAAGCCCACAGGTTCGGGGTGCTGCCAGATCGTCGTGCATGTTGGTTTGAAGGATGTCAGAAAATGAGGAGACATTAATAGTAGAAGAGGTGGAGAAGGCAATAAGCAAAGGCGGGAAAATCAGGCGTCACCGTAGTGGCGTGATGTTACGGTATAACGAAAGGAAAGAGAAAAAAATCGTGGAATAAAGGAGAAGGCAGCAAACGATGGCGGGATACCGTTAGTGAAAAGGAGAAAAGCGAAATGAAGAAATTAAACCGGTCTGATCGTCCTTGAGGTGGGTGGCCAACGATGACATCCGATATATATGGCGTTGTGAAAAGATTTCTTTCACCTAATTTTAAGAAATTCCTTTTACTAAAAATAAAGATATAGCCAAACTTCAATTACGTTAAATTTTTTTACTTCTAATTCTTCCATATCAATCAAAATATAGGCGTTCAAAGTCCAAGTAAAAAAATTTACCATTTATATCATATTCGAAATAATTGCAAAATTTCCTGATTATTTCAAACTAAATAAATAGATAAAATTTCCTACATTAACTTTTCTTATTCGGTCATTATTAGTATAAAGCATTTTAATAACTTATAATTCTAACAATAAACTCATTTTTCATATCCCGATTAAACGAGGTTTTCGAGGGCTGGCCATCCCTAGCATGCCATGGAAAATTCCGTTGCATGAATGACGGAGGATATAAAAACCCACTGGCAGCACGGCACTGGCAGTTAGCAGTCGGAGTGGCAGTTGGAGAGTTGTTTGCAGAGTGTGAAGGATCTGGCATCACACATACTTCGCGGCCATCTGACAACAACTGTGTTTAGAACATTGTGCAATTAGCAAGATATATAAATATCACATTCAGAAGTATTTATTGTTAAAATTTTAGCAAAAAAATATGTGCATTATGTTATAATGTGTTTAAGAAAGTGTATTAACAAAAAGAAAAGTGATTTGTGCGGTTTTTGTATTAAAATATTGCTAAGTCAGTGACAAAATTTTAACAACAAATAACTTTAAAACTATAACAATTTGGACATAAAATTTGTTTAATATCGGTGAATCAGTGCTACCCCAACACCCCCTGCTAATTTCAGTGAAATATTCCAAGTACTTTGGCTAAAAAAAGCATTGGTTCCGTAAAGGAAAACTCAGCCCGTAGTCCTTTACAAGCGAACGGAACACTCGCCCTGGATTTTTATTGGCAGAAAATTAAAATCCGACGCTCGATGCCCGAAAACGCATCAGTGCATCAGCAGTGGCGGTAATACCGCAGGGGTGGTCCTTCTTGTGCAACAACAGCGGCATCAGCAGAAACAGGCAACAGCGACGTGCACAAAAGTGGCAGCAACAGCAACTAGCACGAGTGGCGGCAACAGTATCAGCCACCGTCCCAGCAGCTGGCCATACAGCGTAGCAACACGATAGTGGTAACAGCAACATCGCCACCAACAACGTCAACAGCATCAGTTGCATCAGCAGAAGCAACAGGCAACACCGCAGGGAAGCGGCAGCTGCAACAACTTAACAACAACAACTGCAGCGACAGCAGCAACAATATCTACATTTTTAAGACAAGTGAAGGGGTGGCCCTTCTCGTGCGGCGACAGCAACCCCACTTAGTGGCAGCAGCAACATCATCAACAACAACGGCAACAGCAGACGAGTGAAGGGGTGGCCCTCCTCGAATAGTGTAACAGCAACCTGCACAAAATGGCAGCAACAACAACAACTGCAGCAACAACAAGAACAACAACGACAACTAGCAGACAACCACAGCACGGCGCCAACGAAGCCTGCTGCATCAGGTGGTGAGATCGGAAATTATTATAAGTATAGAAAAATAATGGAAGGGGCAATAATTTTTTATTTATATCAAAGAGAAGACTACGCAATGAATATTTCATTGCCTAATCTTGCCTATATTTAGTGTAAACTAATTTAAGTTTTGTTAGATAATTAAAAAAGAACCCATGAATCCCTTCTGGATCCTATTCATTATTAAAAATTTCCATTTGTAACTTTAGAAAAGGGCATATGAACATCATAATTGCGCATTATTATGTGGAAATAATAAAAGTGTCTGAAGTGAAGGTTAATGTGCATTTCTCTCTTCCTTTTTCTATTATCTACTTCTAATGAGGTTCATTATGCTAATTATTATCTGTATTAAATAAGTATATTTAACCGTTAAGGGGGTTAGGTATTAGACAAGTACTGTCTGAAATTAATATTGTATAATTTAAAATTATGACGTAATATTCAGAAGTGATTTTAGTGAATAAACGGGGTTTTGACATAAGACTCACTTGGGACGATAAATGACTTATTTGTACCCTCCAAGTACCCTTCCTTAACCTGCCTATGAATTAAATAAATTGAATTAAATCAATGACTGAAGCAAAACAACCTATAACTAACTAAAATGCCTACTTATAATAAAAGTCTACATAAAACATATAACCTATATTAAAGGAAGACCGAACCTAACGCTAAGACGTCCGGATTATTTATTTTTTCTAGGAAATAATTGATTAGCCCCTTTAATTAAGAAATACACTTTTTTTTTCTTTTCCTTCCCACTTATCTGCGAAGAGTGTCGCAATGAAATATTATAATAGTATCTATACCTTATTCATATATGCGAATACTTACCTTATTGAAATCATTTTAATACTTTGAAGGGGCTTTAGTAAAGAATACGGACCGTTCAGCTAGAAAAAAATTTAAAAGTGGGCGTGAACCGCCTTCTCTCACTGACTTCGATGGTGTACTTTTTCTTTGGTGCTAACTAATAAGGTCGGTGTTATGGAGGAGTAAAGTGGGAAATTTCAATATTTTAAAAAGCCGCTGTGGACGAGTTGATAGCGGTCTGTGCTATAACTCGATACGCCGGTAAGTTCGAGGTTCGAACAAAATGTTAATCATAGAAACTTTTTTTCTAATAGCGGTCATCCCTGGGCAGGCAATGGCAAACCTCCGAGGGTATTTATGCCATGAAAAAGCTTCTCATTAAATACATCTGCCGTTTGGAGTCGGCACAAAACTGTAGGTCCCTCTATATGTGATATAATATAAAGACGCACACCACAAATGGTAGGAGAAGCTCGGCCAAACACTGAGCTATATAGTGTAAGCGCCAAAATTATATTATTATATTATAATATTTCAAAACTATTTATCCGATCTTCACAATATTGGTATCGTTAAAAAGATAACTAAATGACCTTTTATATGCATATGTTTATATAAATTATATATATATTTTAGCTGTGACTCTCATTGCAATAACATCAATTTCAAATCGCTAGCTTAACTATTTCCTAATAATCGCATAGCGCGCAAAATAAGAACAATTTCCTTTTGTGAACTTACATACCAAAAAAACCTGTTTGACCAGATAAACACACAGTGATACACACAAAAGCTCTTAGTGCAGTCTGGCACTATCAACTGATAAACAAATAAGAACGAAAAAGGAATACAAAAACACAAACAAGTAGTGTAGTGAGAACTATTAACACCATCTGATAGCTTCGATCAACATGAATAAACCACCGAACATAATAAAAACTGCCAATCAACCTTTATTGCAATGGGATAAAACCATAAAACCAGCTTTTTCGAGCATAGGGCCGAAATACCTTATAATGACAAGAACCAACAATACAAATACACTATCTAACGTGTCCCTTTCTTATTAAAAAAAGCGATTGGCATTACATGCAACAGTGAGGTTGACGAATGTAAAAAAACTCGTAATGGAGATGTGTTAATAAAAACCAAGAACCACATACAAGCAAACAAATTACTAACACTTACTGCTCTAACCAACGACATCACAATACAAATCACCGAACAAGTGCAAACGTCAAGCTGTATAGTTGTGTTTTCTTTGTGCTACTGATTTTTATATTGAAATTTCATTATTTCTTTGTATATAAATTAATAATTTAGTGATAAAAGTTTTGGAGATTTATCTGTGCGCATTTAAAGCTAAGTACAATATATGTTGAGCATTTTTTGCATTGATTTTATACACTTTAATTTAGTTTTCAATTGCCGAGTCATTAGTTGATTTGCATTGTTATTGTTTCTTATTTACATTGTTTTTGCTTCTTTTTTCGCTTTAAACTTTGTGTATTTGTTAAAGTTTGCGCGAGTTAATATCGTTCGCACGATATGAGTTAAAAAAATATCTTTTATCGCTACGCCGAAATGCGTGCTCTTTATTGATCTTCTAAAAACTGTCTTACATTTTGAATTCTTAGTTCTATTTATACTATTGAGATGTGGTGGTAGTTATCGTAGTGGATTATTCCATTGTCAGTTGTTTGTTGTTTACGAGTGTAGATATCTATTGTTTGTAGTGATAGTGCATTTCTATTGTTCCAATGATTGTCCGTTGCTTATGTGCAGGTCAGTTGTTTGTTGTTTACATGCATTTCTCGGTAATGCATGTTTATCTGTTGTTTACGTGTTGATAATGCATTTCTCGGTAATGCATGTTTATCTGTTGTTTACGTGTTGATAATGCATTTCTTGATAATGCATGTTTTGGTTGTGGAAACGTTGTGCCTTGTGATGACGTCATTAACTCCCCTCCTTCTTAAAATGAAGCGTCCTCGCTACACTGCTGCTAGGTGTTGTTGTTGAAGACGGTTGAGTTCGATTTCGTAAAGTTCGTCCATTCGCCTTTGTCTGCCAAGTGTTCTTTTATTTTCGCAGTATCGGCAGAGGTGTACTAGACCATAAGTGGTGACTGCTAAGGTAAGGAATGCAATTATGATGAAAAGTGTAAACTGTACAGGGTTCTCCTCGACAGGTATTAAAAACGTTGAGAGTTCTTGAATGTTGTTGAATTTGTATTTTGAGTCTGAGGAAAGGATACGGAGTACCTCAAGTTTTTCGCTATGTTGGTTGTGTATAACTTCTCTGAGTTGTTGTTGATGGTTATAATAAGTGATGCCATCGATGTTTGTAGATTCTTTAAAATGTATTAGTTTTGGGCCTGATATATGCATGTTGTTCCAAGTATGCTCATAATCCGTCAAGATGTGACCAGTCTCTAGGATTCGGAGTGGGGCGTTATTCTCATGGATTGTTTCGCATTGCGCAGGATTGTCTTTTAATATTTTTAAAGTGCAATTATCAGAGGGTTCTGATTTACAAATAAAGGTACTAATATAATTTTTACATTTTGATACTCTTTGATAATCGTTACATTTTGCAATCTTAGGATCTAAATTAATTTTACCATGCTTATGTGCTAAAGGATATACGTTAAATAGGTTACATTTAGTTTCAAGAATAGGGTATTTGTATATTGTTATAATTGCATGTTGTAGGTAACAGATATGAATGTCCGCATATTCTAATATATTGATTATTGGAAGATCCAACTGTTCATGGTTTATTAACTCATACACATCTTTCAAATTTAATGTGCCAGAATAAAAATTATTATTTTTCGCAAAATTAATAGTGTTCGCTATTGATTGAAGTTCATTATAGACTTCTGATATAACAATATTTTCGCTAATTGTTTTGGGATCAAGAGTTTCGAGTATTCTTTCGAACTGTGAGTTAATTGTTTTTTGCTTATTGTTATTTTCTATAAGCATATTAAGTGACGTTTTAATTTCTATAAGGTCATTGTGGTCTGGTGTGCCAGTGATGAATTTAAGGATGGAACCAAGGAAGTTAAGTGATCTCTTTGGTCTGTAGATATTTGGTATGAGTTGATTTTTTAAAGTTTCAATTCTGTTCACTAAAATTTGAGTCTCAGGGTAGTTTTCTAAATTATATGTAGATTTCATTACACTTTCGTAAGGCGCGAGTATTTTTGAAAGATTAGATATGTGATACAGGAAAGCTGTATTCTGATAAATGTAAACAGGATCTGTTTCCACTAGTACATATTTTCTATTGGTTAAGTCTATTATATTATCGCTAAATGCGATAGGGAAAAGTAAGATAAATACTACTCCGTACATGCCTTCACTCTGATGTTGTCCTTATGTATAATGGTCCTTTATTTGTTGTTATCGTTTTTCCGTTGTCTTCTTTAACTACATGTTTCGCGTATGTTTTTACGTTTTTGTTCCGTCTATGCGTCTTGGAGTATATAACATCACCTTGTTTGTAATTCAGCTGTTTGCGATTGTGGTTGTGGTATCGTAAGACTCTGTCTTGGTTTTGTTGAAGGCGCTCTTTGATGCCAGGATACCCCTTTTGGTTGAAGAACACGTCCTCGGGTTTCTCGTTGGTCACTGAATGGATTGTCTTATTGTATTGTCGGACTGCTTCGTATATCTGTTCGTCAGGTGCTGAACTGTGTTGGTGTGCCAAGACTTTCGCGAGTTCGATTATCGTGCTATGCGTACGTTCGACTTGCCCGTTTGTTGTAGAATGAAAGGCAGGAGTTTTGGTGTGTGTTATTTGTAGTCGTTTGTAAATTTGTTGTGCACATATGCTAGTGAGTGTTGACTCGTTATCAGTCATTACAAACTTTGCGTTTGGGTATATTTGTGAGAGAATCTCGTCAACGTATTTGTATGTATCTTTCTTTGAGGGTATTTGTCTCAAATGGCAAAATTTTGAATATTGGTCGGTTGAGCTAATGTATATGTTATTGCTCATATAAAATAAGTCTAAGTGTATGCATTCGCCTACCTTGTTTGGTATTGGTGCTGAACCTATTGGTTGTTTATTTGGTCGGCGTTCATACTTGTTGGTAAGACATATTTCGCAGTCTTGTACTTCTTTTTTACAAGCGTCACGGATGTTCGGCCAGTAATATCTGAGTGAAATTTCCTGCGCGTTATTTTTATAATTTCTGTGAGCACGTCTGTGTGTGTCTTGTATGATTTGTTTTTGTTGTTCGGTTTCGGTGATGTCGTCTACCATTTTTTGGGCTAATACGATTGATACGGTCGGAAATGTGTCAATAATGTCGTTTTCGACGTAAAATAATATTTGCTCGTCTATTTGAAGAGCGTTAGTTACCTTTGGTCTAATTATATTTTTTAGTCTGTCCAGTAATTCAGCTTTGGTGTTAAAGAAAAGTGTATGTCGACTGTTAGAAAAAATATTTTGTGATGATATTTCGATTAGGTTCGCATCTGATTGTTTTATAACAATTTGATTTTTAAAGCAGTTTAATGGTTGCTTTACTCGTTTGAGTTTTTGTGTTGGTGAGCTTTGTGCCGAATGTTGGGAGTCATCCGAATTTGATGTGTTGTTTATTTGCTGGCGAGAAAGTGCATCAGCGACAACGTTCTGGTGTCCAGGTTTGTAAACAAGTTTTGCGCCGTATTCTTCGATGAAATTCTTCCATCTTTTTAATTTTGTATTGGGGTTTTTTTCCGATATGGAGAAGATTAAAGATTGATGGTCAGTGTAAATAGTCAAATCCGCTATACCAT
Organism: Philophylla caesio; assembly: GCA_963971545.1. NCBI lineage: Eukaryota > Metazoa > Arthropoda > Insecta > Diptera > Tephritidae > Philophylla > Philophylla caesio. Next base: position 13,808,993 of record OZ020605.1, read on the forward strand.
ATAAGTAGTTGCGGAGTTTCTGTAATGCCCACACAATTGCGAGTAACTCTTTCTCATTTGTAGAGTAGTTCTGTTCTGTTTGGCTGAGTGTTCGTGAAATAAATGATATGGGTTTTTTATTTTGGGATAATACAGCTCCTATAGCGTAATTGCTAGCGTCCGTGGTTAATTCAAAAGGTTTATCAAAATTTGGTTGGAAGAGTTCAACCTGGGTTTGCAGTTCTTCTTTTATTTTGTTTAGTGCTTCTAGTGCAGGTTCGTCTAAGGAGATTTTTATTTTTGCACTTTGATTTTTTTGATATGCCACCGTTGTCTCCTCTGAGGAACGTAGTGAGTGGCTTGACGATGGCTGCAAAATTTTGTATAAATTTTCGATAATAACTGGCGAGACCTAGAAAGGATCTGAGTTCCCTCAGCGATTTGGGAATAGGAAAATCTTTAATAGTTTGTATTTTTATAGGGTCAACAGTTATCCGGTTATATTTTATTATGTGTCCTAAGTATTCTACAGAGTCATGAAAGAAGTGTGATTTCTCATTCGAAATCTTCATGTTGGATGGGGCATTTTTCAGGCCGAACGGCATACGAAGGAATTCGTACTTAGCTCCATTTACACTAAAGGCCGTTTTTTCTCTGTCAGATTCATTAATAAGGATCTGATGGAAGCCAGACTCTAAATCTAAAGTAGTAAATACCTTTGCATTACCTAAATTCTGTATGGTCATAGCCACATCAGGTATGGGGTATCTATCTGTGATAGTTTGAGCGTTTAGCTTCTGAAAGTCTACGACCATTCTGCGCTTAGGTTTCCCTTGTTCATCGGTACCTTTTTTAGCGACTGTCCAAATGGGAGAGTTGTACGGACTGTTGCTGGGTTGAATTATTTCATTTTTTAAAAGTTTGTTAATTTCTTTGTTAATAAACTCATTATCCGACATAGGGTACGGATATTGCTTTGTCCAAATAGGATCTTCGGAATTCGTCCTAATGGTGGCTTGTATCGTGGTAGTAAATGGTAGTATGGCGTTAGTACTTTCATTTTTTTGCATTATTTCGGCGATTTCCGCCCTGAATTTTTCATTATTAATTGTATAATTTATTCTCTGTACAGAGTCACTTTCTTTCTTGGCCCTATATTTATAACTGAGCTTGTACTCGAAAAGGTTGACCTCTGCTTTGATTGCTCTGAGCCCCTGTTCGCCCAGAAGCATATCAAATTCTTCTAATGCATCTGTTTCAAAAAATGTGAGATTATGTTCTAATAATGTTATTATTTTTTGTGATTTGGTTATTGAGTGACCATGAAGAGTTTTTACTTTTACAGGTTTAATTTGAATAGGCTTACCGATATTGCATTTTGTACTTATATAGTTATTTGTTGCTCCAGTGTCGATGAGGATGTTTATAGTTTTGCCTGTATCCCTGCAGTGGCGTTGCAGACACGGCAAATCGTTCATACGCCTAAAAAAGCACTGCCGGTCTCGTATTCATCATCATCGTTATGTTCTGGTGCAAGCGATTGCAGTTCTTCGTCGCGTGTTTGGTTTACCCGCTGTACCTTCTGTTGTGTGTTGAAGTTGCGAGATGAAGGATTTCGTTCTCTCTTCTGTGGTTCTCCTCTGAATGGGTTATTTGGAGGTAGCCCTTGGTTTTGGCGGTTATAGCTGTTTTGTGGGGGTGCAGGATGGTTTCTGTTGAAGTTTGTAGATCTCATGTATTGGTGTGATTGATCTACTTCCATTGGTTGTTGCTGTTGCCTGGGTGCATTTTGTGTATATTGCACTCGCACGTCTGGTCTGTATCTTCGTGGGTCCTCGTGATATCTTCTGTTCTGAGGAGGTTGATGCTGCGGTGTATTGTTCGGTCTAAGGTGATGGTATTGCGGAACATCGAATTGTGAGTTCACGTTATCGTGATATATTGTGCTTGCGATAGCGTAGGCGGTCTCTAAATCTCTTGGGTTGTGGCTATAGAGGGTGCCGCTGGTATACTTGCTGTTTAATCCGAGAATAAATGTCCTGACGGCTTCCTGATTCGCATATTGTTGCATATCAGAAGGGGATGTTGAGTTCTCCATCTCGATTTTCGTGAGTGCGAGGTTTAATGCCTTGTTGACTTCACAATGGAATTCTGCTAATGTCCTTTTACCTTGCGTTATTTTCTTCATTTCTTCCAGTAAGACATATAGAGGTCTCTGGTCCGCATAAGTGTAATCGAGGCGGTTAATTATTGAATAAAAATTGAACTTTGTATCGTGGTTGATTAGAATATCTGCTGCCTCTCCTTGAATTTTTGAGTGTACAATCGAGAGTGCCGTGTAGTATGTGGGTGTTGTAGTGTATTCCCTTATATTCTCCATGTGTATCCAAGCACGTTTCCTCCATGATCTATATTGATTCCTATCGCCTGTGAAGTTGGGTAACGTTTCGAATATTTCCAAGTTTATTTGCGATTGATCCGTGATGTTTGGTGTACATTCTACATGTTGATCTGTCGTAGTGAAAGTCTGGGTTTGTTGTGCTTCCAGGGTATTTACTTTTAATTGTGTATTGTTTAGAGCCTGTGTGAGGAGTTCTACCTGTGCTCGTAGAGTTGCGATGTCCTGAGCCATTGTATCGTCTTGTGGTATTGGGCGCAGAGAGTTGAAAATTTGTTGGCGTTTATCGCGTGAGTCCAGGGTGAAGGATTCTCTTTAAAATCAGGAATCTTTTATTTCACTTTTCACTTTTTTTTTCGGTTTAGGCTGCCTGCTATTTCAAGGTTTGCCTTTTTACGCGACTGGATAAACTTATTATATCTCACTTTTTTCAGAGACTGGTTTTGTGCTTTTCTTCAAAGCCGTGGAATTTTTTATTTTATTATCCTGTAGTTTCGAGGATATTTGGCTGTAGTCAAGAGTTTAGACCGGTTGAGCCCCCAGTTAATATCGTTCGCACGATATGAGTTAAAAAAATATCTTTTATCGCTACGCCGAAATGCGTGCTCTTTATTGATCTTCTAAAAACTGTCTTACATTTTGAATTCTTAGTTCTATTTATACTATTGAGATGTGGTGGTAGTTATCGTAGTGGATTATTCCATTGTCAGTTGTTTGTTGTTTACGAGTGTAGATATCTATTGTTTGTAGTGATAGTGCATTTCTATTGTTCCAATGATTGTCCGTTGCTTATGTGCAGGTCAGTTGTTTGTTGTTTACATGCATTTCTCGGTAATGCATGTTTATCTGTTGTTTACGTGTTGATAATGCATTTCTCGGTAATGCATGTTTATCTGTTGTTTACGTGTCGATAATGCATTTCTTGATAATGCATGTTTTGGTTGTGGAAACGTTGTGCCTTGTGATGACGTCATTAACTCGCGCATTTTCTTTTCTCTTTTTGATTGTCATTCTTTAAACAGCTGTTTGCGTCTAGTTTTTTAGGTGTCTATTACTGTGCATCTAAAACTGTTCGTTGCATAAATAGCTCTCAAACGTTAAATAATTATAAAACTTGCCCTACCTTGCAAACTGCTTTCTTCTTTGATTTATTAATACAATTTTAGTTTTTACTCATATTGAATTTTACTGTTTCAATTATGTCTTGCATTTTTGACAACTGCAAAAATAAAAGCGATAATGAGCAACGCTCTGTTGCATGCTGGTTGTGCGATGGCATTGCTCATATAAAATGTGCCGGATTGACTGGTAGAGTCCTAGACTTAGTAAATGAAGGAAGAGGTATTCGTTGGTCTTGTTTAAAATGCAGATCAACTGAGGTTGAACTTTTCCAATTTTTTAGAGAAACCAGAAATGGATTTTTCGAAATGGGCAAAGACCTTCGGGCACTTAATGATAAAGTTAAACGTTATGAAAACGTGTTTAAATCATTTAAGTGCCTAGATAAACAAACTTCGCAACCTGTAAGAGAGAGCAAACGCAAACGAACACACAGTCCCCCCAAGGAAAGTATTGTGGCTCCTCTTACATTACATCAAAAAAATATTTTGCCTCAACCCCAACAAATTGAGCTAATTAATCTTTTGTCTCCTGTCCCTCCGCCTCAGGGCCCGTCTTCTTCAACTTCATCAAGAGCTATCTGCACTCGCGCTTCTTCCTCTAATAAAAGCAATTCTGATCATGAGAATTTACAGGCATCTTCATCAGAGGTGGGTCCATCACCGCCTCAATCGCTTCCACCATCCCAATCTGCTCCTATTGTTGCAAAAACTGTAGCACCATTGGATGAGGCTGACTGCTCTGCAAAGAAGCTGGTTGTGGTTCCTTTGAGAAAATCAATTTTTGTTTCTAGATGCTAGGGACACTTCTTCTGATGATATAGAGTTTTACATTTCATCAAAAATTAAGACTTGTAACTTAGCAATCCGAAAATTTAACTTTAAATACGAACGTAACGTATCATCTTTTAAAATTGATGTGGCACCTGAAGTTTTTGATACTTTGCTTAACAATTCTTTTTGGCCAACCGGGGCATTTGTTCGCGAATTTGAATACAAGCCACATAATAATAAAAATAAAATAAATAACTTAGCTTCAATTCCTAATCGTGACACTGAGCCAAAAAACTAATTTTAAATTCTACTTTAAGTATTTTCTACCAAAACGTTAGAGGTTTAAATACTAAATTGAACGATTTATATTTAAAAGGCTTAGACTGTGACTATAACGTAATTTGCTTTACTGAAACTTGGCTTAAACCACATATTTTTAATTCAGAGATCCTTCCTAATCAATATCAAATTTATAGAAATGACCGTAAGGACAGAATCGGTGGGGGTGTTCTTTTTGCAGTTCATTCTTCAATACCATCCGAAGATGTTAATATCCCCCTCATCGAGTCAATCGAATTTAAAGCCATACGAGTTATGGTAGAAAATGGTTTCTTTTATTTAGCTGCTTGCTACATCCCTCCTAACTCTGACTTATCGGTTTATTCTCAACATATTGCGTTACTTAGATCTTTAAGTTCAATGATTACTGCACATGACTCGATGATTGTACTTGGTGACTTCAATATGCCAGGCATATCATGGACTCTTATAGAGGACGTTATCGTTCCAATATCATCAAAGGATAGATACAATGTGTTTTTAGAAGATATGGCTGAGCTCTGTCTAAATCAGATCAATTTAACTCCAAACAATTTTGGCACCATTCTGGATCTAGTTTTTGTTGATGACGTATCTAAGTCATCTATGAAGATGTGCGAACCCTTGGTTATTCCAGAGGACTCTTATCACCCTGCGATTGAGGTAAATTACGAGGTTATTGGTGATTTTGGAAATAATGTTGATAAATCAAGTAGCTCAAACGCTCGTTTTATTTTCGCGAAAGCCAATTTCAAAAAATTAGATCGAGAATTATCAAAATTATCATGGCCGACGTATAAAGATGATGTTGAACGTTGCGTCCAGCATTTTAATGACACTATATTTAGCTTATTTCAAAAGTTTGTACCAAAACGGGTTTGCGTACAAAAGGAGCAATCACAACCTTGGTTTACTAAAGAACTAAAAAATTTAAAAAATAAGAAGTCGCGATCGTTTAAATTGTACAAAAAAACTGGTTTGCACACTAACTATATTAAATACTCAGTTATCCGACACGCTTATTTTGAATTAAATAAAAAATGCTACAGATCTTATTTGTGCAAAGTTAAAAGGAATCTAATAAAAAACCCTGAATCATATTATGACTTCGTTAACTCTAGGCGCAGAGTGACTAGTTTTCCGTCTGCTATGAAATATCAAAATACCGTTTCTTGTGACTCCCAATCAATTTCCAACATGTTTGCCCAATTCTTCAGGTCAAATTACTCCATTAACTCTCCTCTGAGCAAACCTTATCCATATAAACTCTGTTCCCTCACCTCTGCTATTATTCCGCAGATATCTTCCGAGGAAGTACTTTATTATTTGAGTAACTTAAAAGAATCATTTAAGGCTGGCCCCGATTCTATCCCGACGTGTTTCCTCATAAACTGTGCAAAACATATTTATGTGCCCTTAACTAATTTATTTAATCTTTCTCTTAAGCTTGGGATTTTCCCTTCAGCTTGGAAAGAATCATTCATTATACCACTTTATAAGACCGGGAGTAGGTCCTCTATAGAAAATTACCGCGGTATAGCTAAGCTTTCTGCTATTCCTAAATTATTCGAAGCTATTGTTGTTGACCATTTAACGTATTCCATATCCTCTACAATTTCTAGCACACAACATGGGTTCTCTAAGGGTAAATCTACCGTTACAAACTTGCTTGAGTTCACAACTCATGTTTCAAATGGATTCAGAGAATTTATGCACACTGATGTTATATACACTGATTTTAGTAAAGCATTCGACAGAGTAAGTCACTCTTTACTGATCCATAAACTCGATCTCCTTGGTTTTCAACCTAATCTCCTTCGTTGGATGGCTTCTTACCTCATTGACAGAACACAACGAGTTCTTTTTAAAAATAGTTCCTCAAACATTATTCATGTTTCTTCAGGGGTCCCGCAAGGAAGTCACCTTGGTCCGATTCTGTTTTTACTTTTTATAAATGACTTACCTTCTGTAATAAATTATTCAAAAATTTTATTGTATGCTGACGATGTAAAGCTTTTTAGATCGTATCATTCTGTTGAGGAAAGGTCCTTACTACAAGCGGATTTAAATAGCATGACTAACTGGTGTGAAATAAATTACATGCCACTAAACCTTAAAAAATGTAAAGTAATGTGCTTTTCTCGCAGAGCAGTTCAACCAACATCTTATGAAATAGGTAACCATAACCTCGAACAAGTGTTTAACTTTGTTGATCTTGGAATTACAATGGATCCGAAATTTAATTTTAATCTTCACATCAATGTTACAGTTAACAAAGCCAAGGGTGTTTTTGCATTTGTAAAACGGTGGTCAAAAGAATTCAATGACCCTTACATCACGAAGGCTCTGTTCACAACGTTAGTGAGGCCCATACTGGAATATGGATCTGTTGTTTGGAACCCGCGCTATCAAGTTCATTCCGACAGAATAGAGTCCATTCAAAAACAATTTCTGCTTTTTGTTTTAAGGAATTTTCGTTGGGATTCTCAGTACAACCTGCCGCCATATAAAAGTCGTTTAAAACTCATTAATCTTCCTACACTTGCTAGTCGTAGAGAAATGCTAGGCATTGTATTTTTGGTCAAGTTACTGACAGGCTTGATCTCTAGCCCATCTCTTCTTAGCGAAATAAAACTTAACGTTCCCTCCAGAATTTCAAGACATTTCCGGCCTCTCTTTCTGAAGCCATGTAAAAGTAATTTTGAGTTAAATGAGCCACTCCGTAGTTTGTGTCAGGATTTTAACACTCACTCCGGTTCTTTTGATATTTCAGACTCACTTTTTTACATAAAGAAAACTATACTTAATCCTCTCAATAATTAATACATACATACATATACATATATTACTATTCGATCAGCTGATGAGCATTTGTTCTGTAGCTGAACAGTTTTAGATCTCGACACTTAACAAACCTCTGCCTTTCATGACTCGGCGCAATATATATGAAAAAACAAAATTTTTTTTTTTTTTGTATATCCGTGCGTCATGCGGATGCGCCCCTCGCGTCGGTCGGGCGGGTATGGAGGGATACAACCGTTGGGATTATTATTATTATTATTATAAAACACTAAACTATTCTTAAGGTGTAATTTACTGCAATGGCCTACGTGGCATTCCAGAAAATGAAATTTTAGAGGAGCTAAAAAAACAAAATGTGTCTCAAGTGGAAAAAATACTAAAAAAAGAAAACGATAAGTTAACTGAAACTGGTCTAGTTATATTAACATTTGCTTCAACGTTTACCATTAGACATTTCTATCGGCTACGAAAAAATTAGCATTCGTCCACACATACCCCGCCCTGTTAGATGCAACAACTGCTTTTACTATGGACATATTTCAAAATTCTGCAAAAACACTAAAATCTGTCCATTCTGTGCAAAAGACGGTCATCTAAACCGAGAAACAAATGAAATGTGTACAAACCAAAGAATGTGTACTAACTGCATAAAATCTAACATTACCCCTAACGACCACGCCGCGATTGACAAAAAGTGCCCAATATTTATAAAACAACAAGAGCTGCAAGCAATAAAGACAACATTCAAAGTAGATAACAAGACTGCCCACACAATTTACCAAGAACGGCATCAACATGAACCCGCAACCTACTTTTCAGTCGCTTCCAGCCGCACGCCAACGGCGGAACATAGCCTTTTAAAGCCACCAATCGTGTCACCAACTCCATCCATCGAACCAGCAGCAGTGCCAACCAATTCACATAAGCCAACCATTCAACCTACAAACCAGCTCGAACGACCCGTAACCACCTACAGCGACATTATGAATGATCTTAATATTGAATTCAATCCGGTTCCATCTACATCTAAATCAGCTCTAAAATCTGCCACCAACACCAAACTTACAATCTTTCCGAGAAATATGTCAAGCAGACTCATAACCCAATTAAAAAGTAAAAACAAACTCCACACAATCGAATAAAAAAACAACAACAGAGGAGGAAGATAGTATCGAGCTCATGGACGATATTTAATTAAACTCACGTGAACTATTCAGCGCAACCATACTTACTTTCTTAATTTTGTTTATTTCACTTTTTTTTCTCGTAATAACTATGAAGTTAAAAATCCTACAATGGAATATCAGAGGTTATAATAATAACTATAACGAGCTGATATTGTTAATAAAGAAACATAGCATAAAAGTGTTAGCTTTACAGGAAACACATATCCAACCCAATACACCTATACCCATCCCAGTAAACTTCTCCCTTTACAACCTCAACACATCTAATTCACACGGAGGAGTTGCCATACTCATTCACAACTCTATTCAACATAATATGATTTCCTTAAAGAACGATTTCGACGCCATTGGAGTCAAAATTTTCTCAAAAATGCAGTTTACAGTGATATCATCATACATACCACCAAATAAACATTTCAACATTACAAATTTGCAGAACGTACTAGGAAGTTTTACGTCTTCCAGCGTTATCTTGGGCGATTTTAATAGCAGACACCCCAATTGGGGTTCTTCCTATACTAACCGTAGAGGGAAAACTCTAGCCAACTTCATTTCTCACTCCAATTTCATTATCCTTAATGACGGCTCGCCAACCCATTTCAGTACTCATAATACTTTCACGCATATAGACATTTCCGTCTGCTCCCCCAATATTGCACCTTGCTGCGACTAGGTTATAGAAGATGACTTATGCGGAAGCGACCACTTCCCCATAATCATCTCACTTTTCCATCCTCTTCAATCTTGTCTCCAAACACATAAACCTAGATTCACTACGAAAACAGCTAATTGGGAATCATATAAATTAATTTCAGCTACTAACTGCTCCATCCGTCCGGTATCAGTCAATATTAACAAAGAGGCCGCGAATATTAATAAAATTATACTTCAAGCCGCTCATGCATCTATTCCTAAATCAAACCCAAACAACTTCAAACACAATGTTTCATGGTGGACTCCTAAATTACAAGAACTGCGTAATGAAAAAAAGAAATGCTGGCATATCTTGAAACGATATATTAATGAAGATACCTTGATGAGATACAAAAGGTCAAATGCGCTTTTTAAAAGGGGAGCTAAAGAATCAAAAGGGATATCAATGAGAGAATTCACCTCTCAAATCAATCCCAGTACTTCAACAGAAAAAGTTTGGTCTAATATCAAACGATTTTGCGGATATAAAACAAACCACGGAATTCACTGCTTGATAAATCCTAACCCCTCTTTTACCAGCTTTACCAACCGCAAGGAGATAGCAGATGAATTCTGTTCCAACTGGTCCAAGTCGTCTAGCGACAGCAACTTTTCACCGCTGTTCCAAGAAAAGAAATTAGCGTCTGTTAGCATGTGCTTCCCTCCTACAACAGAAACTAAAGCATCTGAAATTGAGAAAGATATAAAATTACTGGAACTTAAAACGGCTTTACGAACAACATATGCAATGATCTCCCAACTACCCTTAAATGTTACACACAGACTCCTTGATTTATTCAATAACATACTTAAAACATACATCCCTGAAACTTACAAACTTAGTGTAATAGTCCCTATTTTAAAGCCAAAATCGAATAAAACCGGAATTCACTTATACCGGCCAATTTCCTTAAATCCCTGCTGCTCTAAACTATTGGATAAGATTGTGGCAAATATATTATGGTGGTTTGTTAGAAATAACAGACTCATCCATGACAATCAAGTTGGATTTAAACGGGGGAAAACAGTAACAGATGCTCTACTATATGTAGACCATCTTGTTTCTGACACTCTATCTGCAAAAAAACATATCTCCATTATTTCACTCGACTTCGCTAAGGCATTCGATAAAATTGGAATTCACACTATCCTAGACCAACTGTTAGAATGGAAAGATGGACCACGTATATGTAACTATATAAAAAACTTCATGACGCACAGAAAAATTCAAGTCAAAATAGACCACGTCCTGTCTAACACACTACCACTCCATAACGGAATTCCGCAAGGCTCGCCCCTTTCGGTAATATTGTTCTTAATAGCATACAATAAGTTGTGCGATAAAATTACCATGCATGAAGAAGTATCTTTCTGCGCTTACGCCGATGACTTTAACCTGCTGGTTAAACATAAAAAAGACAAAAATGTTAGCATCGATCTACATCCCCTATTCGAAAACATAAACTATTGGTGCAATTACTCAGGTGCCTCACTTTCAGTACAAAAATGCAAACAGCTGCACATCTGTCGTAAAAAAGGGTGTACTCCTTCCATTCACCATAATAACATTCAAATAAACACTGTAGACAGTCTAAGAATATTAGGAGTAACCTTCAACAAAACATACAATTGGAGTTCACATATAACACAGTTACAACAAGATCTTTCGAAGCGCCTAAATATTATCAAGTATCTTTCTAGTTTTAAACTCAACTGCAACCCACTTACACTCATAGATGTAACAAAAGCGCTCCTTATATCCAAAATTGATTTCGGTCTTTTTCTATACGGCTTTGCACCCAAGAGTAAGTTAAATAAACTGAAAACTATGCTCAATTCAGCATAAAAAAATTCACTAGGAGCATTCAAATCGACTCCGATCAAAAATATGCTTTTCCAATATCAATATTGCTACCCCCAATAGAGATAAAAAGAGATTTCCTTCTAAAAAAACTAATTAATGTTCTTTAAAGTAGTTCCAATACTCCCCTTTTCAAAATTGTCCAATCGTATAAGAGAAATAAACGACCCAAACCACCTTGGCTCTATAAAGATAAATTAGTTAATACAAAACTTCGTAAACATAAAAAATCCGAAAAACCCTTTATACAATACCAACAAGAATTTGCACATGTGCAACATATATTCAGAGACCACACCTTTCTTCACACAGACGGCTCACACCTCAATGGTATGGCAGGATTTAGCGTGACCACTGAAACCGAAATATTATTAATTTCTAATCTACCTTCATATAGTCTTCTCGGCTGAATTAATAGATATCAACTCCGCGGTTCGATTATAACAACACCGAACTTTAATGTTCAAGATATTGTCAAATTTCTCAAAAAGAAATTTGTAAGGCAAAATATAATAGAGACTTGGGAAAAATGTTCGACATGGTACAAAGCACAAAACCCTCATAAACTGACCTTGAACCATTTCTTAAGAGTCAACACCAACCAAACACTCTCTAGAATGGATTTGGTGAAATTCACGCGGCTTCGACTGGGTCACTCAAACCTGCCTCATCTCCACCTTATGGACTGTAACACCTCAAGGATTTGTAAATTTTTAATTCTATTCCGGTATCCATCAAGCATGTGATTGCGGACTATGACCACTTTATCACACATAGAAATCATATCTTCCATGGCAACGATCCTCTTGAATACATATCCAACCCTACAACCGAAAACATTCACAAAATAATATCGTTCTTAAGATTGTCTCATCTATACAAAGAAATCTAGATACAATTTTCAAAAAGCTTTGTAAAAATTTATAAATGTAAAAATAAGAAACTAGCATTATATGAAGAAGCTGAAGGCCAAAGTAGCCATTGCTTTTTTACTAACAACTAGGCTTATAACTAATTGTAAGCTTCAGTGTGTAAATAAATAAATAAAAATAAATATATATATTTTGAGAAAAATAACAAAAACTGAAAAACACACATTTTTTTTTAATAAAAAACTATATTTTTGTTAAAAAAATACGTAATTAATAGTATGTGAAAATAAGTTTGTCTTAAAGCCTATAAAAATACCTTTAATTTGATGTATAATTTTATATATTAAAACTTAAATTTTGTTTTATTTGTGTTGCTGACGATAACAGAATCAGTAATAATGAGGGTAATGATCCAGAGCGGCTTCGCCGAAAGGTATTCAACAGAAAACCGGAAAGGAGTACTGCGCAGAAATACAGTTGATGGCGTAGCCGGAGTTCGCCGACCAGGGTTATTTTTTTAAAGCGCGGCCGAAGGCTGCTCACGCGAAAAGGTGTTCTGCGCGAAAATACTGTTGTATACTTGGATTTAAAAATTAAATAAAACAGCTATTAATATTTTTTCAATTTATTTCGATTTCATAGTTTTCTTCATCATCACCTTCTTGGTCTTCTTCAGGCTTGAGATGATTATAAAGATCCCCAGCGTAATTTAAAAAAGTAGTAAAATGATCTAAATTATTACTTCTGCAAAACCTAATAAACATAAATTTAGCTAAGTAGCCACTAAAATGTTTTTTGCTTCTATGGTAATGAGGCATAGAATGCTTAACATGCCGCCACAAACCTTCTATCGTGTTTGTGTGTTGATTTGTTTCCGGGTCTTTAAAATGAATAGAATGATTCACTTTAAAGTGAATGTATCCTTCATCTTTCAGACAATCATAAGCCTGAAAAAGTTTTATAAAATAGTTATTTACATTTTTAATATTTATTTTAATGTTTTTTTTACCTTCCAGAAGTCGGATACTATAATTGTACCAGGAAGTATCCAATCTTTAATTATTTCCAGTAAAGTGGTTTTATCCCTACTCTCCACTGGAACCAGAAAGGATTTATTTGTCTCTCTTTCAACTCCTCCAAAAACCCAATGGCCCTCGACGGCGTACCTTCTATGGTATTTTCTTTTCTCAAACTTGCTTTCATCAATTTGAATGATGATGACAGCGCCTCCAATTTGCGTTTTATTTAAAATAAATTTATTGTATACAACCTCACGGCAGAAGCTGCAGCAGTCAACGGCTGTCGGTCGGCCTAATTCCGCTTCTTTCATTATGACTTATTATAAATTATTTGCCTAACCGAAAGCTTTGATTTGGATAAAAAACTGCCTTTTCGCAAGAAAATTGTTGTGTTGCAATTTTGTTTTTTTTTGCCACATATTTTTTTCCGGCATCTTTAAGTGATAATAATTGTATAATTTAAATTTCATTTTCATGTAACGTTTTTATATACATAAATATTATCTCCACATATATCCGTCTATGCTTTCAGGTGGTTCTACTAGTTGTAATATATGTCCATTTGGACATAAGTATTCACCTTCTTTTGGAATCAGTTTCCAACGCACTAATTCATTCAAAATTATTTCATTTAATTTAATATCATCACTGAAATTAAATAATTTAATTTAAATTGTACGCGGACATTGTAAGTAGTTTATTTCACTTTTCAAAATTACAATAAAAGTAAACCATCTTCGTCCTGTTATTATTAACAGTTATATAGGGAGAATTTAAAAATATGTATCTGGTTGCCAACTTTAAAATATCATGTAATTTTTTATAGTATTATATATCAAACTAAAGTTATTTTTATTTTCTTTTAGACATATTTATTTTTACACATTGTTAATACCTTTCCAATGTTAATACCAATACAATGTTCTCCCGGACGCGGTTATGCTGGCCCTAGGTCGGCTCGGGGTCGAGACCAATTTAATTAGGTTTATCTCCAACATGCTTTGCGACAGAACTGTCGTGGCGGAGTGGGGGAGTGCGTCGGCTCATCAAAAGGTGAGCAGGGGCACTTCACAAGGAGGGGTTCTCTCTCCCTTTCTCTGGATTGTCGTTATTAACGAGGTCCAGGAAAAGTTGGAGGGGAGAGGATGTCAGGTTGTTGCCTACGCTGATGACGTGGCGCTTATAGTGAGAGGAAAGTACCTAACTACGTTGTATGACCTCGTGCAAGGATACCTTAATTTGGTGACAAATTGGTCCACAATCTGTGGGTCAGCTATAAATTCCAACAAGACGGAGCTGGTCTTGTTCATGAGGAAGCATAGGGTCCCGGATGCACAATTACCCTCCATCGATGGCACGCCTCGTGTGCTTTCTGACAGAGTCAGGTAATTGGGGACAGAAAGCTAAACTGGAGGCCGAACATCGAGGATAGGGTCAAGAAGGCGTCAGTGGCTTTCTACTGCTGTAGAGGAGCCATCGGCAAGAGATGGGGTCTCTCTCCAAAAGTGGTCCTCTGGCTGTATGAAACAGTCATAAAACCAATTATGTTATATGGAGTCTTCATCTGGTGGAAAGCACTATGTAGATAGATCTACTGTAGCTAAGAACTTAAAACGGGTGCAGAGAAGGGCCTTGATTGGCATTAGTGGGGTACTACGCACCACCCCAACACTGGCTCTTAACGTGATGCTTGGCATCATCCCCGTGGACTTGGCGGGAAAAGTTGCCGCCGCTTGCTCTGCCATCAGGTTGCGGAGTGCAGGGTTTTCTCTTACGCCAGTGCATGGGCACTCAGCGATCCTTAGACAATTCGAGTTCATCCCGGAGGAGGTAGATCTGTGCGCGCCGAATATTGCCCCTAGAGGGTCCTTCACCACACACATCCCATCAAGGGAGGAGTGGAAGGAAGATGACCTCTGGTGTAGAGGCGCAGTGAACCTGTTCTCGGATGGATCGAAATTGGAGGGTAGAGTTGGAGGGGGTGTTTTCTACGAGAAACTATCGCTCTGTAGTAAGTTCAGGTTACCAAATTTTTGCAGTGTTTTTCAAGCAGAAGTAGCTGCAATCAAAGAAGCGGTGGACCGCCTGGGTGGTAGAACCATACCACAGAAGGCAGTAAACATCTACTCCGACAGCCAGGCCGCAATTAGAGCCCTAAAATCGCTGACGGTGAGGTCAAAATTGGTCGGCAAATGCCTGACCTCCCTATCGGCCGCATGAGAGGACTTCCAGGACACAGTGACATAGCCGGAAACTGTCGTGCTGATGAGCTGGCCCGACAGGGCACAACAGAGGATATCGCTTCGTTGAGGAAGGGCATTGGGATTTGCCTTTCCACATGTGGTCTGCTCCTGGAAAAATGGGCCTTCGGTCGGCTCAGCAAACGCTGGGCGGAAACACCGACCTGCAAAGTTGCAAGGTCATTTTGGCCGGTGCTGGACCGCAGGCGGTCTGCGGAGTTACTAAGCACAACCAGGCCACTGCTCTCAGCTTTGATCGGCGTACTGACCGGGCACTGCGCATTGGGAATCCACGCTGTAAGGCTGGGCATTGTCTCGAACACGAGGTGCGGCAGCTGCATGGAGGATGATGAGGTGGAATCTTCTCAACACTACCTTCTCAGCTGCCCTGCCTTCGCAAGGCTCAGATTTAAGCACCTGGGATCGCACTCCTTCGATGCTCCAGAGAGGCTCTGTGGGATAAACATAGGTCGGCTCCGCACTTTCATTACGAGCTCCCGGCGCTTCTTTTAATATATATATATGCATCTTACGGTGGGTATCGTCTCTGTTCAGTAAAAAAAAAAATAAAAAATAGGGTATACATAAATATATGAGTGGTACCACAATGGACTTTAAATCTAGTCTAAGTGAGCCCCATCGTTGGGGCTACTACCTAACCTTACCTAACCTAACCTAATACCTTTCCGCGAAGCCGCTCTGGATCATTACCCTCATTATTACTGATTCTCTTATCGTCAGCAACACAAATAAAACAAAATTTCTTACAAAATTTAAGTTTAAATATATAAAATTATACATCAAATTAAAGGTATTTTTATAGGCTTTAAGACAAACTTATTTTTACATACTATTAATTACGTATTTTTTTAAGAAAGATATAGTTTTTTATTTAAAAAATGTGCGTTTTTTCAGTTTTTGTTATTTTTCTCAAAATATAAAATAAAAGGTCTTTTAATTATCTTCGGATAAATAGTTTTTGAAATATAAGCTTTCAAAATATTGAAATTTCCCCCTTTACCCCTCCTTAACGGCCTCCCCACCCTACTACTGTGCTCCAAAAAAAAATTATACCACCAAATTCGGTAAAAAACTAGCTAGAGGCTAGCTCAACGGTCCGTATTCTTTACTTGTTCCAGAGAAGTTACTGGAGTAGAAATTAGTCGCATCAACGATAAAGAAATGCTACAATATTTATTGACGGTATTGCGATCCATATCCATGGATTTGAAAATTTCTAATTATTTTGCAGTCCTTATTCTTATCCATAAATATTGCGTGGTCAATAAATACTGAACGTGTGACAATACCCAATGGTAGAAAACTGCTCGCAGCATCGTGATATGTGTGTATGTATATATTTATTTACGTTTTTCAAAATCTATGTACTTTTAAATTTTGTACTTTTGTACATATTCAGAAATCTTCACCATGGACATTGAGCTACACATAATTCGATGTAAATTCTAAGATCTTAAAGTATCAAAAGCCCTTCGCAGCTGTTTTATTGGCCCTGAAATCATAAAACTAGCTTTCTTTTTGATTATGCATGCATACGACACAGTTAAACTTTTCTAGCAATAGGTTAGGTTAGGTTAGGGTGGCTGCCACCGCACCGGAGCACGGTGGCACACTTAGGCTGTAAGAAGCCCATTGTGATACCACTGGCATAAGCCATGCGTTCCCTCCCTCCCTTCTTTCAAAAATTGAACCATCCTGTGCGCTTAGTGTAGAGTAGAAAGTTGGAAATGTTTGCCGAGTTCAAGTCAGCTAAACAATCCAAAAAGTAACTATTGAAAACTTTACTGCGCGTCTTGGCCAAGCCAGGGCAGTGGCAGAGATAGTGCTCAATACTCTCCACCTCCTCCTCGTTTCGGCAACTGCGGCAAAAATCATTTGTTGGGTAACCTAGTCTTTCCCTATGCATGCCCATGAGGCAGTGCCCGGTTATCACCCCAACTACTAATCTGAGAGAGGAGCGGCTAGGCATCGTGAGAGCTTTAGAGCGCTTCTCATTGGCTTCTGGCCAGATTTGTCTTGTAATGTGGCAGGTGGGCTCCGATGCCCACCTTAAATTTACCTTGCCCATAAGCTCAGATCTTAATCTGTGTTTATAGGATGCTAAGGGTAAACCCGCCTCTTGAGCAGAGTTTATCGCAGTTAATTTCGTCCCTTTCCTTGCTAGTTCATCAGCCAGGCAATTGTCAGGGATGTCCTTATGGCCAGGGACCCAAACAACATGTACGGAGCAAATATCCGCCAGCTGGTTTAGAGCTGCTCTGCATTCAAAGGCTAACTTGGAGGTTGTACCGTAAGAATTCAGAGATTTGAAAGCAGCCGGGCTGTCAGAATAAATGGTAATGCCTCGTTCTAAGAAGATGCACGTTGTGAGGCCACGAGCTGCTTCCATTATTGCATTTAGCTCGGCCTGGAAAACACTGCAGTGGTCCGGTAAACGAAGACTGAGGTTTAGATTGAGTTCACAAGAGTAAATCCCGCTGCCCACTCTTTCGTTTAACTTGGAACCATCTGTATATACAGCTGTGGATCCTGGATCTAGGTCCACGGTACCCATCCATTCGCTCCTCTCTGGGATTCTTGTGGAGAATCTATTTCCGGAGAATGGAGGGTGTAGAAAGTAATCCAAACTCATCGGGTTGTCGGGCAGAGTTTCCAGGACCTTTGCGTGCCCGGAGTTGAGATTTCTCCACGAAAGGATGGCCTTTAGCCTAGCAGCACTGCAGGCCGCCCGAAATTTGCCGTAGAGATCCACCGGTGGAAGATTTAACATTATCTCTAGAGATTTGGTAGGTGTAGAGGGCAGTGCTCCCGTGGTGAGCATTGAGGCCGCCCTCTGCACCCGTTCAAGCTTGAGAGGGCAGTGCTCCCGTGATGAGCATTGCGGCAGCCCTCTGGACCCGTTCTAGTTTGGCTCTGGTAAGAGTCCTGCTCAATGCCGGCCACCATACGACGATCCCGTAGAAGAGAATGGGTCTTATCACAGCTGTGTACATCCAGTGTACAATATGTGGCTTTATACCCCATTTCTTCCCCATGGCCGTCTTACAGGCGTATAGAGCAACAATAGCTTTCTTGGAGCGGTCTTCAATGTTTCGCCTCCAGTCGAGTTTTTTATCTAGTAAAATTCCGAGTGCTCTTGAGGTTTAAGAGTAGGTCGTTTACAGTAAGGTTGCAGAGTAAAGGTGACAGAACGCCTCCCTGGGGTGTACCTCTAGCCACATGTTTGTATTTAGAGCTGTCGCCTATTGTTGAGAAGATCGATCCTTTCCTGAGTAGGAGCCCCACAAAGTCCACCAGTCCCTGCTGTATCCCCACCATACGGAGTGATTCGATAACAGCTTCGGGATAGACATTGTTGAAAGCTCCCTCGATCTCTAAAAAGATCCCCAGCGTGAACTCCTTTATGGCCAGTCCTTTCTCAATCGTTGAGACGATGTCATGGAGAGCAGTCTCCATGGATTTGCCCTTTGAGTATGCATGCTGGTTGGAGGAGAGTTTGTCTTTCCTAATATTTCGCCGAAGATGCTCATCTATGAGCCTCTCAAGGGTTTTGATAAGGAATGAGGTGAGGCTTATGGGCCTGAAGTCCTTGGGTTTTGCGTGACCGGCCCTGCCTCCCTTCGGTAGAAAGACGACTTTCGCCTTCGTCCACTCATAAGGAATGTGGGTGAAGGTAAGGCATGCTGTAAAAATCTGAGTAAGCAGTGGACAAAGAAGGTCCTTCGCCGCTTGCAGTTGTGCGGGAAAAATTCCGTCTGGTCCTGGACACTTGTAAGGTTCGAAGGACATTACTGCCCATTCCACCTTGTCGTGGCTCACTATGTCCCCTGTGGTATTCCCTAAGAGTGAGTTGGCTTGGAGACCTGGCAGGACGTAGGAGTCATCAGAGCACCCGGGAAAGTGGGTGTTCATTAGTAGCTCCAGCATTTCGTCGGTTGTAGATGTCCATTCTCCGTTTGGTTTTTGGATCGAATTTATCGTTGGAGCACTTTTGGAGAGAACCTTCCTTAGCCTGTTGGCTTCGGAGTTTTCTTCTATGTTGTTACAGAAGTTTTGCCAAGATTTGTGTTGTGATGTCTTAAAGGCCTTCTTGAAAGTTTTAAGAGCGTCTTTGTATGGTTGCCAAAGACCCGCCCTCTTGGCTTGGTTAAAGAGTCGCCTGCTCTCTTTCCGGAATGCTGAAATCTCTAGATTCCACCACTGGTAGGGTCTTAGGGCAGGAGATTCTGAAAGCAGAGTTACAAGCGATTGTTACAAGGTCTACTGCTTCATCTTTTTTTGACGGTGAGTCCAGCTCATCGGGAGAAACGACCTTCGTGTTTAAGGGACTCGCTTCATCAGGTGTTTGCGATAGGCCTGGCCTATCGTCATAAACGTGTCTGGACAAAGAGGCTGAGAGAGCGATCTTATATTTCTGCTAATCCGTCCGCCTCTTGTTCCTATACGCTGTTAGAGTAGAGGGATTGAGATTGATCTTAAAAGTTATGTCGAGGTGGTCGGAGAAAGAGTGCTCTTTGGACACTTGCCAGTTGCTTATCAGGTCTGACATGCTGCCTGATGCGATGGTGATGTCCAGCACTTCTCTTCTGACAGAGGTCATGAAGGTGGGATCGTTCCCCCGGTTGCATATATATAGATTATTTGCTAATATAAAATCAAGTAAACACTCACCTCGAGGGTTGGTATCGCTTGAGCCCCATATCTCGTGATGTGCGTTCGAGTCAGCTCCAATTACGTCCGGGAGACTTTGCTTGTCAGCCCCTATGATGGCTTCCTTTAGTCTTTTTGGAGGGAGAGATTGGCTGTCGTGGGCCATGTAGCTGGTCAGGAACCAGACGACGCTCTTTTTGAGCTGGACGCTTATGCTTACTGTGTCTTCGTCGCTGCATTGAGAGAGGAGAACATAAGAAAGTGATTTTTTAATAAGAATACATGACCTGATCCTACCTGCTACTGGGGCTGTTACCGTTTGGTACGCATCAGAGTTCAGTCCGCAAACCCTGTTTCTGACGATCTATTGCTCTTGGACGAGAATGATGTCCTCAGCTCTTTCGCAGAGTCGCAAAAGGAGGGCAGCCGAAGCTGCCTTGGAGTGGTGCAGATTAATTTGTAGAATCTGCACCATCTCTAGAGTCACCGACGTCCATTGCTTCTGGCTCTTCTCTTTGGGTGACGGCCCTGACTGTGCTGTCAAGGTCCGCCTCCTCAGATTCCGAAGCCAGAAGCTGGTCCTCATCATCGGGCGCTACCCATCGGCTGTATACCGACCCAACGTAAGCAGATGCTGAGCCCGTTTCGCTGGGATAGAAGCATCGTTGATGACGAGGTCAACGTAACGCTGCTTCTCCTTGGTCTCGCCAAGTCGGACTATCCTCCAATCATTGGTGGGTAGATCTCCGTTGCCAAGGCGGATGAGTTCGAAGATCTCCTGCGGTGTAGATGGTTCCGCTGGGACCCAGGCCCAGGCTCGAGGCCGTTTAGGGATCTCGTCCCTGTGGACAGCCATCAAGTCCTCGGTGGGGCACAGCTGCCCCACCGAGGAGATAGCCTCCTTGTACAGTCGGACTGCACGCTCGCCCGCGCCCGCGACCAGCTTGATTCGCCCTTGATACCAGCCGGCGTCGCGGACGACTAGTGCAGGGCCGGGACACTTCAAGAGTATGCCCTTATAGACCCTGCAGAGACCCAGCAAGACGGACTTCCAGATGTCCGTGCTGATATTTCCGTCGGGATGGCTCTTGTCGAGCACAGCCAGCGCAAGGTGCTCTTTTGCCGCCTCGCTAAACGGCTTGGCTGATATGGCCATCGACCGACGGTTGGGGGGAGGAAGTCCTGTGCCTCTTCGATCCACTCGGGGTATCGTCTTGAGATCGCTTCTCTTGGAGGCCAGGTTCTTCCTCTTGTCTGTGCGAGTGGGAGAATTGTCCTTCGCGCCGTTCCCTAAGGAGCACTTTTCGCTGGAGTTCAGGACTCCCTTGGCCCACTCGAGAGAGGCTTTTTGTGCCTCCGTCCGTTGGGCGTATGGTATAGCCTCCAGCCGTTTTATGACCTTCGGGGCTGCCCTCCGGTCACGCTGGGCCCTGACATGAGGCTTATAGGCTTTGCCAGTGTTTTGCGCAGCGGTGGTTGGTTTTTTGTCCGTAGAGGACCCCTGGTTGACCACCAAACTATGCAGGGTAGGAGAGGCCTTGGTGGGCCCGGGGGGGATTGATCGTCCTCAGCTTTTCCACCGGGAGCGACTTTCCCTCGAGGGGCTTAGTACTTCCGGCTTCACCGGAGGGTGGCTTACCCTCAAGGGGTGGGGCCATATCTCCAGTCGCTGCGGAGGATCGAATTTGGGTTTTGGGCCGTGCAGGCCCTTTCGGCACCGTCGTTGCAGTTCCCGAGATAGGGTTGGACGTTGCTTCGCCGTGTCCGTCGGCGGCACTACCCGTGCAGTGTTCCGAGGCTGTTTGTATGTTGTTGTTCATTGTCATTCTGGTTCGTTGGCCACCTATTGAGCCGAGACCGTTCGGTGGCCGTAAGTAAAGGGAAGGGGAAGGGAACGGTCGACTACGGCAGAGCCCCTTGCCGCAGCAAGTCCACCGTTACTCCCGGAGGCGGACCGGTGTCCGGGAAGCGCCGTTAGAATACAGTCGGAAAAGCCCCTTGACTGCAAACCATCCATGGGCACGGTAACGCATGACACCCTGGATTAGGGGGGGAAGGGTAGTTTCGACACCGTCCGGGTCTATATCCGTAGTGTTTAGTGGAAACAGGGTCACCTCTGGAAGGGTTCGATTCCTCATCGTGCACTACGGTCTTGATGTGGGATTGGCTAGGTGTCTAGGGTAACCTGGGCACTATATTGCGCTTCATCCACATCCTGCTTTCGCTCGACCCCTAGCAATACTCTGCTTCAATTTGTAGGTGAAGTTTCGCTTGCGCTTCATGCCAGACATTTATTCCCTTGAAGTAAATGTAAAGATGCTACAGTTATAAGGAAATTAATATATTTATTAACAAAAATACCAGCTTTTGTTTACAAATTTAACCGAAACGAATGAATGAAATGAAGAAGAAAACTCACCACCGAAAAGTTTACTACCCAGGGTTGCTGTTTTAATTGTACTCGTAGGCTGTAGAAGAATTGTGATGAGCCGTTGAATAATTATTCAAATATGCAAATAACAACAGTCGTCACATATTTTCGCTAAACATTTTTCGCTTTAAGTACTAATTGTTTAGTGTATCTTCACTGGTTAATGCAAATATTTCACATTCCGCAAAATTTTGTAAGTGATTTTCAAAGTTTATTATGAAATATCATTGCATGCAACTCTGCTATAGTTTCTTTTCAATATCCACCATGAAGAATTCACCTCAGCTTTTCTACTGTGCTAGCCGTAATATCGATTTTTAGTTTGTTTACAATCCGTCAGAAATGTCAAAAGCGGCTAAACCAAAGTAGCGGTACCCCGGAATACGACATTTCTGATTCGCTGCATCGTGCAAATATCAGTAAGATTTCATGCATTCTTTCTAATCTCGGAAGATGGCATTGCAATTCTGGCACGAGCTTGAAAATAATTTACAAAAATTATTGAAATTGCTTTTACCTCATTAACTTTCGTTCAAAACCTGAAGACTCTCATATAACGTAGTAAATTTAGCGTTTGAGCTAGTTTGACTATTGACTATTACACATTTATAGGAAAAGTGTGATTTTTCGTTCCAGGGGACTCACACATTTTCGCTCTCGTTACTCATTTAAAAGGGAGTAATTTCGTTATATGACATTTTTTAGGTTTTGAACGAAAGTTATCTCTACACAACTAAAGATGTAACCAACTACAAACAAGAGCAACTGATCTGCTGCTATTTAACTTGTTTGTGTGGTTGTTGTTTGTGTTTTTATTTGCAAATTCTGTATTCAAGCTATTTACTTTATATTAGAATGCAATTAAGGCGTGCTCATCCTTGCATATAAATGTTTATTTATTTTTCTGTTGGCCTAGTAAATGTTAATTTTACAATTTGTTTAAGAAAGATGAAATAAACACAACAGCCAACTCGGCTAGCGTAGCACAATATGTAGCGTATTTGCACTGAAACTCCGAGCTCCCGGGTTCAAAGTCTGGGAGAAGTGGTTATGAAAAATAAATTTTATTTATTTAATAATAAGGAGTCTGATAAGGAAACGTGGTAATTTCCGAAATACTACTATAATTTCTACCATTAAAAAACTGTTGTTATTTTTCACAAAAATCTTCCATAAACTGGCCTTGAGCTCAATAAAAATTTTAAAATGTAATACTCTTCGTAAAGTAAAAATTCCATCTGAGTTGACGTGAAATAAACTGTTATGACCGCAATTGCTTACATATAATAACGTAATGCGAATAAGAAAATGAGGCTTTTATATAGTAGCAGGTGTATATGTGATGTTAGTAGCATGTCTATCAAATTGCGATAGGCAAACAACGTAACTAATATAATAAAATTGTCTTTAAAAGCACATGTAGCAATAATTTCTACGTTCCAATTTGCCGTTATCGGCATTTTTTACGACCAGCTGCTGTTGCCGACTGGATTTTTGGTTCTGTTTCGATTCTGTGAAAATAGTAAATGTTTTAAGGTGCTCTGCCAAGAACGATAGAGTACTAGTACAGTGACGTAATATAATACGTCGAATGGGAAGACGCAAACGGTTGATTAGCTGCCTTCACACGCAATATTTGTATGTAACCATTGTGCGAAGCAAAATTTAGCACGTTTTTTCATTAACGGAAACTAGTGACTTGACAGCAGAAAAAAACAAAATTTAAAAATCGTGCTATATGAATGATTTACATGAATTTTTAACCAACAAACGCTGATATTTCTCGCTTCGTTATTCATGTTTGCACACAAGTAAGATAGTGTGAAAGTGGCTTACTGCATAAAAAGACTATACCACGTCATTAAATGGGGACATGCTGTCAAATTAACAAATAGCGGACTAGCGGTTCTCGGATATCGCATCCTTTGTTTCAATCGACCGTGGTATTAAGGGCCATACACTTTCGCTTTGCTTTGCTTCAGAATTTGACTTTGACAGATAAATTAAAGAACTGATGTTATATGAGCTCTGCCTAATACAATGCGACAAAAGTGACGCAAAATCATGGCAACTCCTATATTTTTACGCTTTGACAATCCGCTGTTTACATCCAAAAATGATAGAATACGAGATTGCGACCATCGAGTTCAGCACCCGGATTCCAGCATTCGCTATCGCTTAAACTCCATCGCCTAAAAATGCTAAATGAATTTTAGCAACTTTTAGCGATTTTCGCGATTCTTTCATAAAAAAACGACTCTGAAAATCTCCAAAAATCTCCATTTTTAGTTAATTTTTGGCCGATTTTAGCGATTTGTTCAAAATACTCAATTAAATTTAAAAAAAAAATTGTAATTAATGGAAAACCGCAAAAGTAAACGAGTGACAAAGGAGCAGAAATATATGCTCGTTCAATATTTAGAGGAAAACAGGGAATTTGCTTACGACATTTATGGAAAACATAAAGTTTTTTTTAAGATTCACCAATGAAATAGAAAAACTGACCAAATCTTTAGAAGGAGCATACATCTCCGACGGACTATCTTCCGAATTAGCAACCAAATATTCTACACAATCAGCTGTAAAAGCTATCTGCAAAAATTGCTCCAACGAAACAGTCAAAATGATAATGCAAGCTGAAACGTTCACATCTATGAACGAAGTAATATCCAAATTTACAAACAGTTGCACTGTAATCCCAATTTTCGGATACGAAATGCAAAAGGCAATATGCAAAAAAGCAACAATAATTCGCCTATTGTTGTCAAGTTGCTCTCTGCGCATGACAGAAATCAGCTATTAAAGTATGTTGCTATTTTCTGCAAAGCGGATAAGAGAGTGCTAGCGCTATCTCACGTTGAGATGGCGGGATATGGATCGATCTCTTTGCATGAGAGTCTGCCAAAAATTCTCCGTTACGTGATGTCATACGTCTCTGAGCTTAGGCGAAAGACACAGTTGGTGTCAGCATTCTCCATCCGTGGGAAAATTTTTGTGCGGCTAAAGGCAAATGAAGAGCCTAAGCAAGCGAGCAGTAGATCCGAGGTTAATGCTCTTATCAGCGCCCAAGCGCAATAGCAAACACTTAACCACATTAAATGTATGTTAGTCTTAGTTTTTTACTTTATATTTTCTCCAGCTTGTGGAATCTCAGAAATTAAGTCTGTTATATTAAGTGTTATCTCTTTCTTTCCAAGTCTACTTGTCTTCATCTACTTTATGTTTACTTTTCTGTTTCCCACCTTCAAAAAATGTCTATCGCTCTCTGTTCATCAATATTTCTGTAACTTTCGGTTATTTTTCTATTATGCTACATTCTTATCTACGTTTATTTGTTGCAATCGTATTCATTTAAGTTTTTATGTTTTCATATGTTCAATGCGCTTTGGGGTTGCCTATTCTCATGCTGAGTATGTTCGATATAAACCCCAGTAGGAATTCTTCTTCCAGCATTGATGAGAACCATAAGATTTTGATAGATATTGTTTGTAAACGGTCTGATGGTCTTAATGTGGTGCATTTAAATGCACGAAGCCTTAGAAGTCATAAGCTGGACTATCTTTAGAGAGTCCGGCGTTGATGTTATCTGTGTTTCGGAAACGTGGTTTAATCCTGATATCTCGGACTTTTACTATGACATTGCTAACTATAAACTTGTGCGTTGCGATCGAACATCCAAAATAAGGGGGAGGTGTTGCAATTTATTACAGAGATACCCTGAACGTGAGACTTTTAGCAGCATCACAAAATTCTGATATTCAATTTATAATTGTAACAAAGATACTAGTATCTTGTGTGTATAACCCTCATAGGTGTTGTCTGTTAGATTCGTTTTTTGTTGAGTTATCAGTGTTTTTGATCGAATATGAGTGTTATGTTATATGTGGCGACTTCAATGTTAATCTCCTCTTAAATGACTCTTATTCCACCAAGCTACTTGACCATGTATCTGTTGCAGGTCTTGAGGTGGTCAACAAATTCGTACCAACAAGATATGCTCACAATGCGCGTCCTAGCCTGTTAGATTTTATTATCACCTCTAGTCTACACCACGTTTTTAAATTTGACCATATGTCTTTTATATCTGACCATGATCTAATTTTTTGTGCATTAGATGTTGCGTTTAATTGTCCTGCTGAAAGTAGTATTTATATGTATCGTGATTTGAAGTAAAGGAAAACCAGCAAACTCCACTTCAACAATAGATAGTGCGAAAAGTAAAATATGTGTACTTAATTTACACTTAAACAGCTACGTATCTTCCAGAACTAGTCTAAATAACTCCGTTGCAACGTTCCTGATAGACACAGGAGCGGATATATCAATTTTTAAAAAGGGTCAAATCAATACCAATATCTTTATAAATACTACGCAAATTACAGATCTAAAAGGTATTGGCCAAAACACAATAAGCACTTTGGGAAAAGTGAAAGCAGACTTAATAGGCGATGATCTTTTAATCAGGCATAAATTCCACATAGTAGAAGACAATTTTCCAATTCCATGCACAGGAATTTTATTATTTTTATTAAGAATTATAATTGCATTTTAGATTAATTAGGAAGAGATAAATAGTTTTCTTATTTAGACTTAACGTCCGGTTTTCACCAAATTGAATTAAGCCTAGAATCCAGAGATATAACAAAATTATCCAACGCCTAAAAATACCGACGAAGCAAAAAGATTCGTTGCTTTCTGCAATTATTATAGAAAATTTATACCCAACTTTGCTGAATACTCTAGAATTATAACTAGATTATGTAAAAAGAATGCCATCTTCAATTGGAAAGAAGAATGCGTAAATGCCTTTAAATATTTAAAAATGCTTAATTAGTCCAAATATTCTGTAATACCCTGACTTTAGTAAAGAATTTTGTATCACAACAGACGCAAGCCGTTTTTCTTATGGTGCAGTACTAAGTCAATAGGATTAAGGAAAGCAATTACCAATTGCTTACGGTTCACGATCATTCACAAAGGTGAAATAAACAAAGCAACAATCGAAAAAGAATTAGCAGAAATACATTGGGCTATTTCTCATTTTAGACCATATTAATATGGCAGAAAATTCTAAATTAAAACAGATCATAGACCCTTAACATCCCTTTTTTCAATGAAAAACCCTTCTTCTAAATTGACTAGAATTAGACTAGACTTGGAAGAATACGAATTTGAAGTGGAGTATATACATAGCAGTAAAAGAAAACTATGTAGCAGACGCACTATCCCGCATAGATATTAACAATTTAAAACAAATGACGATTGAAGAATGTAAAATGTAAAATGCTTAAAGTAACAACAAGATCAACAACTAGGCAACAAACAGCAACAATATTACCAAAGAAAAGAAGAAATGCAACAATGAGAACCATAAAAAATATGAAGCTCTTAATAAATATGAAGTAAAAAGACAAGTCGAGCTCGTTTTCAATCCTCCGAAGTTATATTTGAAAAAAAGGAAAGAAAATTTGTAGCGAAATATATACAAGCAACCTAATTGTTGAGGCGAAAATTGACTAAGGACAATTCTTTACCAGGCTTATGAACGAAGCCGGCAATTAAGACTTGTAAAAATACAATTGTCCTTAGGAGACAAATTGTTTAATTATACTCGAGTAGATAAATTCAAAGAAATAGGTACCAAAGTTCTCAAAAATTTAACAATTGCATTAAGTCCGGAAGTAATGCACGGGACAAATGCTGATAAAACTAAGCAAATTCTTCAAACATATCACGATGACCCTGTTAATGGTGGCCATTCAGGAATCAATCGTACAACTAATAAAATAAAACAAAAATATTATTGGAAAAATATGAAAAATGACATTAGGAAATATATTAAAAAATTCACCTATTGTAACAAAAACAAATTAAACAAACACCTAAAGGAACCAATGATTATAACAGACATGCCAACTTTAAAATATGATGTAATTTTTTATAGTATTATATATGAAATTAAAGGTATTTTTATTGGCTTTTAGACATATTTATTTTTACACATTTTTAATACCTTTCCGCGAAGCCGCTCTGGATCATTACCCTCATTATTACTGATTCTCTTATCGTCAGCAACACAAATAAAACAAAATTTCTTACAAAATTTAAGTTTTAATATATAAAATTATACATCAAATTAAGGGTATTTTTATAGGCTTTAAGACAAACTTATTTTTACATAATATAGTTTTTTATTTAAAAAATGTGCGTTTTTTCAGTTTTTGTTATTTTTCTCAAAATATATACATATGTAATTTATATAAACATATGCATATCAAATAAAAGGTCTTTTAATTATCATCGGATAAATAGTTTTTAAAATATAAGCTTTTCAAAATATTGAAATTTCCCCCTTTACCCCTCCTTAACACCTGCCTCCCCCCTCTGACTTTGCACCAAAAAAAATTATACCATCAAAATCGGTAAAAAGCTAGCTCAACGGTCCGTATTCTTACTTGTTCCAGGGAAGGTACTGGAGTAGAAATTAGTCGCATCAACGAAAAAGAAATGCTACAATATTTATTGACGGTATTGCGATCCATATCCATGGATTTAAAAATTACTAATTATTTTGCAATCCTTATTCTTATCCAAAAATATTGCATGGTCAAGAAATAACACGATACTTGCATCACGTCAATAAATACTGAACGTGTGACAATGCCCAATGGTAGAAAACTGCTCGCAGCATCGTGATATTTGTGTATGAAAATATATATTTATTTACGGTTTTCAAAATCTATGTACTTTTAAATTTTGTACTTTTGTACATATTCAGAAATCTTCACCATGAACATTGAGCTACACATAATTCGCTGTAAATTCTAAGATCTTAAAGTATCAAAAGTCCTTTGCAGCTGTTTTATTGGCCCTGAAATCATAAAAAGTTGCTTTCTTTTTGATTATGCATGCATACGACAGACTTCAACTTTTCTAGGAATACTCTGCTTCAATTTATAGATGTAGTTTCGCTTGCGCTTCATGCCAGATATTTATTCCCTTGAAGTAAATGTAAAGATGCTTCAGTTATAAGGAAATTAATATATTTATTAACAAAAATACCAGCTTTTGTTTACAAATTTAACCGAAACGAATGAATGAAATGAAGAAGAAAACTCACCACCAAAAAGTTTACTACCCAGGGTTGCTTTTTTAATTGTACTCGTTGGCTGTAGAAGAATTGTGATGAGCCGTTGAATAATTATTCAAATATGCAAATAACAACAGTCGTCACATATTTTCGCAAAACATTTTCGCTTAAAGTAATAATTGTTTAGTATATCTTCACTGGTTAATGTAAATATTTCACATTTCGCAAAATTTTGTAAGTGGCTTTATTATGAAATATCAATGCATGCAACTCTGCTATAGTTTCTTTTCAATAACCACCATTAAAAATTGTATCTCTGAGAAGGAATTCACCTCAGCTTTTCTACTGTGCTAGCCGTATTACGATTTTTAGTTTGTATACAAGCCGCCAGAAATGTCAAAAGCGGCTAAACCAAAGTAGCGGTACCCCGGAATACGACATTTCTGGTTCGCTGCATCGTGCAAATATCAGTAAGATTTCAGGCATTCTCTCTTATCTCGGAAGATGGCGTTGCAACTCCCGCACGAGCTTGAAAATAATTTACAAAAATTATTGAAATTGCTTTTACCTCATTAACTTTCGTTCAAAACCTGAAAACTCTCATATAACGTAGTAAATTTAGCGTTTGAGCCAGTTTTTGTTTGTGCATCCATGTAGTTTTTAGCAAATATTTTGACTATTAAACATTTATAGGAAAAGTGGTTTTTTCGTTCCAGGCGACTCACAGATTTTCGCTCTCGCTACTCATTTAAAAGGGAGTATTTTCGTAATATGACATTTTTTAGGTTTTGAACGAAAGATATCTGTACAAAACTAAAGATGTATCCAGCTTGAATTCGCAACCTCATCGCAAATTATAATGACATTTAGCTCTCTCAACTTCCCCTTCTTTGTAAAAACGCTGCATGGTGCTTCCTTGAAGTTTTCCAGGATTGAAATTTTTAGTCTTCGTTTAAAGAAGATTTTTTATGGAAGATTTTTGTGAAAAACCAACAACAGTTTTTAATGGTAGAAGTTATAGTACTATTACGGAAGATGAAATAAACACAACAGCCAACTCGGCTAGCGTAGCACAATATGTAGCGTATTGGCTCTGCAACTCCGAGCTCCCGGGATCAAAGCCTGGGATAAGTGGTTATGAAAAATAAATTTAATTAATTTAATAAAAAGAAGTCTGATGAGGAAATGTGGTGATTTCCGAAATAGTACTATAACTTCTACCATTAAAAACTGTTGTTGTTTTTTCACAAAAATCTTCCATAAAAAACTGGCCTTGAGCTCAATAAAATTGTAAATTATTAACATTTACTAGGCCAACAAAAAAATAAACAAACATTTATAATTTTTAAATATTTATACTTGACTTACAGTATGTGAAATGCCGTATAGATACGTATGTACATATATGTATTGTGCACATGCATTAAGGCAATGTTCAAAAGTTCGAAAATTTCATAAAAAATATTTATTAAATTAAAAAAAAATAGAATGGACTGAAGGATAATTGATTAATCTTTCTAATAGCATCCGTTTTTATTTGAAATTTTCGAAAATTTTAACAATATTTATACTTGACTTTCAAGTACATATGTGAAATGCCGTACATGTACTGTGCATGTACAATATGGCAATTTTCAAAAATTCCAAAATTTCATAAACATTATTTTATAAATTTAAAAACAATAAAATGGACTGAAATATAATGGTTATTCTTTTTAATAATATTCATTAAAATTTGTGATTATCGTACATTTAAAAAATCATTTAAACTTGACTTACAAGTATGTGAAATGCCGTAAATGTACTCTGCACATGCAATAATAATAATAATAATAATACCTTTAAAATTGACATCACATTTTAATGTATTTATTGTCACAGTTATGTACCTATAGCTCTACTGCTCACTCTCGTGCTCTTTATGGGGCCAGTGCTCCCTATAAAACCATCAGTACTGAAAATATTCAGTTATACCTACTTCAAATGATATATCCTATTTTGGTTTGATTTTCTAAACAAGTTTTTTTTATTTTTTCAATTAATTTGAGTGATAAACTACAAGGTAATACCAAAATTATGGTAAATAAATGAAAAATATATTTCGTTATCTAATTTTTGCGCAGAACTCCTTTCGGCATAAGCGTCCGTCGGCCATCCTGAAAAAAATAACGCTAGTCGGACAAACTCCGGTTATACCATCAGTACTTTTGTGCAGAACTCCGTTCATATATTTTATTCAATGCAGATATCCTATTTTATTTATAATTAGCATTTAAAAAGAGCTATTTTTTACTTAAAACTTATCTTTTATAAAAACACGTCGATTAAAATGTTGTCTCAACTTTACACTTCAGAATTTTCCGAATACTGCGTGCCATTTGCAAACCTCCTATGAATTTATTGTGCGTTTCTTTCTCGCATATGCGAAATTAGCCTAAGTGGTGATTATCTCTTTTGAGCAACTATAAATGACAACCATTTTAGCGGACATCAGACGGTCAGTAAAGAAAAACACGAAAACTTCGTTGTCTCATTCTCGCATATATGCAACCATAATAAGCGTAGCGCGTCGCGAGTGTCTCTTTTTGGCAAGCACCATGGCAGTCATTTTACCGGTAATCTGACAGTCAGTGCTGATTTGATGAATGATAGTGTATTGGTAATTCTGTCACCATGTTCTTGTAGGGTTAGTAAACACATGAATGTATGAACCACAGTATATACAGTAGGCAACCTTTTCGATAATTTATCGGAAAAATTCACTTCCCAAAAGGACTTGGGGTTTCGTGTTACTCTTTTTAACGAAAAAAATCTTTCAACAGGGTTTTGTGCAGCAAGGAACTACACAAGTTTTATTTTATTCATTAATAAATAAAAAAGCGCGTTGAGCGCTGAGTTCAGCTAATTAGTAGTTCCTAAACTAATATTCTGTTGCATATGGTTTGTTTTAAATTTTCAATTTGTTTTCTTTTAAATTGATCTTCAAATGGTGCTAAAGGTCATATGCATGTTATTTTCTTTTTTTTTGTCATAATTAGAATGAAAAATATTAACTGCTGGAATTTTAACTAGATATTTAAAACCGGCGCTTAGATAGCAATTCAGACTTACTCGCACACAGTTTGAGTTCAACATTAAGTGTAATATATTCCTATTCATTTATTTGTTTTAATGTATTTATTTAATTGTTAATGAAGTCAATGAACATACATTCTTACATACTACACTTAAACTCTCATATTTCATTAACATTTCAAGGCGTTATTCATACATAGGATTTTGACCCTACCTCTAAATAGTTGCATGCAAAATATTCAATACATTTTTCGGTGATATTTATTATACAAGTATATATTTTGATTCACAAATGCTTATAATTTTTTATATATTTTCTGTTCTGATTAAATTCTTCATCCGGAAAAGAATGCAAACACATTTTAAAAGGAAAATGATCCCTGACAAATCACTTTTGATCCCCAGACGTGATATATCGTCAGTATTTATATACTTTGCAGGCTGCGTGCTTCGAAATATATAAAGACAATGGAACAAGAAAATAAAATTTGTGCATGCTTAGCTACATATAATACTGGCATTTTCATTAAAAACAAAACAACTAAAGAGAAGGGGCTTTAGTAAAGAATACGGACCGTTCAGCTAGAAAAAAATTAAAAAGTGGGCGTGAATAACCTTCTCTCACTGACTTCGATGTTGTAATTTTTTTTTGTGCTAACTATTAGGGTCGGTGTTATGGAGGGGTAAAGAAAAAATTTCAATATTTTGAAAAGCTAATATTTCAAAAACTATTCAACCGATCTTCACATCATTAAAAAGATAATTAAGTAACCTTTTATTTGATATGCATATATTTATATAAATTACATATATATTATGAGAAAAATAACAAAAACTGAAAAAACGCACATTTTTTTAATAAAAAACTATATTTTTCTTAAAAACTATATTTTTCTTAAAAAAATACGTAATTAATAGTATGTAAAAAAAGTGTGTCTGAAATCCTATAAAAATACCTTTAATTTGATGTATAATTTTATATATTAAAACTTAAAGTTTGTAAGAAGTTTTGTTTTATTTGTGTTGCTGACGATAAGAGAATCAGTAATAATGCTGGTAATGATCCAGAGCGGCTTCGCCGAAAGGTATTCAATAAAATACCGGGAAGGAGTACTGCGCAGAAATACTGTTGATGGCGTAGCCGGAGTTCGCCGACCAGGGTTATTTTTTTAAAGCGCGGCCGAAGGCCGCTCACACGGAAAGGTGTTCTGCGCGGAAATACTGTTATATACTTGGATTTAAAAATTAAATAAAACAGCTATTAATATTTTTTCAATTTATTTCGATTTCATAGTTTTCTTCATCATCACCTTCTTGGTCTTCTTCAGGCTTGAGAGGATTATAAAGATCCCCAGCGTAATTTAAAAAAGTAGTAAAATGATCTAAATTATTACTTCGGCAAAACCCAATAAACATAAATTTAGCTAAGTAGCCACTAAAATGTTTTTTGCTTCTAAGGTAATGGGGCATAGAATGCTTATCATGCCGCCACAAACCTTCTATCGTGTTTGTGTGTTGATTTGTTTCCGGGTCTTCAAAATTAATAGAATGATTCACTTTAAAGTGAATGTATCCAGGAAGTATCCAATCTTTAATTATTTCCAGTAAAGTGGTTTTATCCCTCTTCTCCACTGGAACCAGAAAGCATTTATTTGTCTCTCTTTCAACTCCTCCAAAAACTCATTGTCCCTCGACTGCGTGCCCTCTATGGTATTTTCTTTTCCCAAACTTGCTTTCATCAATTTCAATGCCAGCGCCTCCAATTTGCGTTTTATTTAAAATAAATTTATTGTATACAACCTCACGGCAGAAGCTGCACCAGTCAACGGCTGTCGGCCGGCTTAATTCTGCTTCTTTCATTATGGCGGCTTGTGTGTAGTTTAATACCCACATGTAAGCAAACAGAATTATTTGCCTAACCGAAAGCTTTGATTTGGATAAAAAACTGCCTTTTCGCAAGGAAATTTTTGTGTTGCTGTTAAAGCAAGGTTAATATTGATGTACAATTGCATTCTTTGCTAATGGTTTATTAATTTCTATGTTACAATTCAAGGCTGCTCTTAAATACAAAAATATTGTGGAACAATGGATCAAATAGCTTCGATACGTCTGAGAGGAACTGGCGTTTCGTTACCCGTCGGCTGGTAGGTTTCGGCGTTATTTTGTAACTGAAGCTATCGCAGTGTGTCACCCAAACGATTCCCAATGCCTTAGATTCAGTTTCAGCGCTAAGTACATACGCACCTTTCTCTTCACGGTCGCGGGGATCGATTTCATGCAGTGTCTCAGGAAAATTGGAGGTCCATTTACGCAATTTGCAATTTCCTGCTAACAACAGCTTTTGTAATTCACCTCGAAGTTTGTTGGCTTCAGAAATTATTTCAGCCCCCGATAGAACGTCGTCCACGTAGAATTCGTTCAACAGAGTAGAACATGCTTGTGGAAACCGATGGGTTTCATCTCTGGCAAGCGTTTGCAGAACTTTCATAGCGAGAAACGACGCACAATTGGTACCATAAGTTACCGTTAACAACCGAAAAGTTGAAGGTGGCTCTCGTTCGTGACAACGCCAGAAAATTCGTTGCAAATCGACATCTTCCGGGTGGACCAGTATCTGCCTCTACATCTTTTCAATGTCTGCTGTAAAGGCAACGCGGTACTTGCGCCAGTTTAGGACAACAGAGGCAAGATCCTTTTGTAACTTTGGTCCTGTGTATAAGCAATCGTTTAATGATGTTCCGCTTTCAGCTTTCTTGGACGCGTTAAACACGACGCGTAATTTGGTCGTTGTACTTGACTCCTTTAACACGCTATGATGTGGAAGGTAATTAACGCGTCTGTTCGTCGCATCTTCTCTAACGATCTGCATATGACCGAGCTTATAGTATTCGCACATGAACTCATGGTACAATGTTTGTACTGCGACGTCTCGATTTAAGCGGCGTTCCATTGTATTAAGTTACGATAGTGCCGCCCCTCGCGTTGTTGATAGGCCAAATAGATCTGACTCCTTTTTCACCGGCAGTCGCACCATGTAACGGCCTGTCTCCGTACGTTGCGTTGTGGACTCGAAGAATTCGTTACAACGAATTTCGTCTTGACTTAAGGTGTGTTGTACGATGACCTCTTCCTGCTCCCAGAAGCGACGGAGGAGTCCATCCATCCAATCTAGTACAATAGCAGTCATAGGCGGACTTTATCGCTTGGTTATCTCGAGTTGACAGGTTGCCGAAAATTACCCATCCTAGTTGCGTATTTTGGGCAATGACGTTCGCCCCGGGACACTCCCTAATACCATTAAGAATAATTGCGGCGTAATCACCAGCGCTTAAAATGACGTCAATACCGCCCGATACGTTAAATTTAGGGTCGGCAAGATCGAGCTGCCACAATGTCATAAACTGTTCCGGAGGGCTGTTTACTGGCGGACTCGGGTTTCCTACTCGTGGGAGTACTAGAGCAGTGCATCGCATTTTAAATGCAGATTTCGTTGAACATAGTGAAAACTCTACCGAGCCCGTTGTTGTAGTTAGCCTTTGTCCATTTGCTCCATTCAGTGGTATGCGCAGCGATGACTTCGCTAATTTGAGTTGAGATACAACATATTCACTAATAAATGTTGCTTCAGCTCCGCTGTCTATTAAGGCACGTAGTATCATTATGTGTCCGGCATCAGAGCGCACCTCAATTAACGCGGTGCCTAGTAGTACTGACGGAATGCGATGCGTAGCCTCATCAGCGATGGATGCGTTATGTGTCGATAAGCGAGCTGGACTGTTAGCAGATGAACGAACTGTAGCAATAGGTGGGGTTGGTACATTGTTGGTGTAATACTCATGTATCATTGTGTGGTGCGCCATGTTGCACTTTTGACAACGACGATTTGAAGGACACTGTTGCGACTTGTGACCAGACCGCAAGCAGTTTAAACACAGTTTCGCTTGTTGAACTGTCCTGTATCGTTGCTGTAACGTTTGGTTTCGAAAATCCGTACAAAATAAAATATAATGTTTGCTAGAGCAGCATGGGCAATTTGTTGTGGTAGTATGATACCCCTTCACCCCTTGATTTTTGGATCTGGGCAGTGCCGCCTCCTTTGATGGCAAGTTTATCGGTTTAGAATCCTCGAAGCTTTGTACAACTTCCAAGGACTTGGTTTGGTTTTCGATGAACTTCCGTAAATCTTCAAAAGTTGGAAGGGTGTTGTTGGAAGCAATGGAAAGCTCCCAAGCACGTACCGACGCCGTATCGAGTTTATGCACGATGGTATAGATCAACCAGTCATCCCACTGCGCTACCGGACGACCGAGTTGCTCCAACGCACGTATCGATGCCCTCAAATTGGCAGCTGATTCCTTTTGGATGTTGGGCAGATTTGTGATTTCGGTCAGATGTGCGTTGATAATAATGCGTTTGTTGTCAAACTTGCGTTCTAGCAACTCCCAGGCGACCGCGAAATTACCGTCTGTAGTGGCAATGTTATCGAGTGAGTTCTTTGCTTCGCCAGTGAGACTGTCCTTTAGATACTGCAGACGCTGGGTGTCTGATAGACTACGACATTTGATAACGACCGATGTAAATAAGTCCTTGAATGGACACCAACGCAGACAGGAACCATCAAATGGAGGTATTTTAATGGGTGGAAGATTTTGACTCGAGTACCCGTTAGCGGAAGTGACTGCAGAAGTTGAACGAAATGACTCTGAATTCGTGGGGAGGTTGGAAGTTGCCTCAATCATATCGTTCAACTCACCCGGCTGTGCTATCTCAAGTGCGTTGGCGTCGTCAGCTGCGTCTGATATGTCCTCGTATCCCTTTACATATTTTTCCCAATATTGGTACAGCAGTGAACGGCGACCAATCAAAAAACCCTTAGTTTGTTTATTTTTGGCGGTTTTGCGTAAGTTGCTCATAAAGTTTACGATTAGATTTGCTGCGCTCGTTTGTTGTTTGATGAGCGCCTTCATGTTTGCAGGAGCCGTGTGGTAGGCCAACCTAAAAATCACTCCTTCCTTGGAGTTTACCTTGACGAAGGTCAATGAATACCGTAACCTTCGCGCAATATTCTTCTGTATATATAAGTTATATACCTAAGTAGGTTGCGTAGTACATATGCTTATGTATATTTTTTTTTCCACACCGTTATGCGAAGAGCAACAGTTTGCACATGACTAATTGATAATAAAAGTCAGCAAATTTAGTACCTGAAGTTCCCCGCAAGGGATGCCAATGTTAAATCAAGGTTAATATTGATGTACAATTGCATTCTTTGCTAATGGTTTATTAATTTCTATGTTACAATTCAAGGCTGCTCTTAAATACAAAATTATTGTGGAACCGCACTTCAGCGTGCCTGTCAACCGTCGTCTCTCTAACAACCCAAAAAACCATCCGCTCTCCCGAAGTATGAGCACAAAACGAACCGTCAAAATGTCAACGACTGGTGGGGCTGCCACAGGGAGGCAAAATACTAAACAGTTGCAATTTTGTTTTTTTTGTCACATATTTTTTCCGGCATCTATAAGTGATAATAATTGTTTAATTTTAATTTCATTTTCATGTAACGTTTTTTATATACATATTACCTCCGCATATATCCGTCTATGCTTTCAGGTGATTCTACTAGTTGTAATATATTTCCATTTGGACATAAGTATTCACCTTCTTTCGGTATCAGTTTCCAATGCACTTCAAAATTATTTCATTTTATTTAATATCATCACTGAAATTAAATAATTTAATTTAAATTGTACGCGGATATTGTAAGTAGTTTATTTCACTTTTCAAAATTACAATAAAAGTAAACCCTCTTCGTCCTGTTACTATTAACAGTTATATACGGAGAATTTAAAAATATGTTTCTGGTTGCCAACTTTAAAATATGATGTAATTTTTTATAGTATTATATATGAAATCAAAGGTATTTTTATTGGCTTTTAGACATATTTATTTTTACACATTTTTAATACCTTTCCGCGAAGCCGCTCTGGATCATTACCCTCATTATTACTGATTCTCTTATCGTCAGCAACACAAATAAAACAAAATTTCTTACAAAATTTAAGTTTTAATATATAAAATTATACATCAAATTAAGGGTATTTTTATAGGCTTTAAGACAAACTTATTTTTACATACTATTAATTACGTATTTTTTTAAGAAAAATATAGTTTTTTATTTAAAAAATGTGCGTTTTTTCAGTTTTTGTTATTTTTCTCAAAATATATACATATGTAATTTATATAAACATATGCATATCAAATAAAAGGTCTTTTATTTATCATCGGATAAATAGTTTTTAAAATATAAGCTTTTCAAAATATTGAAATTTCCCCCTTTACCCCTCCTTAACACCTGCCTCCCCCCTCTTACTTTGCACCAAAAAAAATTATACCATCAAAATCGGTAAAAAGCTAGCTCAACGGTCCGTATTCTTACTTGTTCCAGGGAAGGTACTGGAGTAGAAATTAGTCGCATCAACGAAAAAGAAATGCTACAATATTTATTGACGGTATTGCGATCCATATCCATGGATTTAAAAATTACTAATTATTTTGCAATCCTTATTCTTATCCAAAAATATTGCATGGTCAAGAAATAACACGATACTTGCATCACGTCAATAAATACTGAACGTGTGACAATGCCCAATGGTAGAAAACTGCTCGCAGCATCGTGATATTTGTGTATGAAAATATATATTTATTTACGGTTTTCAAAATCTATGTACTTTTAAATTTTGTACTTTTGTACATATTCAGAAATCTTCACCATGAACATTGAGCTACACATAATTCGCTGTAAATTCTAAGATCTTAAAGTATCAAAAGTCCTTTGCAGCTGTTTTATTGGCCCTGAAATCATAAAAAGTTGCTTTCTTTTTGATTATGCATGCATACGACAGACTTCAACTTTTCTAGGAATACTCTGCTTCAATTTATAGATGTAGTTTCGCTTGCGCTTCATGCCAGATATTTATTCCCTTGAAGTAAATGTAAAGATGCTTCAGTTATAAGGAAATTAATATATTTATTAACAAAAATACCAGCTTTTGTTTACAAATTTAACCGAAACGAATGAATGAAATGAAGAAGAAAACTCACCACCAAAAAGTTTACTACCCAGGGTTGCTTTTTTAATTGTACTCGTTGGCTGTAGAAGAATTGTGATGAGCCGTTGAATAATTATTCAAATATGCAAATAACAACAGTCGTCACATATTTTCGCAAAACATTTTCGCTTTAAGTAATAATTGTTTAGTGTATCTTCACTGGTTAATGTAAATATTTCACATTTCGCAAAATTTTGTAAGTGGCTTTATTATGAAATATCAATGCATGCAACTCTGCTATAGTTTCTTTTCAATAACCACCATTAAAAATTGTATCTCTGAGAAGGAATTCACCTCAGCTTTTCTACTGTGCTAGCCGTATTACGATTTTTAGTTTGTATACAAGCCGCCAGAAATGTCAAAAGCGGCTAAACCAAAGTAGCGGTACCCCGGAATACGACATTTCTGGTTCGCTGCATCGTGCAAATATCAGTAAGATTTCAGGCATTCTCTCTTATCTCGGAAGATGGCGTTGCAACTCCCGCACGAGCTTGAAAATAATTTACAAAAATTATTGAAATTGCTTTTACCTCATTAACTTTCGTTCAAAACCTGAAAACTCTCATATAACGTAGTAAATTTAGCGTTTGAGCCAGTTTTTGTTTGTGCATCCATGTAGTTTTTAGCAAATATTTTGACTATTAAACATTTATAGGAAAAGTGTGTTTTTTCGTTCCAGGCGACTCACAGATTTTCGCTCTCGCTACTCATTTAAAAGGGAGTATTTTCGTAATATGACATTTTTTAGGTTTTGAACGAAAGATATCTGTACAAAACTAAAGATGTATCCAGCTTGAATTCGCAACCTCATCGCAAATTATAATGCCATTTAGCTCTCTCAACTTCCCCTTCTTTGTAAAAACGCTGCATGGTGCTTCCTTGCAGTTTTCCAGGATTGAAATTTTAAGTCTTCGTTTAAAGAAGATTTTTTATGGAAGATTTTTGTGAAAAACCAACAACAGTTTTTAATGGTAGAAGTTATAGTACTATTACGGAAGATGAAATAAACACAACAGCCAACTCGGCTAGCGTAGCACAATATGTAGCGTATTGGCTCTGCAACTCCGAGCTCCCGGGATCAAAGCCTGGGATAAGTGGTTATGAAAAATAAATTTAATTAATTTAATAAAAAGAAGTCTGATGAGGAAATGTGGTGTTTTCCGAAATAGTACTATAACTTCTACCATTAAAAACTGTTGTTGTTTTTTCACAAAAATCTTCCATAAAAAACTGGCCTTGAGCTCAATAAAATTGTAAATTATTAACATTTACTAGGCCAACAAAAAAATAAACAAACATTTATAATTTTTAAATATTTATACTTGACTCACAAGTATGTGAAATGCCGTATAGATACGTACATATGTATATGTATTGTGCACATGCATTAAGGCAATGTTCAAAAGTTCGAAAATTTCATAAAAAATAGTTATTAAATTAAAAAAAAATAGAATGGACTGAAGGATAATTGATTAATCTATCTAATAGCATCCGTTTTTATTTGAAATTTTCGAAAATTTTAACAATATTTATACTTGACTTTCAAGTACATATGTGAAATGCCGTACATGTACTGTGCATGTACAATATGGCAATTTTCAAAAATTCCAAAATTTCATAAACATTATTTTATAAATTTAAAAACAATAAAATGGACTGAAATATAATGGTTATTCTTTTTAATAATATTCATTAAAATTTGTGATTATCGTACATTTAAAAAATCATTTAAACTTGACTTACAAGTATGTGAAATGCCGTAAATGTACTCTGCACATGCAATAATAATAATAATAATAATACCTTTAAAATTGACATCACATTTTAATGTATTTATTGTCACAGTTATGTACCTATAGCTCTACTGCTCACTCTCGTGCTCTTTATGGGGCCAGTGCTCCCTATAAAACCATCAGTACTGAAAATATTCAGTTATACCTACTTCAAATGATATATCCTTTTTTTGTTTGATTTTCTAAACAAGTTTTTTTTATTTTTTCAATTAATTTGAGTGATAAACTACAAGGTAATATCTAATTTTTGCGCAGAACTCCTTTCGGCATAAGCGTCCGTCGGCCATCCTGAAAAAAATAACGCTAGTCGGACAAACTCCGGTTATACCATCAGTACTTTTGTGCAGAACTCCGTTCATATATTTTATTCAATGCAGATATCCTATTTTATTTATAATTAGCATTTAAAAAGAGCTATTTTTTACTTAAAACTTATCTTTTATAAAAACACGTCGATTAAAATGTTGTCTCAACTTTACACTTCAGAATTTTCCGAATACTGCGTGCCATTTGCAAACCTCCTATGAATTTATTGTGCGTTTCTTTCTCGCATATGCGAAATTAGCCTAAGTGGTGATTATCTCTTTTGAGCAACTATAAATGACAACCATTTTAGCGGACATCAGACGGTCAGTAAAGAAAAACACGAAAACTTCGTTGTCTCATTCTCGCATATATGCAACCATAATAAGCGTAGCGCGTCGCGAGTGTCTCTTTTTGGCAAGCACCATGGCAGTCATTTTACCGGTAATCTGACAGTCAGTGCTGATTTGATGAATGATAGTGTATTGGTAATTCTGTCAGCATGTTCTTGTAGGGTTAATAAACACATGAATGTATGAACCACAGTATATACAGTAGGCAACCTTTTCGATAATTTATCGGAAAAATTCACTTCCCAAAAGGACTTGGGGTCTCGTGTTACTCTTTTTAACGAAAAAAATCTTTCAACAGGGTTTTGTGCAGCAAGGAACTACACAAGTTTTATTTTATTCATTAATAAATAAAAAAGCGCGTTGAGCGCTGAGTTGAGCTAATTAGTAGTTCCTAAACTAATATTCTGTTGCATATGGTTTGTTTTAAATTTTCAATTTGTTTTCTTTTAAAATGATCTTCAAATGGTGCTAAAGGTCATATGCATGTTATTTTCTTTTTTTTTTTGTCATAATTAGAATGAAAAATATTAACTGCTGGAATTTCAAATAGATATTTAAAACCGGAGCTTAGATAGCAATTCAGACTTACTCGCACACAGTTTGAG
Organism: Philophylla caesio; assembly: GCA_963971545.1. NCBI lineage: Eukaryota > Metazoa > Arthropoda > Insecta > Diptera > Tephritidae > Philophylla > Philophylla caesio. The sequence goes on from OZ020605.1 coordinate 13,851,687, forward strand.
TTCAACATTAAGTGTAATATATTCCTATTCATTTATTTGTTTTAATGTATTTATTTAATTGTTAATGAAGTCAATGAACATACATTCTTACATACTAGACTTAAACTCTCATATTTCAGTAACGTTTCAAGGCGTTATTCACACATAGGATTTTGAACCTACCTCTAAATAGTTGCATGCAAAATATTCAATAAATTTTTCGGTGATATTTATTATACAAGTATATATTTTGATTCACAAATGCTTATAATTTTTTATATATTTTCTGTTCTGATTAAATTCTTCATCCGGAAAAGAATGCAAACACATTTTAAAAGGAAAATGATCCCTGACAAATCACTTTTGATCCCTAGACGTGATATATCGTCAGTATTTATATACTTTGCAGGCTGCGTGGTTCGAAATATATGTATATAGACAATGGAACAAGAAAATAAAATTTGTGCATGCTTAGCTATAATACTGGCGATACTACGATGGTGTAATTTTTTTTTGGTGCTAACTATTAGGGTCGGTGTTATGGAGGGGTAAAGGAAAAAATTTCAATATTTTGAAAAGCTAATATTTCAAAAACTATTTATCCGATCTTCACATCATTAAAAAGATAATTAAGTAACCTTTTATTTGATATGCATATATTTATATAAATTATATATATATCATGAGAAAAATAACAAAAACGGAAAAAAACGCACATTTTTTTAATAAAAAACTATATTTTTCTTAAAAAAATACGTAATTAATAGTATGTAAAAAAAAGTGTGTCTCAAAGCCTATAAAAATACCTTTAATTTGATGTATTATTTTATATATTAAAACTTAAAGTTTGTAAGAAATTTTGTTTTATTTGTGTTGCTGACGATAAGAGAATCAGTAATAATGAGGGTAATGATCCAGAGGAAGGCCGCTCACGCGGAAAGGTGTTCTGCGCGGAAATCCTGTTGTATACTTGGATTTAAAAATTAAATAAAACAGCTATTAATATTTTTTCAATTTATTTCGATTTCATAGTTTTCTTCATCATCACCTTCTTGGTCTTCTTCAGGCTTGAGAGGATTATAAATGCCAGCGCCTCCAATTTGCGTTTTATTTAAAATAAATTTATTGTATACAACCTCACGGCAGAAGCTGCACCAGTCAACGGCTGCCGGCCGGCTTAATTCTGCTTCTTTCATTATGGCGTCTTGTGGGTAGTTTAATACCCACATGTATGCAAATAGAATTATTTGCCTAACCGAAAGCTTTGATTTGGATAAAAAAACTGCCTTTTTTTTTTTGCCACATATTTTTTCCGGCATCTATAGGTGATAATAATTGTTTAATTTAAATTTCATTTTCATGTAAAGTTTTTTATATACATATTACCTCCACATATATCCGTCTATGCTTTCAGGTGATTCTACTAATTGTAATATATGTCCATTTGGACATAAGTATTCAATTCTCTCGGAATCAGTTTCCAATGCGCTAATTCATTCAAATTTATTTCATTTAATTTAATATCATCACTGAAATTAAATAATTTAAAAATTGTTCGCGGACATTGTAAGTAGTTTATTTCACTTTTCAAAATTACAATAAAAGTAAACCATCTTCGTCCTGTTATTATTAACAGTTATATACGGAGAATTTAAAAATATGTTTCTGGTTGCCAACTTTAAAATATGATGTAATTTTTTATAATATTATTTATCAAATTAAAGGTATTTTTATTGGCTTTTAGACATATTTATTTTTACACATTTTTAATACCTTTCCGCGCGAAGCCGCTCTGGATCATTACCCTCATTATTACTGATTCTCTTATCGTCAGCAACACAAATGAAACAAAATTTCTTACAAAATTTAAGTTTTAATATATAAAATTACACATCAAATTAAGGGTATTTTTATAGCCTTTAAGACAAACTTATTTTTACATACTATTAATTACGTATTTTTTTAAGAAAAATATAGTTTTTTATTTAAAAAATGTGCGTTTTTTCAGTTTTTGTTATTTTTCTCAAAATATATACATATGTAATTTATATAAACATATGCATATCAAATAAAAGCTCTTTTAATTATCATCGGATAAATAGTTTTTAAAATATAAGCTTTTCAAAATATTGAAATTTCCCCCTTTACCCCTCCTTAACACCTGCCTCCCCCCTCTTACTTTGCTCCAAAAAAAATTATACCATCAAAATCGGTAAAAAGCTAGCTAGGGGCTAGCTCAACGGTCCGTATTCTTACTTGTTCCAGGGAAGGTACTGGAGTAGAAATTAGTCGCATCAACGAAAAAGAAATGCTACAATATTTATTGACGGTATTGCGATCCATATCCATGGATTTAAAAATTTCTAATTATTTTGCAATCCTTATTCTTATTCAAAAATATTGCATGGTCAAGAAATATTACGATACTTGCATCACGTCAATAAATACTGAACGTGTGACAATGCCCAATGGTAGAAAACTGCTCGCAGCATCGTGATATGTTTGTATGTATATATTTATTTACGGTTTTCAAAATCTATGTACTTTTAAATTTTGTACTTTTGTACATATTCAGAAATCTTCACCACGAACATTGAGCTACACATAATTCGCTGTAAATTCTAAGATCTTAAAGTATCAAAAGTCCTTTGCAGCTGTTTTATTGGCCCTGAAATCATAAAAAGTTGCTTTCTTTTTGATTATGCATGCATACGACAGACTTCAACTTTTCTAGGAATACTCTGCTTCAATTTATAGATGTAGTTTCGCTTGCGCTTCATGCCAGATATTTATTCCCTTGAAGTAAATGTAAAGATGCTTCAGTTATAAGGAAATTAATATATTTATTAACAAAAATACCAGCTTTTGTTTACAAATTTAACCGAAACGAATGAATGAAATGAAGAAGAAAACTCACCACCAAAAAGTTTACTACCCAGGGTTGCTTTTTTAATTGTACTCGTTGGCTGTAGAAGAATTGTGATGAGCCGTTGAATAATTATTCAAATATGCAAATAACAACAGTCGTCACATATTTTCGCAAAACATTTTCGCTTTAAGTAATAATTGTTTAGTGTATCTTCACTGGTTAATGTAAATATTTCACATTTCGCAAAATTTTGTAAGTGGCTTTATTATGAAATATCAATGCATGCAACTCTGCTATAGTTTCTTTTCAATAACCACCATTAAAAATTGTATCTCTGAGAAGGAATTCACCTCAGCTTTTCTACTGTGCTAGCCGTATTACGATTTTTAGTTTGTATACAAGCCGCCAGAAATGTCAAAAGCGGCTAAACCAAAGTAGCGGTACCCCGGAATACGACATTTCTGGTTCGCTGCATCGTGCAAATATCAGTAAGATTTCAGGCATTCTCTCTTATCTCGGAAGATGGCGTTGCAACTCCCGCACGAGCTTGAAAATAATTTACAAAAATTATTGAAATTGCTTTTACCTCATTAACTTTCGTTCAAAACCTGAAAACTCTCATATAACGTAGTAAATTTAGCGTTTGAGCCAGTTTTTGTTTGTGCATCCATGTAGTTTTTAGCAAATATTTTGACTATTAAACATTTATAGGAAAAGTGTGTTTTTTCGTTCCAGGCGACTCACAGATTTTCGCTCTCGCTACTCATTTAAAAGGGAGTATTTTCGTAATATGACATTTTTTAGGTTTTGAACGAAAGATATCTGTACAAAACTAAAGATGTATCCAGCTTGAATTCGCAACCTCATCGCAAATTATAATGCCATTTAGCTCTCTCAACTTCCCCTTCTTTGTAAAAACGCTGCATGGTGCTTCCTTGCAGTTTTCCAGGATTGAAATTTTTAGTCTTCGTTTAAAGAAGATTTTTTATGGAAGATTTTTGTGAAAAACCAACAACAGTTTTTAATGGTAGAAGTTATAGTACTATTACGGAAGATGAAATAAACACAACAGCCAACTCGGCTAGCGTAGCACAATATGTAGCGTATTGGCTCTGCAACTCCGAGCTCCCGGGATCAAAGCCTGGGATAAGTGGTTATAAAAAATAAATTTAATTAATTTAATAAAAAGAAGTCTGATGAGGAAATGTGGTGATTTCCGAAATAGTACTATAACTTCTACCATTAAAAACTGTTGTTGTTTTTTCACAAAAATCTTCCATAAAAAACTGGCCTTGAGCTCAATAAAATTGTAAATTATTAACATTTACTAGGCCAACAAAAAAATAAACAAACATTTATAATTTTTAAATATTTATACTTGACTTACAAGTATGTGAAATGCCGTATAGATACGTATGTATATGTATTGTGCACATGCATTAAGGCAATGTTCAAAAGTTCGAAAATTTCATAAAAAATAGTTATTAAATTAAAAAAAAATAGAAAGGACTGAAGGATAATTGATTAATCTTTCTAATAGCATCCGTTTTTATTTGAAATTTTCGAAAATTTTAACAATATTTATAATTGACTTTCAAGTACATATGTGAAATGCCGTACATGTACTGTGCATGTACAATATGGCAATTTTCAAAAATTCCAAAATTTCATAAACATTATTTTATAGATTTAAAAAGAATAAAATGGACTGAAATATAATGGTTATTCTTTTTAATAATATTCATTAAAATTTGTGATTATCGTACATTTAAAAAATCATTTAAACTTGACTTACAAGTATGTGAAATGCCGTAAATGTACTCTGCACATGCAATAATAATAATAATAATAATACCTTTAAAATTGACATCACATTTTAATGTATTTATTGTCACAGTTATGTACCTATAGCTCTACTGCTCACTCTCGTGCTCTTTATGGGGCCAGTGCTCCCTATAAAACCATCAGTACTGAAAATATTCAGTTATACCTACTTCAAATGATATATCCTTTTTTTGTTTGATTTTCTAAACAAGTTTTTTTTATTTTTTCAATTAATTTGAGTGATAAACTACAAGGTAATACCAAAATTATGGTAAATAAATGAAAAATATATTTCGTTATCTAATTTTTGCGCAGAACTCCTTTCGGCATAAGCGTCCGTCGGCCATCCTGAAAAAAATAACGCTAGTCGGACAAACTCCGGTTATACCATCAGTACTTTTGTGCAGAACTCCGTTCATATATTTTATTCAATGCAGATATCCTATTTTATTTATAATTAGCATTTAAAAAGAGCTATTTTTTACTTAAAACTTATCTTTTATAAAAACACGTCGATTAAAATGTTGTCTCAACTTTACACTTCAGAATTTTCCGAATACTGCGTGCCATTTGCAAACCTCCTATGAATTTATTGTGCGTTTCTTTCTCGCATATGCGAAATTAGCCTAAGTGGTGATTATCTCTTTTGCGCAACTATAAATGACAACCATTTTAGCGGACATCAGACGGTCAGTAAAGAAAAACACGAAAACTTCGTTGTCTCATTCTCGCATATATGCAACCATAATAAGCGTAGCGCGTCGCGAGTGTCTCTTTTTGGCAAGCACCATGGCAGTCATTTTACCGGTAATCTGACAGTCAGTGCTGATTTGATGAATGATAGTGTATTGGTAATTCTGTCAGCATGTTCTTGTAGGGTTAATAAACACATGAATGTATGAACCACAGTATATACAGTAGGCAACCTTTTCGATAATTTATCGGAAAAATTCACTTCCCAAAAGGACTTGGGGTCTCGTGTTACTCTTTTTAACGAAAAAAATCTTTCAACAGGGTTTTGTGCAGCAAGGAACTACACAAGTTTTATTTTATTCATTAATAAATAAAAAAGCGCGTTGAGCGCTGAGTTGAGCTAATTAGTAGTTCCTAAACTAATATTCTGTTGCATATGGTTTGTTTTAAATTTTCAATTTGTTTTCTTTTAAATTGATCTTCAAATGGTGCTAAAGGTCATATGCATGTTATTTTCTTTTTTTTTTGTCATAATTAGAATGAAAAATATTAACTGCTGGAATTTTAACTAGATATTTAAAACCGGCGCTTAGATAGCAATTCAGACTTACTCGCACACAGTTTGAGTTCAACATTAAGTGTAATATATTCCTATTCATTTATTTGTTTTAATGTATTTATTTAATTGTTAATGAAGTCAATGAACATACATTCTTACATACTAGACTTAAACTCTCATATTTCAGTAACGTTTCAAGGCGTTATTCATACATAGGATTTTGAACCTACCTCTAAATAGTTGCATGCAAAATATTCAATAAATTTTTCGGTGATATTTATTATACAAGTATATATTTTGATTCACAAATGCTTATAATTTTTTATATATTTTCTGTTCTGATTAAATTCTTCATCCGGAAAAGAATGCAAACACATTTTAAAAGGAAAATGATCCCTGACAAATCACTTTTGATCCCTAGACGTGATATATCGTCAGTATTTATATACTTTGCAGGCTGCGTGGTTCGAAATATATGTATATAGACAATGGAACAAGAAAATAAAATTTGTGCATGCTTAGCTATAATACTGGCGATACTACGATGGTGTAATTTTTTTTTGGTGCTAACTATTAGGGTCGGTGTTATGGAGGGGTAAAGGAAAAAATTTCAATATTTTGAAAAGCTAATATTTCAAAAACTATTTATCCGATCTTCACATCATTAAAAAGATAATTAAGTAACCTTTTATTTGATATGCATATATTTATATAAATTATATATATATTATGAGAAAAATAACAAAAACTGAAAAAAACGCACATTTTTTTAATAAAAAACTATATTTTTCTTAAAAAAATACGTAATTAATAGTATGTAAAAAAAAGTGTGTCTCAAAGCCTATATAAATACCTTTAATTTGATGTATTATTTTATATATTAAAACTTAAAGTTTGTAAGAAATTTTGTTTTATTTGTGTTGCTGACGATAAGAGAATCAGTAATAATGAGGGTAATGATCCAGAGCGGCTTCGCCGAAAGGTATTCAATAGAAAACCGGGAAGGAGTACTGCGCAGAAATACTGTTGATGGCGTAGCCGAAGTTCGCCGACCAGGGTTATTTTTTTAAAGCGCGGCCGAAGGCCGCTCACGCGGAAAGGTGTTCTGCGCGGAAATACTGTTGTATACTTGGATTTAAAAATTAAATAAAACAGCTATTAAAATTTTTTCAATTTATTTCGATTTCATAGTTTTCTTCATCATCACCTTCTTGGTCTTCTTCAGGCTTGAGAGGATTATAAAGATCCCCAGCGTAATTTAAAAAAGTAGTAAAATGATCTAAATTACTACTTCTGCAAAACCCAATAAACATAAATTGAGCTAAGTAGCCACTAAAATGTTTTTTGCTTCTATGGTAATGGGGCATAGAATGCTTAACATGCCGCCACAAACCTTCTATCGTGTTTGTGTGTTGATTTGTTTCCGGCTCTTTAAAATGAATAGAATGATTCACTTTAAAGTGAATGTATCCTTCATCTTTCAGACAATCATAAGCCTGAAAAAGTTTTATAAAAAAGTTATTTACATTTTTAATATTTATTTTAATGTTTTTTTTTTACCTTTCAGAAGTCGGATACTATAATTGTACCAGGAAGTATCCAATGTTTAACTATTTCCAGTAAAGTGGTTTTATCCCTCTTCTCCACTGGAACCAGAAAGCATTTATTTGTCTCTCTTTCAACTCCTCCAAAAACTCATTGACCCTCGACGGCGTGCCCTCTATGGTATTTTCTTTTCCCAAACTTGCTTTCATCAATTTCAATGATGATGCCAGCGCCTCTAATTTGCGTTTTATTTAAAATAAATTTATTGTATACAACCTCACGGCAGAAGCTGCACCAGTCAACGGCTGTCGGCCGGCTTAATTCCGCTTTTTACATTATGGCGTCTTGTGGGTAGTTTAATACCCACATGTATGCAAACAGAATTATTTCCCTAACCGAAAGTTTTGATTTGGATAAAAAACTGCCTTTTCGCAAGGAAATTGTTGTGGTGCAATTTTGTTTTTTTTTGCAACATATTTTTTTCCGGCATCTATAAGTGATAATAATTGTTTAATTTAAATTTCATTTTCATGTAACAATTTTTATATACATACATATTACCTCCGCATATATCCGTCTATGCTTTCAGGTGATTCTACTAGTTGTAATATAATTCCATTTGGACATAAGTATTCACCTTCTTTCGGAATCAGTTTCCAATGCGCTAATTCATTCAAATTTATTTCCTTGAATTTAATATCATCACTGAAATTACATAATTTAAAAATTGTACGCGGACATTGAAAGTAGTTTATTTCACTTTTCAAAATTACAATAAAAGTAAACCATCTTCGTCCTGTTATTATTAACAGTTACATATATACGGAGAATTTAAAAATATTTTTCTGGTTGCCAACTTTAAAATATGATGTAATTTTTTATAGTATTATTTATCAAATTAAAGGTATTTTTATTGGCTTTTAGACATATTTATTTTTACACATTGTTAATACCTTTCCGCGAAGCCGCTCTGGATCATTACCCTCATTATTACTGATTCTCTTATGGTCAGCAACACAAATAAAACAAAATTTGAGTTTTGTTATATATAATTATACATCAAATTAAAGGTATTTTTATAGGCTTTAAGACAAACTTTTTTTACATACTATTAATTACGAATTTTTTTAAGAAAATATAGTTTTTTATTTAAAAAACGTGCGTTTTTTTCAGTTTTTGTTATTTTTCTCAAAATTTATATGTAATTTATATAAACATATGCATATCAAATAAAGGTCTTTTAATTATCTTCGGATAAATAGTTTTTGAAATATTAGCTTTTCAAAATATGAAAATTTCCCCCTTTACCCCTCCTTAACACCACCCCCCTATTACTTTGCACCAAAAAAAATTATACCATCAAAATCGGTAAAAAGCTAGCTAGAGGCTAGCTTAACGGTCCGTATTCTTACTTGTTCCAGGGAAGGTACTGGAGTAGAAATTAGTCGCATCAATGAAAAAGAAATGCTACAATATTTATTGACGGTATTGCGATCCATATTCATGGATTTGAAAATTTCTAATTATTTTGCAATCCTTATTCTTATCCATAAATATTGCATGATGAATAAATACTGAACGTGTGACAATGCCCAATGATAGAGAACTGCTCGCAGCATCGTGATATGTGTGTATGTATATATTTATTTACGGTTTTCAAAATCTATGTACTTTTAAATTTTGTACTTTTGTACATGTTCAGAAATCTTCACCACGAACATTGAGCTACACATAATTCGATGTAAATTCTAAGATCTTAAAGTATCAAAAGTCCTTTGCAGCTGTTTTATTGGCCCTCAAATCATAAAAACTAGCTTTCTTTTTGATTATGCATGCATACGACAGACTTCAACTTTTCTAGGAATACTCTGCTTCAATTTATAGGTGTTGTTTCGCTTGCGCTTCATGCCAGACATTTATTTTATTCCCTTGAAGTAAATGTAAAGCCGCTTCAGTTATAAGGAAATTAATATATTTATTAACAAAAATACCTGCTTTTGCATACAAATTTTACCGAAACGAATGAATCAAATGAAGAAGAAAACTCACCACCGAAAAGTTTACTACCCAGGATTGCTTTTTTTAATTGTACTCGTTGGCTGTAGAAGAATTGTGATGAGCCGTTGAATAATTATTCAAATATGCAAATAACAATAGTCGTCACATATTTTCGCTAAATATTTTTCGGTTTAAGTGATAATTGTTTAGTGTATCTTCACTGGTTAATGCAAATATTTCACATTCCGCAAAATTTTGTAAGTAATTTTCAAAGTTTATTATGAAATATCATTGCATGCAACTCTGCTATAGTTTCTTTTCAATATCCACCACGAAAAATTGTATCTCTGAGAAGGAATTCACCTCAGCTTTTCTACTGTGCTAGCCGTAATATCGATTTTTAATTTCTTTACAAGCCGCCAGAAATGTCAAAAGCGCCTAAACCAAAGTAGCGGTACCCCGACAAAATAAATAAAAAGCGATCCAGGGAAGTTTAGGAAAACGATGAGGGTGGTTAACAAAGAGGTGTTACATTTGCTATTTGTTCATATTTCTTTTCTTTTTTTTTTTTTACGGAGAATTTAAAAATATTTTTCTGGTTGCCAACTTTAAAATATGATGTAATTTTTTATAGTATTATTTATCAAATTAAAGGTATTTTTATTGGCTTTTAGACATATTTATTTTTACACATTGTTAATACCTTTCCGCGAAGCCGCTCTGGATCATTACCCTCATTATTACTGATTCTCTTATGGTCAGCAACACAAATAAAACAAAATTTGAGTTTTGTTATATATAATTATACATCAAATTAAAGGTATTTTTATAGGCTTTAAGACAAACTTTTTTTACATACTATTAATTACGAATTTTTTTAAGAAAATATAGTTTTTTATTTAAAAAACGTGCGTTTTTTTCAGTTTTTGTTATTTTTCTCAAAATTTATATGTAATTTATATAAACATATGCATATCAAATAAAGGTCTTTTAATTATCTTCGGATAAATAGTTTTTGAAATATTAGCTTTTCAAAATATGAAAATTTCCCCCTTTACCCCTCCTTAACACCACCCCCCTATTACTTTGCACCAAAAAAAATTATACCATCAAAATCGGTAAAAAGCTAGCTAGAGGCTAGCTTAACGGTCCGTATTCTTACTTGTTCCAGGGAAGGTACTGGAGTAGAAATTAGTCGCATCAATGAAAAAGAAATGCTACAATATTTATTGACGGTATTGCGATCCATATTCATGGATTTGAAAATTTCTAATTATTTTGCAATCCTTATTCTTATCCATAAATATTGCATGATGAATAAATACTGAACGTGTGACAATGCCCAATGATAGAGAACTGCTCGCAGCATCGTGATATGTGTGTATGTATATATTTATTTACGGTTTTCAAAATCTATGTACTTTTAAATTTTGTACTTTTGTACATGTTCAGAAATCTTCACCACGAACATTGAGCTACACATAATTCGATGTAAATTCTAAGATCTTAAAGTATCAAAAGTCCTTTGCAGCTGTTTTATTGGCCCTCAAATCATAAAAACTAGCTTTCTTTTTGATTATGCATGCATACGACAGACTTCAACTTTTCTAGGAATACTCTGCTTCAATTTATAGGTGTTGTTTCGCTTGCGCTTCATGCCAGACATTTATTTTATTCCCTTGAAGTAAATGTAAAGCCGCTTCAGTTATAAGGAAATTAATATATTTATTAACAAAAATACCTGCTTTTGCATACAAATTTTACCGAAACGAATGAATCAAATGAAGAAGAAAACTCACCACCGAAAAGTTTACTACCCAGGATTGCTTTTTTTAATTGTACTCGCTGGCTGTAGAAGAATTGTGATGAGCCGTTGAATAATTATTCAAATATGCAAATAACAATAGTCGTCACATATTTTCGCTAAATATTTTTCGGTTTAAGTAATAATTGTTTAGTGTATCTTCACTGGTTAATGCAAATATTTCACATTCCGCAAAATTTTGTAAGTAATTTTCAAAGTTTATTATGAAATATCATTGCATGCAACTCTGCTATAGTTTCTTTTCAATATCCACCACGAAAAATTGTATCTCTGAGAAGGAATTCACCTCAGCTTTTCTACTGTGCTAGCCGTAATATCGATTTTTAATTTCTTTACAAGCCGCCAGAAATGTCAAAAGCGCCTAAACCAAAGTAGCGGTACCCCGACAAAATAAATAAAAAGCGATCCAGGGAAGTTTAGGAAAACGATGAGGGTGGTTAACAAAGAGGTGTTACATTTGCTATTTGTTCATATTTCTTTTCTTTTTTTTTTTTTAAATAATTATACATCTAAAAATTATTAATTACTAGTGAATTTTCTAAATCGTGTGTATATGCACGCAGAAATATAATGGATACGTAAACAGTTGGTTATCAAAGTGTACAAAAGTTGAGAGTTCGCCAGGGAAACTCTAAAGCAAAGCAAAGCGAAGGTCTTAAGGGCCGTACACATAAGACTTTCGCTTTGCTTTGCTTCAGAGTTCCGCTTTGACAGTTAAGTTGAAGACCTGATTTTATACGAGTGCTGCTAAATACTAGGCGAAAAAAGTAAAGAAAAGCAAAACGAAGCAAAATCATGGCGAACTCTCAACTTTTGTACACTTTGACAACCAACTGTTTACATTTTGATTTTATTTCTGCATGCATATACACACGATATAGAAAATTCACTAGTACTTCATAATTTTTGTATGTATAATTACTTTTAAAAAGAGAAAATAAGTAAAATATGAACAAATAGCAAATGAAACACCTCTTTGTTAACCACCCTCATCGTTTTCCTAAACTCCCCTTGATCGGTTTTTATTTATTTTGTCGAAAGATGCTGCAAGAAGACTTGTTACTTCTCAGTCTTAATTAAGTTTGTTACACTCGCGAATTTCAAACATACATAAGTAGCTGTAAAACACATTTATTATTCTTTTATTAAACAAAATACTCGAAATAAGCACATATCGCAATTCAAAACAAACAATTATCGCAGAAGCTGTCAAAGCGTTCTATGTAGCAAACCTTCTACACCCTATGCTTTGTTGTTAAAGTTCGAATTGTCCAGTAAAGCGAGGAAAGTTGTATATGTACGGCCCTTTATGTGTACGGCCCTTGAAGCATTTATACAAGTGTTGTTCTATGCTCGCCAACAACCAAAAGAGCAGTTTTTGATCAAAAACAGCGGTAATTTAGCGAATATACAGCAATTGGTACATTAAAATATGTGAAACTCTGAGAACCGGTTTTACAATCCAATCTTAAGTTGAACTTAAGTTCTAGTTAAGACAAATCTTAGCTAAGACCAGTTTAAGATTTGGCACGCCATTGCGTTTCCCAATGGAGACTTAAGTATGGAAAATATTTAATTCAGAAATATGGTAGCACCACAAGAATTTCCTTGGTTTTTCCATATTTTGAAATTTGTTCAAATAGAAAATAACTCATATAAATAAATTTGTATGCGGTTAATTAAAAAAGTATTTTCAAGTTTAAATATTACAGAAATATATTTATTTAATTTAAACAAAATCGAAAGTACAAAGAGAAGAAGCAATTTCGCTCCGAATTAGATTAACTTTGTGGGTCATCTAGAGGCAAACTAAATTTTGACGCTGTCCTTTTTTCTCTTTGTCGAAGTTTTATAAATTTTCTCTTAACAATTCTATAGGGTGTGACGTGAATTCGTATGTTATGGCTCGTGCGACAGTAGCTTACATACTCTCCAAACACAAATTGAAATTACTTTAGTTCTCCTTAATGCAATAATATTTATAACTTCCTCGTTATCTAAGTTAATGTCTTCGTCACTACCCCAATCAAATTCCATATTTCGAAAAGTTCAACTTAAGTCGAGCTGATGATTTGGTTGGTGAAACGCAAAATCTTAAACTAGACTTAAGTTCGACTTAAAAATTCATTGTAATATCAGCCCTGAAATTCCGGTGTTGTTGACTCAGCTTATGTTGTATTTGTACAATTCTCAAAGAGTGGATAAGGAACATTAAATTATAAAATCCTTTTGTTTATGCTTATTAATATCAAAATATAGTGAAAATGCAAGGGTCTCATGTTGTTGTTACTACACTTTGCCACTGTACACTTCGTTTATTAAAAAATCCTTAACTAATTGTTTCTTTATTTTGCACGCGAATGTGAATTTTCTGTTTTCCCTTTTGAATCGATATTCTGGTATGCTATGACGTCACACAGCTGTCAAGCCGAAACAAGATAACGGGACGAAAGTGTCGCAGTCCTTCTCAGCGATAAGATTTTTCATGGTGGATAATGAAAGGAAACTATAGCAGAGTTGCATGCAATGATATTTTATAATAAACTTTGAATATCACATAACAATTTTGAGGAATGTGAAATATTTGCATTACCTGAGAAGATGCAATTACTACTTGAAGCGAAAAATGTATAGCAAAAATATGTGTCGACTGTTGTTATTTGCATATTTGAATAAATATTCAACGGCTCACCACAATTCTCTCACAATCAACGTGTACAAAAAAAGCAACCCTGCGTAGTAAAATTTTCGGTGGTGAGTTTTCTTCTTCATTTCTTTCATTCGTTTCGGTTCAATTTGTGAACAAAAGCAGTTTAGTTTGCAAATAAATATATTATATTATATATTGTGTGTTAAAGTTCGAACTGGCAAGGAAAGTGAGGAAAGTTCTATGTGCGTCGCACTTTATTTTCTGAAAAAATATCGATATTTTGATATATATCTTTTACCCAATCTTTTATGATATATGATATATCTTTTACCCAATATCTTGATTGAGACAATGATGAATTCATCACTTAACTTGAGCGGCGGTCTTTACCTGCTTCCAATTATCGCTTGCTATCTGTTTCTTGTCGTCGCGTGCGAGATATATATATGTTGACTGGGCATTTTGCAAGCACACATTTTCATTTGCAACATGCCGTCGAGTAAGAAGGTTCGTGCCCTGCGTGCTATTCAAACTGTAAACGCACTCATATTGTCGGTTTAAATTAATTAATTTAAACCAGAGCTTACCAGCTAGTACAACCGCGGATCCGGCTGCATTCGTGCTTTCGTATTCATATACGAATCGGCATCAGCAGTCGACGGCGCGATGCTGATGCTAACAATGAACTGGGCAAGCCATCAGTGCTTGTTTGACTTTCATCAAAGTAAGAACGATAGCAAATTTATGCGCTTGTTGTCAAATAACAGTGCGAGAAAAAAAATGTTTGACGACGCTTGGGAAGTCCGCTATTTTTTGTATATGAATAATTTCAGAAAACCAGAATGCTACATTTGCCAAAAGCAAATATCAAAATGCAGTAAATATAATATTTCACGGCATTTTACTTGCTGCCACCCAGATTATGAAAAATATAATAATGATGTGAGAAAAAATCTTATTCAAATATTTAAATTAAAACTGACTAAAAAAAATTTTAAATCTGATTCTGATGCAACAACAGACATTCAGCGGAATTCAAAAATTTCTTATGTTGTTGCTTTCGTTCTGGCGAAACAAATGCGCCCTTACGAAGACGGTGTCTTTGTACAAAATATTTGCCAAAAAATTATGATGTGTTTTGGCCGTTTAATTTTAATCAAATTACAATGTTTAAGCTTATATTAATTATTAATATTTTCTAAACTAACATTAATTAGTATATATGTATATATATTTTTGTTTTAAAGAATTTATTTCTAAATCTACTTATATAACTTATATCAATTCTGCCCCGAGGAACGTCATCCTTCTACCAATGGCCATATGATCCAGTAAATATTGCTAAAAATATAAGAAAAAAGAAAATAAAGTTATAAATCAAAAAAATTTGCATACAAAATATTTTTATTTTTAAAAGAAAATCACTTAAACAGACTGTTATTTCTAATAATATTGCTTTAAATTTGTAATTATTTAGCAGTTTTGTAAAATGTATACCTTTCTTACAACTATGTGAAATGCAGTATATGTACTGTGCACATGCAATAAGGCAGTTTTCAAAAGTTAGAAAATTTCATTAAAATTATTTATTAAATGTAAAAAAAATATTATTGACTGAAAGATAATTGATTATTCTTTCTAATAGCATCCATTTTCATTTGAAATTTTTGAACATTTTCAAAATATTTGTACTTCCATATACATATGTACTGTGCACATGCGTTAAGGGAATTTTCAAATTTTCGAAAATTTCACAAAAAATATTTATTAAATTTAAAAAAACATAATGAACTGGAAGATAATTAATGATTCTTTCTAATAGCATCCATTTGTATTTGAAATTTTCGAAAATTTTATCTTACAGGTATGTGAAATGCCGTACATGTACTCTGCACATGCAATTAGGCAATTTTTACAAGTTTAAATTTTTCATACAAAATATTAATATTTTTAAAAGAAAATAACATGAGCACAAAGATATTTTACTATTCTTACTAATGATATGCATTTCTATATGATATGCCGTATATGTATACTATACATGCAAAAAGGCAATTCTGACTATTTTAACAAAAAAAAGAAATAAATTAAAAAAAAATAGATTGGACTAAAAGATAATTGATTTATCTTTCTAATTACAATCGTTTCAAATAAAAATTATAACACATATTTCAAAAATGAATACCTTACTTGCGAATTTGGGAACTGTCGTATAAGTTCCAGTACATGCACTAATACAATTCGCAAAACTAGCAGATTTAAATATAAAATATTAATTTATATAAACGAAAATATAATGGATTGGAAGGTAATTTAATATTCCTTTTAATAATAACAATTTCCATTCGAAATTATAAACATTAAAAAAAAAATTAAAATTGGCTAACAACTTCAAAAAATTTCGTACACTTTCCGTGCGCATGCATAACAGGAACAGCTGGTGAAGATATTACGTCAGGATGATGAAAGCTGGAGCTGCATTTTAGTCTAAAGCGAAATAAAAGGTAATTAGTTCTGAGTAAAATATTTTATTTCACAAAGATGAATACGATCGCTTGTCGACAATTCCTCCGTGCTCCGCTCTGTGATCTGGAAAAAAGATAGTTATTTGAAATTAATACCACTTTTCAATATTTTTTTTATGATAAGCACATAGGATGGTTAAATAAAATAAGTCTTATTATATTATCTTTTCCAACATGCACACCCACAGAAATTGTAAAACTTCAGTTAGATGGCGTGTGTTGGATATTTCTATCTATGATTTGGAACTTGAATGGATATGGATATTATTCGTTTCAATTCAACAAATATTTTCACTCCACTTCACTAGCTCTTAAAAGTAATTCACTTTACTCTCTTTTTCCAATGGTGCCTCTGCAGCCGTCTTTTCGGGAGAATTCGCTGCCGGCTTGGGTGCGCAATACCTGCAAGTTTGACTAAAATTAGTTAAAATATATGTACGTGTCGAAATTTCTATACATACCTTTGAAATACCTTTTCCTCGTTGCTTCTGCTCAAATAAAAACCAAAATATCAATATTTTAATTAATTAAACTAATAATAAAGGCAACTTACCGCAAGTCCAACGAAGTTTCACAACAAAGTGATCGTATATTGCGATTCGTAAACATGGCTGTGCTGCTTAGTCTATTGTTTGCCCTCTCTAGCACACGTGATTTATGGCCTGTAATATTCGGAGTATTGCCGTTTCTTCTAACATAAGGAAACTAGCGAAATATTAAAATGCGAGTGTGTTGGTAACAGCTGAAAGTTGTGTTGGTATTAGTGAGTTTAATTCGCCTTGGTTACCTCCGTCTTTTGGGGTACTTGTTTATTTGCACTTCTGGCAAAAAGTGATAAAAAATACATTGGTGCGCGCTTTAAAGGGCCGTACACATACAAATTTCCTCGCTTTACTTGACAATTCGAACTTTAACAACAAAGGATGAGGTGTAGAAGGTTTGCTACATAGAACGCTTTGACAGTTTCTGCGATGACTGTTTGTTTTGAATTGCGATATGTGCTGATTCAGAGTATTTTGTTTAATAAAAGAATAATAAATGTGTTTTACAGCTACTTATGTATGTTTGAAATTCGCGAGTGTAATAAACTTTATTAAGACTGAGAAGTAAAAAGTCTTCTTGCAGCATCTTTCGACAAAATAAATTAAAATCGATCCAAGGGAGTTTAGGAAAACGATGAGGGTGGTTAACAAAGAGGTGTTTCATTTGCTATTTGTTCATATATTACTTATTTTTTCTTTTTAAAAGTATTTATACATGCAAAAATTACGAAATACTAGTGAGTTTTCTTAATCGTGTGTATATGCACGCAGATATATAATGGAAATGTAAACAGTTGGTTGTCAAAGTGTACAAAAGTTGAGAGTTCGCCATGATTTTGCTTCGTTGTGCTTTGCTTTACGTTTTTCGCCCTGTATTTAGCAGCACTCGTTTAACATCAGGTATTCAACTTTTCTGTCAAAGCGGAACTCTGAAGCGAAGCAAAGCCAAAGTCTTATGTGTACGGCCCTTAATAAAACAAAAAGTCATTACCAAAGCTTGAGTGCAAGTATGTTTGATTACTTACACTGTTTGCTTACAAACTGAATTTTCTTCCACAACCGTCGTTAAATTGTAGCTTTTATTTTGTGTAGATGGAAGATTTGGAACAGCGTAAGGCTCTTTCTTCCTAAATTTGGTATATCCGAAGAGCAAAAGTGATCCGCACATTTCCTGTCCTTCAACCTAAGCTCTATACCACACACTTTGCATCCACTGCATCCTCTTTTTCTTCTCTTTCGGCACTTGAAAAAATTTTATAAAAAGCAACTTTTCTCCCTTCCAATCTTTTTGTACATAATACACATTTGAATCTTTTTTATTTTTCCTCTTCGAAATATCTCACAACCCGCACAGCAATATAAAATTAACTACTTGCCCAGCTTACAATACAAAATTAATTTGCAGAAAAATTGTAAACAAATATAAAAATGTCATATAATCTTAGTCATAGAAAAAGTTTTTCAAATAGCGGTCACCCCTCGGCAGGCAATGGCAAACCTCCGAGGGTATTTTTGCCATGAAAAAGCTTCGAATTAAATACATCTGCCGTTTCGGAGTCGGCACAAAACTGTAGGTCGCTCCATTTGTGGTATAATATAAAGACGCACACCACAAATGCGTTTCCCAATGGAGACTTAAGTATGGTAAATATTTAATTCAGAAATATGGTAGCACCACAAGAATTTCCTTGGTTTTTCCATATTTTGAAATTTGTTCAAATAGAAAATAACTCATATAAATAAATTTGTATGCGGTTAATTAAAAAAGTATTTTCAAGTTCAAATATTACAGAAATATATTTATTTAATTTAAACAAATTCGAAAGTACAAAGAGAAGAAGCAATTTCGCTGCGAATTAGATTACCTTTGTGGGTCATCTAGGGGCAAACTAAATTTGACGCTGTCCTTTTTTCTCTTTGTCGAAGTTTTATAAATTTTCTCTTAACAATTCTATAGGGTGTGACGTACATTCGTATGTTATGGCTCGTGCGACAGTAGCTTACATACTCTCCAAACACAAAGCATGGTTCCTGAAACAAATTAAAGTAGTCAATTGAAATTACTTTAGTTCTCCTTAATACAATAATATTTATAACTTCCTCGTTATCTAAGTTAATGTCTTCGTCACTACCCCAATCAAATTCCATATTTCGAAAAGTTCAACTTAAGTCGAGCTGATGATTTGGTTGGTGAAACGCAAAATCTTAAACTAGACTTAAGTTCGACTTAAAAATTCATTGTAATATCAGCCCTGAAATTCCGGTGTTGTTGACTCAGCTTATGTTGTATTTGTACAATTCTCAAAAAGTGGATAAGGAACATTAAATTATAAAATCCTTTTGTTTATGCTTATTAATATCAAAATATAGTGAAAATGCAAGGGTCTCATGTTGTTGTTACTACAATTTGCCACTGTACACTTCGTTTATTAAAAAACCCTTAACTAATTGTTTCATTATTTTGCACGCGAATGTGAATTTTCTGTTTCTTTTCCCTTTTGAATCGATATTCTGGTATGCTATGACGTCACACAGCTGTCAAGCCGAAACAAAAAAGATAACGGGACGAAAGTGTCGCAGTCCTTCTCAGCGATAAGATTTTTCATGGTGGATAATGAAAGGAAACTATAGCAGAGTTGCATGCAATGATATTTTATAATAAACTTTGAATATCACATAACAATTTTGAGGAATGTGAAATATTTGCATTACCTGAGAAGATGCAATTACTACTTGAAGCGAAAAATGTATAGCAAAAATATGTGTCGACTGTTGTTATTTGCATACTTGAATAAATATTCAACGGCTCACCACAATTCTCTCACAATCAACGTGTACAAAAAAAGCAACCCTGCGTAGTAAAATTTTCGGTGGTGAGTTTTCTTCTTCATTTCTTTCATTCGTTTCGGTTCAATTTGTGAACAAAAGCAGTTTATTTTGCAAATAAATATATTATATTATATATTGTGTGTTAAAGTTCGAACTGGCAAGGAAAGCGAGGAAAGTTCTATGTGCGTCGCACTTTATTTTCTGAAAAAATATCGATATTTTGATATATATCTTTTACCCAATCTTTTATGATATATGATATATCTTTTACCCAATATCTTGATTGAGACAATGATGAATTCATCACTTAACTTGAGCGGCGGTCTTTACCTGCTTCCAATTATCGCTTGCTATCTGTTTCTTGTCGTCGCGTGCGAGATATATATATGTTGACTGGGCATTTTGCAAGCACACATTTTCATTTGCAACATGCCGTCGAGTAAGAAGGTTCGTGCCCTGCGTGCTATTCAAACTGTAAACGCACTCATATTGTCGGTTTAAATTAATTAATTTAAACCAGAGCTTACCAGCTAGTACAACCGCGGATCCGGCTGCATTCGTGCTTTCGTATTCATATACGAATCGGCATCAGCAGTCGACGGCGCGATGCTGATGCTAACAATGAACTGGGCAAGCCATCAGTGCTTGTTTGACTTTCATCAAAGTAAGAACGATAGCAAATTTATGCGCTTGTTGTCAAATAACAGTGCGAGAAAAAAAATGTTTGACGACGCTTGGGAAGTCCGCTATTATTTGTATATGAATAATTTCAGAAAACCAGAATGCTACATTTGCCAAAAGCAAATATCAAAATGCAGTAAATATAATATTTCACGGCATTTTACTTGCTGCCACCCAGATTATGAAAAATATAATAATGATGTGAGAAAAAATCTTATTCAAATATTTAAATTAAAACTGACTAAAAAAAATTTTAAATCTGATTCTGATGCAACAGACATTCAGCGGAATTCAAAAATTTCTTATGTTGTTGCTTTCGTTCTGGCGAAACAAATGCGCCCTTACGAAGACGGTGTCTTTGTACAAAATATTTGCCAAAAAATTATGATGTGTTTTGGCCGTTTAATTTTAATCAAATTACAATGTTTAAGCTTATATTAATTATTAATATTTTCTAAACTAACATTAATTAGTATATATGTATATATATTTTTGTTTTAAAGAATTTATTTCTAAATCTACTTATATAACTTATATCAATTCTGCCCCGAGGAACGTCATCCTTCTACCAATGGCCATATGATCCAGTAAATATTGCTAAAAATATAAGAAAAAAGAAAATAAAGTTATAAATCAAAAAAACTTGCATACAAAATATTTTTATTTTTAAAAGAAAATCACTTAAACAGACTGTTATTTCTAATAATATTGCTTTAAATTTGTAATTATTTAGCAGTTTTGTAAAATGTATACCTTTCTTACAACTATGTGAAATGCAGTATATGTACTGTGCACATGCAATAAGGCAGTTTTCAAAAGTTAGAAAATTTCATTAAAATTATTTATTAAATGTAAAAAAAATATTATTGACTGAAAGATAATTGATTATTCTTTCTAATAGCATCCATTTTCATTTGAAATTTTTGAACATTTTCAAAATATTTGTACTTCCATATACATATGTACTGTGCACATGCGTTAAGGGAATTTTCAAATTTTCGAAAATTTCACAAAAAATATTTATTAAATTAAAAAAAAACATAATGAACTGGAAGATAATTAATGATTCTTTCTAATAGCATCCATTTGTATTTGAAATTTTCGAAAATTTTATCTTACAGGTATGTGAAATGCCGTACATGTACTCTGCACATGCAATTAGGCAATTTTTACAAGTTTAAATTTTTCATACAAAATATTAATATTTTTAAAAGAAAATAACATGAGCACAAAGATATTTTACTATTCTTACTAATGATATGCATTTCTATAAGATATGCCGTATATGTATACTATACATGCAAAAAGGCAATTCTGACTATTTTAACAAAAAAAAGAAATAAATTAAAAAAAAATAGATTGGACTAAAAGATAATTGATTTATCTTTCTAATTACAATCGTTTCAAATAAAAATTATAACACATATTTCAAAAATGTATACCTTACTTGCGAATTTGGGAACTGTCGTATAAGTTCCAGTACATGCACTAATACAATTCGCAAAACTAGCAGATTTAAATATAAAATATTAATTTATATAAACGAAAATATAATGGATTGGAAGGTAATTTAATATTCCTTTTAATAATAACAATTTCCATTCGAAATTATAAACATTAAAAAAAAAATTAAAATTGGCTAACAACTTCAAAAAATTTCGTACACTTTCCGTGCGCATGCATAACAGGAACAGCTGGTGAATATATTACGTCAGGATAATGAAAGCTGGAGCTGCATTTTAGTCTAAAGCGAAATAAAAGGTAATTAGTTCTGAGTAAAATATTTTATTTTACAAAGATGAATACGATCGCTTGTCGACAATTCCTCCGTGCTCCGCTCTGTGATCTGGAAAAAAGATAGTTATTTGAAATTAATACCACTTTTCAATATTTTTTTTATGATAAGCACATAGGATGGTTAAATAAAATAAGTCTTATTATATTATCTTTTCCAACATGCACACCCACAGAAATTGTAAAACTTCAGTTAGATGGCGTGTGTTGGATATTTCTATCTATGATTTGGAACTTGAATGGATATGGACATTATTCGTTTCAATTCAACAAATATTTTCACTCCACTTCACTAGCTCTTAAAAGTAATTCACTTTACTCTCTTTTTCCAATGGTGCCTCTGCAGCCGTCTTTTCGGGAGAATTCGCTGCCGGCTTGGGTGCGCAATACCTGCAAGTTTGACTAAAATTAGTTAAAATATATGTACGTGTCGAAATTTCTATACATACCTTTGAAATACCTTTTCCTCGTTGCTTCTGCTCAAATAAAAACCAAAATATCAATATTTTAATTAATTTAACTAATAATAAAGGCAACTTACCGCAAGTCCAACGAAGTTTCACAACAAAGTGATCGTATTTTGCGATTCGTAAACATGGCTGTGCTGCTTAGTCTATTGTTTGCCCTCTCTAGCACACGTGATTTATGGCCTGTAATAATCGGAGTATTGCCGTTTCTTCTAACATAAGGAAACTAGCGAAATATTAAAATGCGAGTGTGTTGGTAACAGCTGAAAGTTGTGTTGGTATTAGTGAGTTTAATTCGCCTTGGTTACCTCCGTCTTTTGGGGTACTTGTTTATTTGCACTTCTGGCAAAAAGTGATAAAAAATACATTGGTGCGCGCTTTAAAGGGCCGTACACATACAACTTTCCTCGCTTTACTTGACAATTCGAACTTTAACAACAAAGGATGAGGTGTAGAAGGTTTGCTACATAGAACGCTTTGACAGTTTCTGCGATGACTGTTTGTTTTGAATTGCGATATGTGCTGATTCAGAGTATTTTGTTTAATAAAAGAATAATAAATGTGTTTTACAGCTACTTATGTATGTTTGAAATTCGCGAGTGTAATAAACTTTATTAAGACTGAGAAGTAAAAAGTCTTCTTGCAGCATCTTTCGACAAAATAAATTAAAATCGATCCAAGGGAGTTTAGGAAAACGATGAGGGTGGTTAACAAAGAGGTGTTTCATTTGCTATTTGTTCATATTTTACTTATTTTTTCTTTTTAAAAGTATTTATACATGCAAAAATTACGAAATACTAGTGAGTTTTCTTAATCGTGTGTATATGCACGCAGAAATAAAATGGAAATGTAAACAGTTGGTTGTCAAAGTGTACAAAAGTTGAGAGTTCGCCATGATTTTGCTTCGTTTTGCTTTGCTTTACGTTTTTCGCCTTGTATTTAGCAGCACTCGTATAACATCAGGTATTCAACTTTTCTGTCAAAGCGGAACTCTGAAGCGAAGCATAGCCAAAGTCTTATGTGTACGGCCCTTAATAAAAAAAAAGTCATTACCAAAGCTTGAGTGCAAGTATATTTGATTACTTACACTGTTTGCTTACAAACTGAATTTTCTTCCACAACCGTCGTTAAATTGTAGCTTTTATTTTGTGTAGATGGAAGATTTGGAACAGCGTAAGGCTCTTTCTTCCTAAATTTGGTATATCCGAAGGGCAAAAGTGATCCGCACATTTCCTGTCCTTCAACCTAAGCTCTATACCACACACTTTGCATCCACTGCATCCTCTTTTTCTTCTCTTTCGGCACTTGAAAAAATTTTATAAAAAGCAACTTTTCTCCCTTCCAATCTTTTTGTACATAATACACATTTGCCCATCTTTTTTGAATCTTTTTTATTTTTCCTCTTCGAAATATCTCACAACCCGCACAGCAATATAAAATTAACTACTTGCCCAGCTTACAATACAAAATTAATTTGCAGAAAAATTGTAAACAAATATAAAAATGTCATGACAAAAGTTTACCAAACAAATTAAGCCAATCAGAAAACATATCAATTTGGTGTTTATGTACCGCGGCGAAAAAGTGAACGAATCAGCTGTTCTAAAAATGTCACCTGTATAATTCCTATTATAATATAATATATATAATCTTAGTCATAGAAAAAGTTTTTCAAATAGCGGTCACCCCTCGGCAGGCAATGGCAAACCTCCGAGGGTATTTTTGCCATGAAAAAGCTTCGCATTAAATACATCTGCCGTTTCGGAGTCGGCACAAAACTGTAGGTCCCTCCATTTGTGGTATAATATAAAGACGCACACCACAAATGCGTTTCCCAATGGAGACTTAGGTATGGAAAATATTTAATTCAGAAATATGGTAGCACCACAAGAATTTCCTTGGTTTTTCCATATTTTGAAATTTGTTCAAATAGAAAATAACTCATATAAATAAATTTGTATGCGGTTAATTAAAAAAGTATTTTCAAGTTCAAATATTACAGAAATATATTTATTTAATTTACACAAATTCGAAAGTACAAAGAGAAGAAGCAATTTCGCTCCGAATTAGATTACCTTTGTGGGTCATCTAGGGGCAAACTAAATTTTGACGCTGTCCTTTTTTCTCTTTGTCGAAGTTTTATAAATTTTCTCTTAACAATTCTATAGGGTGTGACGTGAATTCGTATGTTATGGCTCGTGCGACAGTAGCTTATATACTCTCCAAACACAAAGCATGGTTCCTGAAACAAATTAAAGTAGTCAATTGAAATTACTTTAGTTCTCCTTAATGCAATAATATTTATAACTTCCTCGTTATCTAAGTTAATGTCTTCGTCACTACCCCAATCAAATTCCATATTTCGAAAAGTTCAACTTAAGTCGAGCTGATGATTTGGGTGGTGAAACGCAAAATCTTAAACTAGACTTAAGTTCGACTTAAAATTTCATTGTAATATCAGCCCTGAAATTCCGGTGTTGTTGACTCAGCTTATGTTGTATTTGTACAATTCTCATAAAGTGGATAAGGAACATTAAATTATAAAATCCTTTTGTTTATGCTTATTAATATCAAAATATAGTGAAAATGCAAGGGTCTCATGTTGTTGTTACTACAATTTGCCACTGTACACTTCGTTTATTAAAAAATCCTTAACTAATTGTTTCATTATTTTGCACGCGAATGTGAATTTTCTGTTTCTTTTCCCTTTTGAATCGATATTCTGGTATGCTATGACGTCACACAGCTGTCAAGCCGAAACAAGATAACGGGACGAAAGTGTCGCAGTCCTTCTCAGCGATAAGATTTTTCATGGTGGATAATGAAAGGAAACTATAGCAGAGTTGCATGCAATGATATTTTATAATAAACTTTGAATATCACATAACAATTTTGAGGAATGTGAAATATTTGCATTACCTGAGAAGATGCAATTACTACTTGAAGCGAAAAATGTATAGCAAAAATATGTGTCGACTGTTGTTATTTGCATACTTGAATAAATATTCAACGGCTCACCACAATTCTCTCACAATCAACGTGTACAAAAAAAGCAACCCTGCGTAGTAAAATTTTCGGTGGTGAGTTTTCTTCTTCATTTCTTTCATTCGTTTCGGTTCAATTTGTGAACAAAAGCAGTTTATTTTGCAAATAAATATATTATATTATATATTGTGTGTTAAAGTTCGAACTGGCAAGGAAAGCGAGGAAAGTTCTATGTGCGTCGCACTTTATTTTCTGAAAAAATATCGATATTTTGATATATATCTTTTACCCAATCTTTTATGATATATGATATATCTTTTACCCAATATCTTGATTGAGACAATGATGAATTCATCACTTAACTTGAGCGGCGGTCTTTACCTGCTTCCAATTATCGCTTGCTATCTGTTTCTTGTCGTCGCGTGCGAGATATATATATGTTGACTGGGCATTTTGCAAGCACACATTTTCATTTGCAACATGCCGTCGAGTAAGAAGGTTCGTGCCCTGCGTGCTATTCAAACTGTAAACGCACTCATATTGTCGCTTTAAATTAATTAATTTAAACCAGAGCTTACCAGCTAGTACAACCGCGGATCCGGCTGCATTCGTGCTTTCGTATTCATATACGAATCGGCATCAGCAGTCGACGGCGCGATGCTGATGCTAACAATGAACTGGGCAAGCCATCAGTGCTTGTTTGACTTTCATCAAAGTAAGAACGATAGCAAATTTATGCGCTTGTTGTCAAATAACAGTGCGAGAAAAAAATGTTTGACGACGCTTGGGAAGTCCGCTATTTTTTGTATATGAATAATTTCAGAAAACCAGAATGCTACATTTGCCAAAAGCAAATATCAAAATGCAGTAAATATAATATTTCACGGCATTTTACTTGCTGCCACCCAGATTATGAAAAATATAATAATGATGTGAGAAAAAATCTTATTCAAATATTTAAATTAAAACTGACTAAAAAAAATTTTAAATCTGATTCTGATGCAACAACAGACATTCAGCGGAATTCAAAAATTTCTTATGTTGTTGCTTTCGTTCTGGCGAAACAAATGCGCCCTTACGAAGACGGTGTCTTTGTACAAAATATTTGCCAAAAAATTATGATGTGTTTTGGCCGTTTAATTTTAATCAAATTACAATGTTTAAGCTTATATTAACTATTAATATTTTCTAAACTAACATTAATTAGTATATATGTATATATATTTTTGTTTTAAAGAATTTATTTCTAAATCTACTTATATAACTTATATCAATTCTGCCCCGAGGAACGTCATCCTTCTACCAATGGCCATATGATCCAGTAAATATTGCTAAAAATATAAGAAAAAAGAAAATAAAGTTATAAATCAAAAAAATTTGCATACAAAATATTTTTATTTTTAAAAGAAAATCACTTAAACAGACTGTTATTTCTAATAATATTGCTTTAAATTTGTAATTATTTAGCAGTTTTGTAAAATGTATACCTTTCTTACAACTATGTGAAATGCAGTATATGTACTGTGCACATGCAATAAGGCAGTTTTCAAAAGTTAGAAAATTTCATTAAAATTATTTATTAAATGTAAAAAAAATATTATTGACTGAAAGATAATTGATTATTCTTTCTAATAGCATCCATTTTCATTTGAAATTTTTGAACATTTTCAAAATATTTGTACTTGACTTACAAGTATTTGAAATTCCATATACATACATATGTACTGTGCACATGCGTTAAGGGAATTTTCAAATTTGCGAAAATTTCACAAAAAATATTTATTAAATTAAAAAAAACATAATGAACTGGAAGATAAATAATGATTCTTTCTAATAGCATCCATTTGTATTTGAAATTTTCGAAAATTTTATCTTACAGGTATGTGAAATGCCGTACATCTACTCTGCACATGCAATTAGGCAATTTTTACAAGTTTAAATTTTTCATACAAAATATTAATATTTTTAAAAGAAAATAACATGAGCACAAAGATATTTTACTATTCTTACTAATGATATGCATTTCTATAAGATATGCCGTATATGTATACTATACATGCAAAAAGGCAATTCTGACTATTTTAACAAAAAAAAGAAATAAATTTAAAAAAAATAGATTGGACTAAAAGATAATTGATTTATCTTTCTAATTACAATCGTTTCAAATAAAAATTATAACACATATTTCAAAAATGTATACCTTACTTGCGAATTTGGGAACTGTCGTATAAGTTCCAGTACATGCACTAATACAATTCGCAAAACTAGCAGATTTAAATATAAAATATTAATTTATATAAACGAAAATATAATGGATTGGAAGGTAATTTAATATTCCTTTTAATAATAACAATTTCCATTCGAAATTATAAACATTAAAAAAAAAATTCAAATTGGCTAACAACTTCAAAAAATTTCGTACACTTTCCGTGCGCATGCATAACAGGAACAGCTGGTGAAGATATTACGTCAGGATGATGAAAGCTGGAGCTGCATTTTAGTCTAAAGCGAAATAAAAGGTAATTAGTTCTGAGTAAAATATTTTATTTTACAAAGATGAATACGATCGCTAGTCGACAATTCCTCCGTGCTCCGCTCTGTGATCTGGAAAAAAGATAGTTATTTGAAATTAATACCACTTTTCTATATTTTTTTTATGATAAGCACATAGGATGGTTAAATAAAATAAGTCTTATTATATTATCTTTTCCAACATGCACACCCACAGAAATTGTAAAACTTCAGTTAGATGGCATGTGTTGGATATTTGTATCTATGATTTGGAACTTGAATGGATATGGACATTATTCGTTTCAATTCAACAAATATTTTCACTCCACTTCACTAGCTCTTAAAAGTAATTCACTTTAATCTCTTTTTCCAATGGTGCCTCTGCAGCCGTCTTTTCGGGAGAATTCGCTGCCGGCTTGGGTGCGCAATACCTGCAAGTTTGACTAAAATTAGTTAAAATATATGTACGTGTCGAAATTTCTATACATACCTTTGAAATACCTTTTCCTCGTTGCTTCTGCTCAAATAAAAACCAAAATATCAATATTTTAATTAATTAAACTAATAATAAAGGCAACTTACCGCAAGTCCAACGAAGTTTCACAACAAAGTGATCGTATTTTGCGATTCGTAAACATGGCTGTGCTGCTTAGTCTATTGTTTGCCCTCTCTAGCACACGTGATTTATGGCCTGTAATATTCTGAGTATTGCCGTTTCTTCTAACATAGGGAAACTAGCGAAATATTAAAATGCGAGTGTGTTGGTAACAGCTGAAAGTTGTGTTGGTATTAGTGAGTTTAATTCGCCTTGGTTACCTCCGTCTTTTGGGGTACTTGTTTATTTGCACTTCTGGCAAAAAGTGATAAAAAATACATTGGTGCGCGCTTTAAAGGGCCGTACACATACAACTTTCCTCGCTTTACTTGACAATTCGATCTTTAACAACAAAGGATGAGGTGTAGAAGGTTTGCTACATAGAACGCTTTGACAGTTTCTGCGATGACTGTTTGTTTTGAATTGCGATATGTGCTGATTCAGAGTATTTTGTTTAATAAAAGAATAATAAATGTGTTTTACAGCTACTTATGTATGTTTGAAATTCGCGAGTGTAATAAACTTTATTAAGACTGAGAAGTAAAAAGTCTTCTTGCAGCATCTTTCGACAAAATAAATTAAAATCGATCCAAGGGAGTTTAGGAAAACGATGAGGGTGGTTAACAAAGAGGTGTTTCATTTGCTATTTGTTCATATTTTACTTATTTTTTCTTTTTAAAAGTATTTATACATGCAAAAATTACGAAATACTAGTGAGTTTTCTTAATCGTGTGTATATGCACGCAGAAATAAAATGGAAATGTAAACAGTTGGTTGTCAAAGTGTACAAAAGTTGAGAGTTCGCCATGATTTTGCTTCGTTTTGCTTTGCTTTACGTTTTTCGCCTTGTATTTAGCAGCACTCGTATAACATCAGGTATTCAACTTTTCTGTCAAAGCGGAACTCTGAAGCGAAGCAGAGCCAAAGTCTTATGTGTACGGCCCTTATTAAAAAAAAAGTCATTACCAAAGCTTGAGTGCAAGTATGTTTGATTACTTACACTGTTTGCTTACAAACTGAATTTTCTTCCACAACCGTCGTTAAATTGTAGCTTTTATTTTGTGTAGATGGAAGATTTGGAACAGCGTAAGGCTCTTTCTTCCTAAATTTGGTATATCCGAAGGGCAAAAGTGATCCGCACATTTCCTGTCCTTCAACCTAAGCTCTATACCACACACTTTGCATCCACTGCATCCTCTTTTTCTTCTCTTTCGGCACTTGAAAAAATTTTATAAAAAGCAACTTTTCTCCCTTCCAATCTTTTTGTACATAATACACATTTGCCCATCTTTTTTGAATCTTTTTTATTTTTCCTCTTCGAAATATCTCACAACCCGCACAGCAATATAAAATTAACTACTTGCCCAGCTTACAATACAAAATTAATTTGCAGAAAAATTGTAAACAAATATAAAAATGTCATGACAAAAGTTTACCAAACAAATTAAGCCAATCAGAAAACATATCAATTTGGTGTTTATGTACCGCCGCGAAAAAGTGAACGAATCAGCTGTTCTAAAAATGTCACCTGTATAATTCCTATTATAATATAATATATATAATCTTAGTCATAGAAAAAGTTTTTCAAATAGCGGTCACCCCTCGGCAGGCAATGGCAAACCTCCGAGGGTATTTTTGCCATGAAAAAGCTTCGCATTAAATACATCTGCCGTTTCGGAGTCGGCACAAAACTGTAGGTCGCTCCATTTGTGGTATAATATAAAGACGCACACCACAAATGCGTTTCCCAATGGAGACTTAGGTATGGAAAATATTTAATTCAGAAATATGGTAGCACCACAAGAATTTCCTTGGTTTTTCCATATTTTGAAATATGTTCAAATAGAAAATAACTCATATAAATAAATTTGTATGCGGTTAATTAAAAAAGTATTTTCAAGTTCAAATATTACAGAAATATATTTATTTAATTTACACAAATTCGAAAGTACAAAGAGAAGAAGCAATTTCGCTCCGAATTAGATTACCTTTGTGGGTCATCTAGGGGCAAACTAAATTTTGACGCTGTCCTTGTCCCGAAGTTTTATAAATTTTCTCTTAACAATTCTATAGGGTGTGACGTGAATTCGTATGTTATGGCTCGTGCGACAGTAGCTTACATACTCTCCAAACACAAAGCATGGTTCCTGAAACAAATTAAAGTAGTCAATTGAAATTACTTTAGTTCTCCTTAATGCAATAATATTTATAACTTCCTCGTTATCTAAGTTAATGTCTTCGTCACTACCCCAATCAAATTCCATATTTCGAAAAGTTCAACTTAAGTCGAGCTGATGATTTGGTTGGTGAAACGCAAAATCTTAAACTAGACTTAAGTTCGACTTAAAAATTCATTGTAATATCAGCCCTGAAATTCCGGTGTTGTTGACTCAGCTTATGTTGTATTTGTACAATTCTCAAAAAGTGGATAAGGAACATTAAATTATAAAATCCTTTTGTTTATGCTTATTAATATCAAAATATAGTGAAAATGCAAGGGTCTCATGTTGTTGTTACTACAATTTGCCACTGTACACTTCGTTTATTAAAAACCCTTAACTAATTGTTTCATTATTTTGCACGCGAATGTGAATTTTCTGTTTCTTTTCCCTTTTGAATCGATATTCTGGTATGCTATGACGTCACACAGCTGTCAAGCCGAAACAAAAAAGATAACGGGACGAAAGTGTCGCAGTCCTTCTCAGCGATAAGATTTTTCATGGTGGATAATAAAAGGAAACTATAGCAGAGTTGCATGCAATGATATTTTATAATAAACTTTGAATATCACATAACAATTTTGAGGAATGTGAAATATTTGCATTACCTGAGAAGATGCAATTACTACTTGAAGCGAAAAATGTATAGCAAAAATATGTGTCGACTGTTGTTATTTGCATATTTGAATAAATATTCAACGGCTCACCACAATTCTCTCACAATCAACGTGTACAAAAAAAGCAACCCTGCGTAGTAAAATTTTCGGTGGTGAGTTTTCTTCTTCATTTCTTTCATTCGTTTCGGTTCAATTTGTGAACAAAAGCAGTTTAGTTTGCAAATAAATATATTATATTATATATTGTGTGTTAAAGTTCGAACTGGCAAGGAAAGTGAGGAAAGTTCTATGTGCGTCGCACTTTATTTTCTGAAAAAATATCGATATTTTGATATATATCTTTTACCCAATCTTTTATGATATATGATATATCTTTTACCCAATATCTTGATTGAGACAATGATGAATTCATCACTTAACTTGAGCGGCGGTCTTTACCTGCTTCCAATTATCGCTTGCTATCTGTTTCTTGTCGTCGCGTGCGAGATATATATATGTTGACTGGGCATTTTGCAAGCACACATTTTCATTTGCAACATGCCGTCGAGTAAGAAGGTTCGTGCCCTGCGTGCTATTCAAACTGTAAACGCACTCATATTGTCGGTTTAAATTAATTAATTTAAACCAGAGCTTACCAGCTAGTACAACCGCGGATCCGGCTGCATTCGTGCTTTCGTATTCATATACGAATCGGCATCAGCAGTCGACGGCGCGATGCTGATGCTAACAATGAACTGGGCAAGCCATCAGTGCTTGTTTGACTTTCATCAAAGTAAGAACGATAGCAAATTTATGCGCTTGTTGTCAAATAACAGTGCGAGAAAAAAAATGTTTGACGACGCTTGGGAAGTCCGCTATTATTTGTATATGAATAATTTCAGAAAACCAGAATGCTACATTTGCCAAAAGCAAATATCAAAATGCAGTAAATATAATATTTCACGGCATTTTACTTGCTGCCACCCAGATTATGAAAAATATAATAATGATGTGAGAAAAAATCTTATTCAAATATTTAAATTAAAACTGACTAAAAAAAATTTTAAATCTGATTCTGATGCAACAGACATTCAGCGGAATTCAAAAATTTCTTATGTTGTTGCTTTCGTTCTGGCGAAACAAATGCGCCCTTACGAAGACGGTGTCTTTGTACAAAATATTTGCCAAAAAATTATGATGTGTTTTGGCCGTTTAATTTTAATCAAATTACAATGTTTAAGCTTATATTAATTATTAATATTTTCTAAACTAACATTAATTAGTATATATGTATATATATTTTTGTTTTAAAGAATTTATTTCTAAATCTACTTATATAACTTATATCAATTCTGCCCCGAGGAACGTCATCCTTCTACCAATGGCCATATGATCCAGTAAATATTGCTAAAAATATAAGAAAAAAGAAAATAAAGTTATAAATCAAAAAAACTTGCATACAAAATATTTTTATTTTTAAAAGAAAATCACTTAAACAGACTGTTATTTCTAATAATATTGCTTTAAATTTGTAATTATTTAGCAGTTTTGTAAAATGTATACCTTTCTTACAACTATGTGAAATGCAGTATATGTACTGTGCACATGCAATAAGGCAGTTTTCAAAAGTTAGAAAATTTCATTAAAATTATTTATTAAATGTAAAAAAAATATTATTGACTGAAAGATAATTGATTATTCTTTCTAATAGCATCCATTTTCATTTGAAATTTTTGAACATTTTCAAAATATTTGTACTTGACTTACAAGTATTTGAAATTCCATATACATATGTACTGTGCACATGCGTTAAGGGAATTTTCAAATTTTCGAAAATTTCACAAAAAATATTTATTAAATTTAAAAAAACATAATGAACTGGAAGATAATTAATGATTCTTTCTAATAGCATCCATTTGTATTTGAAATTTTCGAAAATTTTATCTTACAGGTATGTGAAATGCCGTACATGTACTCTGCACATGCAATTAGGCAATTTTTACAAGTTTAAATTTTTCATACAAAATATTAATATTTTTAAAAGAAAATAACATGAGCACAAAGATATTTTACTATTCTTACTAATGATATGCATTTCTATATGATATGCCGTATATGTATACTATACATGCAAAAAGGCAATTCTGACTATTTTAACAAAAAAAAGAAATAAATTTAAAAAAAATAGGTTGGACTAAAAGATAATTGATTTATCTTTCTAATTACAATCGTTTCAAATAAAAATTATAACACATATTTCAAAAATGTATACCTTACTTGCGAATTTGGGAACTGTCGTATAAGTTCCAGTACATGCACTAATACAATTCGCAAAACTAGCAGATTTAAATATAAAATATTAATTTATATAAACGAAAATATAATGGATTGGAAGGTAATTTAATATTCCTTTTAATAATAACAATTTCCATTCGAAATTATAAACATTAAAAAAAAAAATAAAATTGGCTAACAACTTCAAAAAATTTCGTACACTTTCCGTGCGCATGCATAACAGGAACAGCTGGTGAAGATATTACGTCAGGATGATGAAAGCTGGAGCTGCATTTTAGTCTAAAGCGAAATAAAAGGTAATTAGTTCTGAGTAAAATATTTTATTTTACAAAGATGAATACGATCGCTTGTCGACAATTCCTCCGTGCTCCGCTCTGTGATCTGGAAAAAAGATAGTTATTTGAAATTAATACCACTTTTCAATATTTTTTTTATGATAAGCACATAGGATGGTTAAATAAAATAAGTCTTATTATATTATCTTTTCCAACATGCACACCCACAGAAATTGTAAAACTTCAGTTAGATGGCGTGTGTTGGATATTTCTATCTATGATTTGGAACTTGAATGGATATGGACATTATTCGTTTCAATTCAACAAATATTTTCACTCCACTTCACTAGCTCTTAAAAGTAATTCACTTTACTCTCTTTTTCCAATGGTGCCTCTGCAGCCGTCTTTTCGGGAGAATTCGCTGCCGGCTTGGGTGCGCAATACCTGCAAGTTTGACTAAAATTAGTTAAAATATATGTACGTGTCGAAATTTCTATACATACCTTTGAAATACCTTTTCCTCGTTGCTTCTGCTCACACGTGATTTATGGCCTGTAATATTCGGAGTATTGCCGTTTCTTCTAACATAAGGAAACTAGCGAAATATTAAAATGCGAGTGTGTTGGTAATAGCTGAAAGTTGTGTTGGTATTAGTGAGTTTAATTCGCCTTGGTTACCTCCGTCTTTTGGGGTACTTGTATATTTGCACTTCTGGCAAAAAGTGATAAAAAATACATTGGTGCGCGCTTTAAAGGGCCGTACACATACAACTTTCCTCGCTTTACTTGACAATTCGATCTTTAACAACAAAGGATGAGGTGTAGAAGGTTTGCTACATAGAACGCTTTGACAGTTTCTGCGATGACTGTTTGTTTTGAATTGCGATATGTGCTGATTCAGAGTATTTTGTTTAATAAAAGAATAATAAATGTGTTTTACAGCTATGTTTGAAATTCGCGAGTGTAATAAACTTTATTAAGACTGAGAAGTAAAAAGTCTTCTTGCAGCATCTTTCGACAAAATAAATTAAAATCGATCCAAGGGAGTTTAGGAAAACGATGAGGGTGGTTAACAAAGAGGTGTTTGATTTGCTATTTGTTCATATTTTACTTATTTTTTCTTTTTAAAAGTATTTATACATGCAAAAATTACGAAATACTAGTGAGTTTTCTAAGTCGTGTGTATATGCACGCAAAAATAAAATGGAAATTTAAACAGTTGGTTGTCAAAGTGTACAAAAGTTGAGAGTTCGCCATGATTTTGCTTCGTTTTGCTTTGCTTTACGTTTTTCGCGTTGTATTTAGCAGCACTCGTATAACATCAGGTATTCAACTTTTCTGTCAAAGAGGAACTCTGAAGCGAAGCAAAGCCAAAGTCTTGGGGCCTACTCTCTATTTCTATTCGAAAATTAATGCTATTAGCACGCAAAATGCGATGCTAAAGTAAATTGGAACTCTGAATCGCATTCGCATTGCCGTTCGAACTATTTTTGTAAAAAGAAGCAACACTGTAACAAAACGTCAAAAATAGATAAACAGCTGTTGAAAAATAAACAATTAGCACAGGCATATAAACAAATATAAATCAAGCTAATTAATAAATAAAATGGATTCCGTAGCGTTTTGGTTAGAAGAACCTATAAGGGATGAAAGAATTGAGCGAAGAATTCATAGAGACCAAAGCAATGTATTGGGGCTTAGCGACAAAAGGTGAGTAAATAGTGCTGAAAATGTGTTACTGTTAACTAATAAACAAAATTATAGTTTTGTGCGAAATTTCCGGCTTAGTAAAGAGGCGATTATATACGTGTTAAACGAGATCTCGCCCGAACTTAGGGAAAACAGACGGTGCGTAGGAATTTTGGCATAGACTATCAGCTACGCTAAAACTTTTAGCCCAAGGAGGATATCAGCATCAAATTGGTACTGATCATCATATAGGCTTGGCTCAACAGTCTATGTCAACTTCTCTAAACGAAGTCTGCCAGGCCATCGAAAAAACTCTGTGCCCGAAACACATAACATTTAAAATGACTGTGCAAGACGAAAGAGAGGCGAAGAGGTATTTTTTCCAAAAGTTTGGAATTCCTACAACGATTGGAGCGATTGATGGAACCCATATTCAAATGGTGCGTCCTACAGAAAATGAACATTTGTTCTTCAATAGGAAAATGAAGCACAGTGTTAATGCCATGGTTGTGAGTATTGAAGCACTTATGCAAATATGTATGTTTATATGTAACCATATGATTCAACTATTGCAGATATGTGATCATAAAATGACTATTAGGGCAGTTGGTGAAAGATCGCTTTGAAAGCGGCGATAAGGCAACACGCCTCATAGGTTGGTTTGTTTTGCTGTTCTCTTTTATGTACTAATTTCGTAATGGATTTTTTTATATTTGTTTAAAAGGGACTCGGGATATCCTTTGGAAGCATGGTTGTTAACACCATATAGGAGCGCGAATGCAGACTCTGCGGAAGCCAAATTTAATGAGAAACATTCGCAAGCGAGATCAATTATTGAACGATCTTTCGGTATGCTCAAAGGAAGATTTCGGTGCCTATTGGCTGCAAGGGAGTTACACTATACACCGCAAAAAGTTATTAGAATAATGAACGTATGCTGCGCCCTGCACAATATTTGCCTTATGTTTAATGTCGAACAATCCCCGATCGCACCATATGAAGATGAGGATTAATCGCCTGCGATTCCATCTACACCCGACGACACCACTGCAAACCTAGCATCATTTGCGCGAAATATGAGGGAAGAAATAAAAAATAGTTTAATATAGACTTAGAAATTATATTTAAATATTCCATTTATTTCACAACCCTATTAAAAAAATGTACCATGGACAAGCATTAGTTACATATATGAAAATTAATAATAATTCACAAAATAAATTATAAAAAGGAATTAGATGTTTATCTTTACTTCATTTCACAACCCGTACAAAAACACGTTGGACTAGCATTAGTTACATATATAAAAATAAATAATAATTCACTAAATTAATTATAAAAGGTACTTAGATGTTTGTCTTCTAAAGATCATTCGGTTTTTGGAATATAATTCATTTCATAACACAATCCACATAAATCAAAGGTTTAAACTTTGTGCAAAGCTTTCGAAAATTTGTGTTTATCGGGCATGTGCTGCAAATCGTTTTCGCATGAAAGTGTCCACCGCAGCAATACGACACATGCGTTTTGGGGGTTCACTTTCATGCGAAAACGATTTGCAGCACATGCCCGTATATTTCAAAAGTTAGAAAAAATCAAGCGGGATTAATTTGGAGCATTTCCTTTTTTATATTTAGCTTTGCACACTTGAGTTTAAGGTTTTCAACACTTACTTTCTTTTCATGTTCAAATCTTTGCTTCAGTAAGTCATATTTTTTTTCCTCAGTTTCTCTCGCTTTTCTCAAATTTCTATTTATATCTTTCAGCGTATCGTGTATAGCTGTTAGCTTTTGAACGGAATTGTCTTGGTACAGATTGACGACGTGGTGTCGTTGTGCTCAATACGGGAGATTCATCCACTGACATGTCACCACAACCAAATCTTTCTGAGCCACTACTGCCATTCACCGCCTCATCAATGCTCATCAACTGGACAACCCTTTCCTCTAAAGGAGTAATGTGTTGAAACCTAGATGGTCCACCACCCGTTCCTGCAATACTTGACTTGTTTTTCCGCATTTTAGCTTTTAGGTGATTTTTGTAGTCAGCCGAAACCTATATTTGTAAGTTATACTTCCAAACTAGAACTAATATTCAGATATTACTTACTTTTTTCCACCCAGCTACATCACGCGTAGGTTGTCCACAACTATTGAGGTCCTCCATCAACCTCTTCCACAAATGGTTGGCACTTGCTTTAGCATTTGCCGCTTTCAAGTGCCCTTTGGCAAGCTGCGGATGTTCCTCCATAAAATCAACTAGCAGATCAAATTGAGCTAGTATGGTATTCTTCGTCTTTTTATTTAACTCCCTGTTTAAACAAATTTAACTTTTTATTATTTTTCCAACAAATTAAGTAATTCAATTTTGAATACTTACATTTTTGATGATTTGCGCGCGGTCAATAGTTGTCGAATAAAATTTGCCACTTTCGGAGACTTTTGACATTTCGTTTTGCGAAACAGAGTGCCACAAATGCGAAAAAGCAAGAAAGGGAAAAAAACAAATTCGAAAATCGTAGGACAGAGTGTCAAATGTACGAATATTAATATTTTGTTTTTAGAATCGAAATAGAGAGTAGGCCCCCTTATGTGTACGGCCCTTAATAAAAAAAAAAGTCATTACCAAAGCTTGAGTGCAAGTATGTTTGATTACTTACACTGTTTGCTTACAAACTGAATTTTCTTCCACAACCGTCGTTAAATTGTAGCTTTTATTTTGTGTAGATGGAAGATTTGGAACAGCGTAAGGCTCTTTCTTCCTAAATTTGGTATATCCGAAGGGCAAAAGTGATCCGCACATTTCCTGTCCTTCAACCTAAGCTCTATACCACACACTTTGCATCCACTGCATCCTCTTTTTCTTCTCTTTCGGCACTTGAAAAAATTTTATAAAAAGCAACTTTTCTCCCTTCCAATCTTTTTGTACATAATACACATTTGCCCATCTTTTTTGAATCTTTTTTATTTTTCCTCTTCGAAATATCTCACAACCCGCACAGCAATATAAAATTAACTACTTGCCCAGCTTACAATACAAAATTAATTTGCAGAAAAATTGTAAACAAATATAAAAATGTCATGACAAAAGTTTACCAAACAAATTAAGCCAATCAGAAAACATATCAATTTGGTGTTTATGTACCGCCGCGAAAAAGTGAACGAATCAGCTGTTCTAAAAATGTCACCTGTATAATTCCTATTATAATATAATATATATAATCTTAGTCATAGAAAAAGTTTTTCAAATAGCGGTCACCCCTCGGCAGGCAATGGCAAACCTCCGAGGGTATTTTTGCCATGAAAAAGCTTCGCATTAAATACATCTGCCGTTTCGGAGTCGGCACAAAACTGTAGGTCGCTCCATTTGTGGTATAATATAAAGACGCACACCACAAATGCGTTTCCCAATGGAGACTTAGGTATGGAAAATATTTAATTCAGAAATATGGTAGCACCACAAGAATTTCCTTGGTTTTTCCATATTTTGAAATATGTTCAAATAGAAAATAACTCATATAAATAAATTTGTATGCGGTTAATTAAAAAAGTATTTTCAAGTTCAAATATTACAGAAATATATTTATTTAATTTACACAAATTCGAAAGTACAAAGAGAAGAAGCAATTTCGCTCCGAATTAGATTACCTTTGTGGGTCATCTAGGGGCAAACTAAATTTGACGCTGTCCTTTTTTCTCTTTGTCGAAGTTTTATAAATTTTCTCTTAACAATTCTATAGGGTGTGACGTACATTCGTATGTTATGGCTCGTGCGACAGTAGCTTACATACTCTCCAAACACAAAGCATGGTTCCTGAAACAAATTAAAGTA
Source organism: Philophylla caesio (assembly GCA_963971545.1). NCBI lineage: Eukaryota > Metazoa > Arthropoda > Insecta > Diptera > Tephritidae > Philophylla > Philophylla caesio. Next base: position 13,891,462 of record OZ020605.1, read on the forward strand.
GTCAATTGAAATTACTTTAGTTCTCCTTAATGCAATAATATTTATAACTTCCTCGTTATCTAAGTTAATGTCTTCGTCACTACCCCAATCAAATTCCATATTTCGAAAAGTTCAACTTAAGTCGAGCTGATGATTTGGTTGGTGAAACGCAAAATCTTAAACTAGACTTAAGTTCGACTTAAAAATTCATTGTAATATCAGCCCTGAAATTCCGGTGTTGTTGACTCAGCTTATGTTGTATTTGTACAATTCTCAAAAAGTGGATAAGGAACATTAAATTATAAAATCCTTTTGTTTATGCTTATTAATATCAAAATATAGTGAAAATGCAAGGGTCTCATGTTGTTGTTACTACAATTTGCCACTGTACACTTCGTTTATTAAAAACCCTTAACTAATTGTTTCATTATTTTGCACGCGAATGTGAATTTTCTGTTTCTTTTCCCTTTTGAATCGATATTCTGGTATGCTATGACGTCACACAGCTGTCAAGCCGAAACAAAAAAGATAACGGGACGAAAGTGTCGCAGTCCTTCTCAGCGATAAGATTTTTCATGGTGGATAATAAAAGGAAACTATAGCAGAGTTGCATGCAATGATATTTTATAATAAACTTTGAATATCACATAACAATTTTGAGGAATGTGAAATATTTGCATTACCTGAGAAGATGCAATTACTACTTGAAGCGAAAAATGTATAGCAAAAATATGTGTCGACTGTTGTTATATGCATACTTGAATAAATATTCAACGGCTCACCACAATTCTCTCACAATCAACGTGTACAAAAAAAAGCAACCCTGCGTAGTAAAATTTTCGGTGGTGAGTTTTCTTCTTCATTTCTTTCATTCGTTTCGGTTCAATTTGTGAACAAAAGCAGTTTATTTTGCAAATAAATATGTTATATTATATATTGTGTGTTAAAGTTCGAACTGGCAAGGAAAGCGAGGAAAGTTCTATGTGCGTCGCACTTTATTTTCTGAAAAAATATCAATATTTTGATATATATCTTTTACCCAATCTTTTATGATATATGATATATCTTTTACCCAATATCTTGATTGAGACAATGATGAATTCATCACTTAACTTGAGCGGCGGTCTTTACCTGCTTCCAATTATCGCTTGCTATCTGTTTCTTGTCGTCGCGTGCGAGATATATATATGTTGACTGGGCATTTTGCAAGCACACATTTTCATTTGCAACATGCCGTCGAGTAAGAAGGTTCGTGCCCTGCGTGCTATTCAAACTGTAAACGCACTCATATTGTCGGTTTAAATTAATTAATTTAAACCAGAGCTTACCAGCTAGTACAACCGCGGATCCGGCTGCATTCGTGCTTTCGTATTCATATACGAATCGGCATCAGCAGTCGACGGCGCGATGCTGATGCTAACAATGAACTGGGCAAGCCATCAGTGCTTGTTTGACTTTCATCAAAGTAAGAACGATAGCAAATTTATGCGCTTGTTGTCAAATAACAGTGCGAGAAAGAAATGTTTGACGACGCTTGGGAAGTCCGCTATTTTTTGTATATGAATAATTTCAGAAAACCAGAATGCTACATTTGCCAAAAGCAAATATCAAAATGCAGTAAATATAATATTTCACGGCATTTTACTTGCTGCCACCCAGATTATGAAAAATATAATAATGATGTGAGAAAAAATCTTATTCAAATATTTAAATTAAAACTGACTAAAAAAAATTTTAAATCTGATTCTGATGCAACAACAGACATTCAGCGGAATTCAAAAATTTCTTATGTTGTTGCTTTCGTTCTGGCGAAACAAATGCGCCCTTACGAAGACGGTGTCTTTGTACAAAATATTTGCCAAAAAATTATGATGTGTTTTGGCCGTTTAATTTTAATCAAATTACAATGTTTAAGCTTATATTAATTATTAATATTTTCTAAACTAACATTAATTAGTATATATATATATTTTTGTTTTAAAGAATTTATTTCTAAATCTACTTATATAACTTATATCAATTCTGCCCCGAGGAACGTCATCCTTCTACCAATGGCCATATGATCCAGTAAATATTGCTAAAAATATAAGAAAAAAGAAAATAAAGTTAAAAATCAAAAAAAATTTGCATACAAAATATTTTTATTTTTAAAAGAAAATCACTTGAACAGACTGTTATTTCTAATAATATTGCTTTAAATTTGTAATTATTTAGCAGTTTTGTAAAATGTATACCTTTCTTACAACTATGTGAAATGCAGTATATGTACTGTGCACATGCAATAAGGCAGTTTTCAAAAGTTAGAAAATTTCATTAAAATTATTTATTAAATGTAAAAAAAATATTATTGACTGAAAGATAATTGATTATTCTTTCTAATAGCATCCATTTTCATTTGAAATTTTTGAACATTTTCAAAATATTTGTACTTGACTTACAAGTATTTGAAATTCCATATACATACATACATATGTACTGTGCACATGCGTTAAGGGAATTTTCAAATTTTCGAAAATTTCACAAAAAATATTTATTAAATTTAAAAAAACATAATGAACTGGAAGATAATTAATGATTCTTTCTAATAGCATCCATTTGTATTTGAAATTTTCGAAATTTTTATCTTACAGGTATGTGAAATGCCGTACATGTACTCTGCACATGCAATTAGGCAATTTTTACAAGTTTAAATTTTTCATACAAAATATTAATATTTTTAAAAGAAAATAACATGAGCACAAAGATATTTTACTATTCTTACTAATGATATGCATTTCTATATGATATGCCGTATATGTATACTATACATGCAAAAAGGCAATTCTGACTATTTAAACAAAAAAAATAAATAAATTTAAAAAAAATAGATTGGACTAAAAGATAATTGATTTATCTTTCTAATTACAATCGTTTCAAATAAAAATTATAACACATATTTCAAAAATGTATACCTTACTTGCGAATTTGGGAACTGTCGTATAAGTTCCAGTACATGCACTAATACAATTCGCAAAACTAGCAGATTTAAATATAAAATATTAATTTATATAAACGAAAATATAATGGATTGGAAGGTAATTTAATATTCCTTTTAATAATAACAATTTCCATTCGAAATTATAAACATTAAAAAAAAAATTAAAATTGGCTAACAACTTCAAAAAATTTCGTACACTTTCCGTGCGCATGCATAACAGGAACAGCAGGTGAAGATATTACGTCAGGATGATGAAAGCTGGAGCTGCATTTTAGTCTAAAGCGAAATAAAAGGTAATTAGTTCTGAGTAAAATATTTTATTTTACTAAGATGAATACGATCGCTTGTCGACAATTCCTCCGTGCTCCGCTCTGTGATCTGGAAAAAAGATAGTTATTTGAAATTAATACCACTTTTCAATATTTTTTTTATGATAAGCACATAGGATGGTTAAATAAAATAAGTCTTATTATATTATCTTTTCCAACATGCACACCCACAGAAATTGTAAAACTTCAGTTAGAAGGCGTGTGTTGGATATTTCTATCTATGATTTGGAACTTGAATGGATATGGACATTATTCGTTTCAATTCAACAAATATTTTCACTCCACTTCACTAGCTCTTAAAAGTAATTCACTTTACTCTCTTTTTCCAATGGTGCCTCTGCAGCCGTCTTTTCGGGAGAATTCGCTGCCGGCTTGGGTGCGCAATACCTGCAAGTTTGACTAAAATTAGTTAAAATATATGTACGTGTCGAAATTTCTATACATACCTTTGAAATACCTTTTCCTCGTTGCTTCTGCTCAAATAAAAACCAAAATATCAATATTTTAATTAATTAAACTAATAATAAAGGCAACTTACCGCAAGTCCAACGAAGTTTCACAACAAAGTGATCGTATTTTGCGATTCGTAAACATGGCTGTGCTGCTTAGTCTATTGTTTGCCCTCTCTAGCACACGTGATTTATGGCCTGTAATATTCGGAGTATTGCCGTTTCTTCTAACATAAGGAAACTAGCGAAATATTAAAATGCGAGTGTGTTGGTAACAGCTGAAAGTTGTGTTGGTATTAGTGAGTTTAATTCGCCTTGGTTACCTCCGTCTTTTGGGGTACTTGTTTATTTGCACTTCTGGCAAAAAGTGATAAAAAATACATTGGTGCGCGCTTTAAAGGGCCGTACACATACAACTTTCCTCGCTTTACTTGACAATTCGATCTTTAACAACAAAGGATGAGGTGTAGAAGGTTTGCTACATAGAACGCTTTGACAGTTTCTGCGATGACTGTTTGTTTTGAATTGCGATATGTGCTGATTCAGAGTATTTTGTTTAATAAAAGAATAATAAATGTGTTTTACAGCTACTTATGTATGTTTGAAATTCGCGAGTGTAATAAACTTTATTAAGACTGAGAAGTAAAAAGTCTTCTTGCAGCATCTTTCGACAAAATAAATTAAAATCGATCCAAGGGAGTTTAGGAAAACGATGAGGGTGGTTAACAAAGAGGTGTTTCATTTGCTATTTGTTCATATTTTACTTATTTTTTCTTTTTAAAAGTATTTATACATGCAAAAATTACGAAATACTAGTGAGTTTTCTAAGTCGTGTGTATATGCACGCAAAAATAAAATGGAAATTTAAACAGTTGGTTGTCAAAGTGTACAAAAGTTGAGAGTTCGCCATGATTTTGCTTCGTTTTGCTTTGCTTTACGTTTTTCGCGTTGTATTTAGCAGCACTCGTATAACATCAGGTATTCAACTTTTCTGTCAAAGAGGAACTCTGAAGCGAAGCAAAGCCAAAGTCTTGGGGCCTACTCTCTATTTCTATTCGAAAATTAATGCTATTAGCACGCAAAATGCGATGCTAAAGTAAATTGGAACTCTGAATCGCATTCGCATTGCCGTTCGAACTATTTTTGTAAAAAGAAGCAACACTGTAACAAAACGTCAAAAATAGATAAACAGCTGTTGAAAAATAAACAATTAGCATAGGCATATAAACAAATATAAATCAAGCTAATTAATCAATAAAATGGATTCCGTAGCGTTTTGGTTAGAAGAACCTATAAGGGATGAAAGAATTGAGCGAAGAATTCATAGAAACCAAAGCAATGTATTGGGGCTTAGCGACAAAAGGTGAGTAAATAGTGCTGAAAATGTGTTACTGTTAACTAATAAACAAAATTATAGTTTTGTGCGAAATTTCCGGCTTAGTAAAGAGGCGATTATATACGTGTTAAACGAGATCTCGCCCGAACTTAGGGAAAACAGACGGTGCGTAGGAATTTTGGCAATGCGTAGACTATCAGCTACGCTAAAACTTTTAGCCCAAGGAGGATATCAGCATCTAATTGGTACTGATCATCATATAGGCTTGGCTCAACAGTCTATGTCAACTTCTCTAAACGAAGTCTGCAAGGCCATCGAAAAAACTCTGTGCCCGAAACACATAACATTTAAAATGACTGTGCAAGACGAAAGAGAGGCGAAGAGGTATTTTTTCCAAAAGTTTGGAATTCCTACAACGATTGGAGCGATTGATGGAACCCATATTCAAATGGTGCGTCCTACAGAAAATGAACATTTGTTCTTCAATAGGAAAATGAAGCACAGTGTTAATGCCATGGTTGTGAGTATTGAAGCACTTATGCAAATATGAATGTTTATATGTAACCATATGATTCAACTATTGCAGATATGTGATCATAAAATGATTATTAGGGCAGTTGGTGAAAGATCGCTTTGAAAGCGGCGATAAGGCAACACGCCTCATAGGTTGGTTTGTTTTGCTGTTCTCTTTTATGTACTAATTTCGTAATGGATTTTTTTATATTTGTTTAAAGGGGACTCGGGATATCCTTTGGAAGCATGGTTGTTAACACCATATAGGAGCGCGAATGCAGACTCTGCGGAAGCCAAATTTAATGAGAAACATTCGCAAGCGAGATCAATTATTGAACGATCTTTCGGTATGCTCAAAGGAAGATTTCGGTGCCTATTGGCTGCAAGGGAGTTACACTATACACCGCAAAAAGTTATTAGAATAATGAACATATGCTGCGCCCTGCACAATATTTGCCTTATGTTTAATGTCGAACAATCCCCGATCGCACCATATGAAGATGAGGATTCATCGCCTGCGATTCCATCTACACCCGACGACACCACTGCAAACCTAGCATCATTTGCGCGAAATATGAGGGAAGAAATAAAAAATAGTTTAATATAGACTTAGAAATTATATTTAAATATTCCATTTATTTCACAACCCTATTAAAAAAATGTACCATGGACAAGCATTAGTTACATATATGAAAATTAATAATAATTCACAAAATAAATTATAAAAAGGAATTAGATGTTTATCTTTACTTCATTTCACAACCCGTACAAAAACACGTTGGACTAGCATTAGTTACATATATAAAAATAAATAATAATTCACTAAATTAATTATAAAAGGTACTTAGATGTTTGTCTTCTAAAGATCATTCGGTTTTTGGAATATAATTCATTTCATAACACAATCCACATAAATCAAAGGTTTAAACTTTGTGCAAAGCTTTCGAAAATTTGTGTTTATCGGGCATGTGCTGCAAATCGTTTTCGCATGAAAGTGTCCACCGCAGCAATACGACACATGCGTTTTGGGGGTTCACTTTCATGCGAAAACGATTTGCAGCACATGCCCGTATATTTCAAAAGTTAGAAAAAATCAAGCGGGATTAATTTGGAGCATTTCCTTTTTTATATTTAGCTTTGCACACTTGAGTTTAAGGTTTTCAACACTTACTTTCTTTTCATGTTCAAATCTTTGCTTCAGTAAGTCATATTTTTTTCCTCAGTTTCTCTCGCTTTTCTCAAATTTCTATTTATATCTTTCAGCGTATCGTGTATAGCTGTTAGCTTTTGAACGGAATTGTCTTGGTACAGATTGACGACGTGGTGTCGTTGTGCTCAATACGGGAGATTCATCCACTGACATGTCACCACAACCAAATCTTTCTGAGCCACTACTGCCATTCACCGCCTCATCAATGCTCATCAACTGGACAACCCTTTCCTCTAAAGGAGTAATGTGTTGAAACCTAGATGGTCCACCACCCGTTCCTGCAATACTTGACTTGTTTTTCCGCATTTTAGCTTTTAGGTGATTTTTGTAGTCAGCCGAAACCTATATTTGTAAGTTATACTTCCAAACTAGAACTAATATTCAGATATTACTTACTTTTTTCCACCCAGCTACATCACGCGTAGGTTGTCCACAACTATTGAGGTCCTCCATCAACCTCTTCCACAAATGGTTGGCACTTGCTTTAGCATTTGCCGCTTTCAAGTGCCCTTTGGCAAGCTGCGGATGTTCCTCCATAAAATCAACTAGCAGATCAAATTGAGCTAGTATGGTATTCTTCGTCTTTTTATTTAACTCCCTGTTTAAACAAATTTAACTTTTTATTATTTTTCCAACAAATTAAGTAATTCAATTTTGAATACTTACATTTTTGATGATTTGCGCGCGGTCAATAGTTGTCGAATAAAATTTGCCACTTTCGGAGACTTTTGACATTTCGTTTTGCGAAACAGAGTGCCACAAATGCGAAAAAGCAAGAAAGGGAAAAAAACAAATTCGAAAATCGTAGGACAGAGTGTCAAATGTACGAATATTAATATTTTGTTTTTAGAATCGAAATAGAGAGTAGGCCCCCTTATGTGTACGGCCCTTAATAAAAAAAAAAGTCATTACCAAAGCTTGAGTGCAAGTATGTTTGATTACTTACACTGTTTGCTTACAAACTGAATTTTCTTCCACAACCGTCGTTAAATTGTAGCTTTTATTTTGTGTAGATGGAAGATTTGGAACAGCGTAAGGCTCTTTCTTCCTAAATTTGGTATATCCGAAGGGCAAAAGTGATCCGCACATTTCCTGTCCTTCAACCTAAGCTCTATACCACACACTTTGCATCCACTGCATCCTCTTTTTCTTCTCTTTCGGCACTTGAAAAAATTTTATAAAAAGCAACTTTTCTCCCTTCCAATCTTTTTGTACATAATACACATTTGCCCATCTTTTTTGAATCTTTTTTATTTTTCCTCTTCGAAATATCTCACAACCCGCACAGCAATATAAAATTAACTACTTGCCCAGCTTACAATACAAAATTAATTTGCAGAAAAATTGTAAACAAATATAAAAATGTCATGACAAAAGTTTACCAAACAAATTAAGCCAATCAGAAAACATATCAATTTGGTGTTTATGTACCGCGGCGAAAAAGTGAACGAATCAGCTGTTCTAAAAATGTCACCTGTATAATTCCTATTATAATATAATATATATAATCTTAGTCATAGAAAAAGTTTTTCAAATAGCGGTCACCCCTCGGCAGGCAATGGCAAACCTCCGAGGGTATTTTTGCCATGAAAAAGCTTCGCATTAAATACATCTGCCGTTTCGGAGTCGGCACAAAACTGTAGGTCCCTCCATTTGTGGTATAATATAAAGACGCACACCACAAATGCGTTTCCCAATGGAGACTTAGGTATGGAAAATATTTAATTCAGAAATATGGTAGCACCACAAGAATTTCCTTGGTTTTTCCATATTTTGAAATTTGTTCAAATAGAAAATAACTCATATAAATAAATTTGTATGCGGTTAATTAAAAAAGTATTTTCAAGTTCAAATATTACAGAAATATATTTATTTAATTTACACAAATTCGAAAGTACAAAGAGAAGAAGCAATTTCGCTCCGAATTAGATTACCTTTGTGGGTCATCTAGGGGCAAACTAAATTTTGACGCTGTCCTTTTTTCTCTTTGTCGAAGTTTTATAAATTTTCGCTTAACAATTCTATAGGGTGTGACGTGAATTCGTATGTTATGGCTCGTGCGACAGTAGCTTACATACTCTCCAAACACAAAGCATGGTTCCTGAAACAAATTAAAGTAGTCAATTGAAATTACTTTAGTTCTCCTTAATGCAATAATATTTATAACTTCCTCGTTATCTAAGTTAATGTCTTCGTCACTACCCCAATCAAATTCCATATTTCGAAAAGTTCAACTTAAGTCGAGCTGATGATTTGGTTGGTGAAACGCAAAATCTTAAACTAGACTTAAGTTCGACTTAAAAATTCATTGTAATATCAGCCCTGAAATTCCGGTGTTGTTGACTCAGCTTATGTTGTATTTGTACAATTCTCATAAAGTGGATAAGGAACATTAAATTATAAAATCCTTTTGTTTATGCTTATTAATATCAAAATATAGTGAAAATGCAAGGGTCTCATGTTGTTGTTACTACAATTTGCCACTGTACACTTCGTTTATTAAAAAACCCTTAACTAATTGTTTCATTATTTTGCACGCGAATGTGAATTTTCTGTTTCTTTTCCCTTTGGATTCGATATTCTGGTATGCTATGACGTCACACAGCTGTCAAGCCGAAACAAAAAAGATAACGGGACGAAAGTGTCGCAGTCCTTCTCAGCGATAAGATTTTTCATGGTGGATAATAAAAGGAAACTATAGCAGAGTTGCATGCAATGATATTTTATAATAAACTTTGAATATCACATAACAATTTTGAGGAATGTAAAATATTTGCATTACCTGAGAAGATGCAATTACTACTTGAAGCGAAAAATGTATAGCAAAAATATGTGTCGACTGTTGTTATTTGCATACTTGAATAAATATTCAACGGCTCACCACAATTCTCTCACAATCAACGTGTACAAAAAAAAGCAACCCTGCGTAGTAACATTTTCGGTGGTGAGTTTTCTTCTTCATTTCTTTCATTCGTTTCGGTTCAATTTGTGAACAAAAGCAGTTTATTTTGCAAATAAATATATTATATTATATATTGTGTGTTAAAGTTCGAACTGGCAAGGAAAGCGAGGAAAGTTCTATGTGCGTCGCACTTTATTTTCTGAAAAAATATCAATATTTTGATATATATCTTTTACCCAATCTTTTATGATATATGATATATCTTTTACCCAATATCTTGATTGAGACAATGATGAATTCATCACTTAACTTGAGCGGCGGTCTTTACCTGCTTCCAATTATCGCTTGCTATCTGTTTCTTGTCGTCGCGTGCGAGATATATATATGTTGACTGGGCATTTTGCAAGCACACATTTTCATTTGCAACATGCCGTCGAGTAAGAAGGTTCGTGCCCTGCGTGCTATTCAAACTGTAAACGCACTCATATTGTCGGTTTAAATTAATTAATTTAAACCAGAGCTTACCAGCTAGTACAACCGCGGATCCGGCTGCATTCGTGCTTTCGTATTCATATACGAATCGGCATCAGCAGTCGACGGCGCGATGCTGATGCTAACAATGAACTGGGCAAGCCATCAGTGCTTGTTTGACTTTCATCAAAGTAAGAACGATAGCAAATTTATGCGCTTGTTGTCAAATAACAGTGCGAGAAAAAAATGTTTGACGACGCTTGGGAAGTCCGCTATTTTTTGTATATGAATAATTTCAGAAAACCAGAATGCTACATTTGCCAAAAGCAAATATCAAAATGCAGTAAATATAATATTTCACGGCATTTTACTTGCTGCCACCCAGATTATGAAAAATATAATAATGATGTGAGAAAAAATCTTATTCAAATATTTAAATTAAAACTGACTAAAAAAAATTTTAAATCTGATTCTGATGCAACAACAGACATTCAGCGGAATTCAAAAATTTCTTATGTTGTTGCTTTCGTTCTGGCGAAACAAATGCGCCCTTACGAAGACGGTGTCTTTGTACAAAATATTTGCCAAAAAATTATGATGTGTTTTGGCCGTTTAATTTTAATCAAATTACAATGTTTAAGCTTATATTAATTATTAATATTTTCTAAACTAACATTAATTAGTATATATATATATTTTTGTTTTAAAGAATTTATTTCTAAATCTACTTATATAACTTATATCAATTCTGCCCCGAGGAACGTCATCCTTCTACCAATGGCCATATGATCCAGTAAATATTGCTAAAAATATAAGAAAAAAGAAAATAAAGTTAAAAATCAAAAAAAATTTGCATACAAAATATTTTTATTTTTAAAAGAAAATCACTTGAACAGACTGTTATTTCTAATAATATTGCTTTAAATTTGTAATTATTTAGCAGTTTTGTAAAATGTATACCTTTCTTACAACTATGTGAAATGGAGTATATGTACTGTGCACATGCAATAAGGCAGTTTTCAAAAGTTAGAAAATTTCATTAAAATTATTTATTAAATGTAAAAAAATATTATTGACTGAAAGATAATTGATTATTCTTTCTAATAGCATCCATTTTCATGTGAAATTTTTGATCATTTTCAAAATATTTGTACTTGACTTACAAGTATTTGAAATTCCATATACATATGTACTGTGCACATGCGTTAAGGGAATTTTCAAATTTTCGAAAATTTCACAAAAAATATTTATTAAATTAAAAAAAACATAATGAACTGGAAGATAATTAATGATTCTTTCTAATAGCATCCATTTATATTTGAAATTTTCGAAAATTTTATCTTACAGGTATGTGAAATGCCGTACATGTACTCTGCACATGCAATTAGGCAATTTTTACAAGTTTAAATTTTTCATACAAAATATTAATATTTTTAAAAGAAAATAACATGAGCACAAAGATATTTTACTATTCTTACTAATGATATGCATTTCTATATGATATGCCGTATATGTATACTATACATGCAAAAAGGCAATTCTGACTATTTAAACAAAAAAAATAAATAAATTTAAAAAAAATAGATTGGACTAAAAGATAATTGATTTATCTTTCTAATTACAATCGTTTCAAATAAAAAGTATAACACATATTTCAAAAATGTATACCTTACTTGCGAATTTGGGAACTGTCGTATAAGTTCCAGTACATGCACTAATACAATTCGCAAAACTAGCAGATTTAAATATAAAATATTAATTTATATAAACGAAAATATAATGGATTGGAAGGTAATTTAATATTCCTTTTAATAATAACAATTTCCATTCGAAATTATAAACATTAAAAAAAAAATTTAAATTGGCTAACAACTTCAAAAAATTTCGTACACTTTCCGTGCGCATGCATAACAGGAACAGCTGGTGAAGATATTACGTCAGGATGATGAAAGCTGGAGCTGCATTTTAGTCTAAAGCGAAATAAAAGGTAATTAGTTCTGAGTAAAATATTTTATTTTACAAAGATGAATACGATCGCTTGTCGACAATTCCTCCGTGCTCCGCTCTGTGATCTGGAAAAAAGATAGTTATTTGAAATTAATACCACTTTTCAATATTTTTTTTATGATAAGCACATAGGATGGTTAAATAAAATAAGTCTTATTATATTATCTTTTCCAACATGCACACCCACAGAAATTGTAAAACTTCAGTTAGATGGCGTGTGTTGGATATTTCTATCTATGATTTGGAACTTGAATGGATATGGACATTATTCGTTTCAATTCAACAAATATTTTCACTCCACTTCACTAGCTCTTAAAAGTAATTCACTTTACTCTCTTTTTCCAATGGTGCCTCTGCAGCCGTCTTTTCGGGAGAATTCGCTGCCGGCTTGGGTGCGCAATACCTGCAAGTTTGACTAAAATTAGTTAAAATATATGTACGTGTCGAAATTTCTATACATACCTTTGAAATACCTTTTCCTCGTTGCTTCTGCTCAAATAAAAACCAAAATAGCAATATTTTAATTAATTTAACTAATAATAAAGGCAACTTACCGCAAGTCCAACGAAGTTTCACAACAAAGTGATCGTATTTTGCGATTCGTAAACATGGCTGTGCTGCTTAGTCAATTGTTTGCCCTCTCTAGCACACGTGATTTATGGCCTGTAATATTCGGAGTATTGCCGTTTCTTCTAACATAAGGAAACTAGCGAAATATTAAAATGCGAGTGTGTTGGTAACAGCTGAAAGTTGTGTTGGTATTAGTGAGTTTAATTCGCCTTGGTTACCTCCGTCCTTTAGGGTACTTGTTTATTTGCACTTCTGGCAAAAAGTGATAAAAAATACATTGGTGCGCGCTTTAAAGGGCCGTACACATACAACTTTCCTCGCTTTACTTGACAATTCGAACTTTAACAACAAAGGATGAGGTGTAGAAGGTTCGCTACATAGAACGCTTTGACAGTTTCTGCGATGACTGTTTGTTTTGAATTGCGATATGTGCTGATTCAGAGTATTTTGTTTAATAAAAGAATAATAAATGTGTTTTACAGCTACTTATGTATGTTTGAAATTCGCGAGTGTAATAAACTTTATTAAGACTGAGAAGTAAAAAGTCTTCTTGCAGCATCTTTCGACAAAATAAATTAAAATGGATCCAAGGGAGTTTAGGAAAACGATGAGGGTGGTTAACAAAGAGGTGTTTCATTTGCTATTTGTTCATATTTTACTTATTTTTTCTTTTTAAAAGTATTTATACATGCAAAAATTACGAAATACTAGTGAGTTTTCTAAATCGTGTGTATATGCACGCAGAAATAAAATGGAAATGTAAACAGTTGGTTGTCAAAGTGTACAAAAGTTGAGAGTTCGCCATGATTTTGCTTCGTTTTGCTTTGCTTTACGTTTTTCGCCTTGTATTTAGCAGCACTCGTATAACATCAGGTATTCAACTTTTCTGTCAAAGCGGAACTCTGAAGCGAAGCAAAGCCAAAGTCTTATGTGTACGGCCCTTAATAAAAAAAAAAGTCATTACCAAAGCTTGAGTGCAAGTATGTTTGATTATTTACACTGTTTGCTTACAAACTGAATTTTCTTCCACAACCGTCGTTAAATTGTAGCTTTTATTTTGTGTAGATGGAAGATTTGGAACAGCGTAAGGCTCTTTCTTCCTAAATTTGGTATATCCGAAGGCAAAAGTGATCCGCACATTTCCTGTCCTTCAACCTAAGCTCTATACCACACACTTTGCATCCAATGCATCCTCTTTTTCTTCTCTTTCGGCACTTGAAAAAATTTTATAAAAAGCAACTTTTCTCCCTTCCAATCTTTTTGTACATAATACATATTTGCCCATCTTTTTTGAATCTTTTTTATTTTGCCTCTTCGAAATATCTCACAACCCGCACAGCAATATAAAATTAACTACTTGCCCAGCTTACAATACAAAATTAATTTGCAGAAAAATTGTAAACAAATATAAAAATGTCATGACAAAAGTTTACCAAACAAATTAAGCCAATCAGAAAACATATCAATTTGGTGTTTATGTACCGCGGCGAAAAAGTGAACGAATCAGCTGTTCTAAAAATGTCACCTGTATAATTCCTATTATAATATAATATATATAATCTTAGTCATAGAAAAAGTTTTTCAAATAGCGGTCACCCCTCGGCAGGCAATGGCAAACCTCCGAGGGTATTTTTGCCATGAAAAAGCTTCGCATTAAATACATCTGCCGTTCGGAGTCGGCACAAAACTGTAGGTCCCTCCATTTGTGGTATAATATAAAGACGCACACCACAAATGCGTTTCCCAATGGAGACTTAAGTATGGAAAATATTTAATTCAGAAATATGGAAGCACCACAAGAATTTCCTTGGTTTTTCCATATTTTGAAATTTGTTCAAATAGAAAATAACTCATATAAATAAATTTGTATGCGGTTAATTAAAAAAGTATTTTCAAGTTCAAATATTACAGAAATATATTTATTTAATTTAAACAAAATCGAAAGTACAAAGAGAAGAAGCAATTTCGCTCCGAATTAGATTACCTTTGTGGGTCATCTAGGGGCAAACTAAATTTTGACGCTGTCCTTTTTTCTCTTTGTCGAAGTTTTATAAATTTTCTCTTAACAATTCTATAGGGTGTGACGTGAATTCGTATGTTATGGCTCGTGCGACAGTAGCTTACATACTCTCCAAACACAAAGCATGGTTCCTGAAACAAATTAAAGTAGTCAATTGAAATTACTTTAGTTCTCCTTAATGCAATAATATTTATAACTTCCTCGTTATCTAAGTAAATGTCTTCGTCACTACCCTAATCAAATTCCATATTTCGAAAAGTTCAACTTAAGTCGAGCTGATGATTTGGTTGGTGAAACGCAAAATCTTAAACTAGACTTAAGTTCGACTTAAAAATTCATTGTAATATCAGCCCTGAAATTCCGGTGTTGTTGACTCAGCTTATGTTGTATTTGTACAATTCTCAAAAAGTGGATAAGGAACATTAAATTATAAAATCCTTTTGTTTATGCTTATTAATATCAAAATATAGTGAAAATGCAAGGGTCTCATGTTGTTGTTACTACAATTTGCCACTGTACACTTCGTTTATTAAAAAACCCTTAACTAATTGTTTCATTATTTTGCACGCGAATGTGAATTTTCTGTTTCTTTTCCCTTTTGAATCGATATTCTGGTATGCTATGACGTCACACAGCTGTCAAGCCGAAACAAAAAAGATAACGGGACGAAAGTGTCGCAGTCCTTCTCAGCGATAAGATTTTTCATGGTGGATAATGAAAGGAAACTATAGCAGAGTTGCATGCAATGATATTTTATAATAAACTTTGAATATCACATAACAATTTTGAGGAATGTGAAATATTTGCATTACCTGAGAAGATGCAATTACTACTTGAAGCGAAAAATGTATAGCAAAAATATGTGTCGACTGTTGTTATTTGCATATTTGAATAAATATTCAACGGCTCACCACAATTCTCTCACAATCAACGTGTACAAAAAAAAGCAACCCTGCGTAGTAAAATTTTCGGTGGTGAGTTTTCTTCTTCATTTCTTTCATTCGTTTCGGTTCAATTTGTGAACAAAAGCAGTTTATTTTGCAAATAAATATATTATATTATATATTGTGTGTTAAAGTTCGAACTGGCAAGGAAAGCGAGGAAAGTTCTATGTGCGTCGCACTTTATTTTCTGAAAAAATATCGATATTTTGATATATATCTTTTACCCAATCTTTTATGATATATGATATATCTTTTACCCAATATCTTGATTGAGACAATGATGAATTCATCACTTAACTTGAGCGGCGGTCTTTACCTTCTTCCAATTATCGCTTGCTATCTGTTTCTTGTCGTCGCGTGCGAGATATATATATGTTGACTGGGCATTTTGCAAGCATACATTTTCATTTGCAACATGCCGTCGAGTAAGAAGGTTCGTGCCCTGCGTGCTATTCAAACTGTAAACGCACTCATATTGTCGGTTTAAATTAATTAATTTAAACCAGAGCTTACCAGCTAGTACAACCGCGGATCCGGGTGCATTCGTGCTTTCGTATTCATATACGAATCGGCATCAGCAGTCGACGGCGCGATGCTGATGCTAACAATGAACTGGGCAAGCCATCAGTGCTTGTTTGACTTTCATCAAAGTAAGAACGATAGCAAATTTATGCGCTTGTTGTCAAATAACAGTGCGAGAAAAAAATGTTTGACGACGCTTGGGAAGTCCGCTATTTTTTGTATATGAATAATTTCAGAAAACCAGAATGCTACATTTGCCAAAAGCAAATATCAAAATGCAGTAAATATAATATTTCACGGCATTTTACTTGCTGCCACCCATATTATGAAAAATATAATAATGATGTGAGAAAAAATCTTATTCAAATATTTAAATTAAAACTGACTAAAAAAAATTTTAAATCTGATTCTGATGCAACAACAGACATTCAGCGGAATTCAAAAATTTCTTATGTTGTTGCTTTTGTTCTGGCGAAACAAATGCGCCCTTACGAAGACGGTGTCTTTGTACAAAATATTTGCCAAAAAATTATGATGTGTTTTGGCCGTTTAATTTTAATCAAATTACAATGTTTAAGCTTATATTAATTATTAATATTTTCTAAACTAACATTAATTAGTATATATGTATGTATATATATTTTTGTTTTAAAGAATTTATTTCTAAATCTACTTATATAACTTATATCAATTCTGCCCCGAGGAACGTCATCCTTCTACCAATGGCCATATGATCCAGTAAATATTGCTAAAAATATAAGAAAAAAGAAAATAAAGTTATAAATCAAAAAAATTTGCATACAAAATATTTTTATTTTTAAAAGAAAATCACTTGAACAGACTGTTATTTCTAATAATATTGCTTTAAATTTGTAATTATTTAGCAGTTTTGTAAAATGTATACCTTTCTTACAACTATGTGAAATGCAGTATACATATGTACTGTGCACATGCAATAAGGCAGTTTTCAAAAGTTAGAAAATTTCATTAAAATTATTTATTAAATGTAAAAAAAATATTATTGACTGAAAGATAATTGATTATTCTTTCTAATAGCATCCATTTTCATTTGAAATTTTTGAACATTTTCAAAATATTTGTACTTGACTTACAAGTATTTGAAATTCCATATACATACATATGTACTGTGCACATGCGTTAAGGGAATTTTCAAATTTTCGAAAATTTCACAAAAAATATTTATTAAATTAAAAAAAACATAATGAACTGGAAGATAAATAATGATTCTTTCTAATAGCATCCATTTGTATTTGAAATTTTCGAAAATTTTATCTTACAGGTATGTGAAATGCCGTACATCTACTCTGCACATGCAATTAGGCAATTTTTACAAGTTTAAATTTTTCATACAAAATATTAATATTTTTAAAAGAAAATAACATGAGCACAAAGATATTTTACTATTCTTACTAATGATATGCATTTCTATATGATATGCCGTATATGTATACTATACATGCAAAAAGGCAATTCTGACTATTTAAACAAAAAAAATAAATAAATTTAAAAAATATAGATTGGACTAAAAGATAATTGATTTATCTTTCTAATTACAATCGTTTCAAATAAAAAGTATAACACATATTTCAAAAATGTATACCTTACTTGCGAATTTGGGAACTGTCGTATAAGTTCCAGTACATGCACTAATACAATTCGCAAAACTAGCAGATTTAAATATAAAATATTAATTTATATAAACGAAAATATAATGGATTGGAAGGTAATTTAATATTCCTTTTAATAATAACAATTTCCATTCGAAATTATAAACATTAAAAAAAAAATTTAAATTGGCTAACAACTTCAAAAAATTTCGTACACTTTCCGTGCGCATGCATAACAGGAACAGCTGGTGAAGATATTACGTCAGGATGATGAAAGCTGGAGCTGCATTTTAGTCTAAAGCGAAATAAAAGGTAATTAGTTCTGAGTAAAATATTTTATTTTACAAAGATGAATACGATCGCTTGTCGACAATTCCTCCGTGCTCCGCTCTGTGATCTGGAAAAAAGATAGTTATTTGAAATTAATACCACTTTTCAATATTTTTTTTATGATAAGCACATAGGATGGTTAAATAAAATAAGTCTTATTATATTATCTTTTCCAACATGCACACCCACAGAAATTGTAAAACTTCAGTTAGATGGCGTGTGTTGGATATTTCTATCTATGATTTGGAACTTGAATGGATATGGACATTATTCGTTTCAATTCAACAAATATTTTCACTCCACTTCACTAGCTCTTAAAAGTAATTCACTTTACTCTCTTTTTCCAATGGTGCCTCTGCAGCCGTCTTTTCGGGAGAATTCGCTGCCGGCTTGGGTGCGCAATACCTGCAAGTTTGACTAAAATTAGTTAAAATATATGTACGTGTCGAAATTTCTATACATACCTTTGAAATACCTTTTCCTCGTTGCTTCTGCTCAAATAAAAACCAAAATATCAATATTTTAATTAATTTAACTAATAATAAAGGCAACTTACCGCAAGTCCAACGAAGTTTCACAACAAAGTGATCGTATTTTGCGATTCGTAAACATGGCTGTGCTGCTTAGTCAATTGTTTGCCCTCTCTAGCACACGTGATTTATGGCCTGTAATATTCGGAGTATTGCCGTTTCTTCTAACATAAGGAAACTAGCGAAATATTAAAATGCGAGTGTGTTGGTAACAGCTGAAAGTTGTGTTGGTATTAGTGAGTTTAATTCGCCTTGGTTACCTCCGTCCTTTAGGGTACTTGTTTATTTGCACTTCTGGCAAAAAGTGATAAAAAATACATTGGTGCGCGCTTTAAAGGGCCGTACACATACAACTTTCCTCGCTTTACTTGACAATTCGAACTTTAACAACAAAGGATGAGGTGTAGAAGGTTCGCTACATAGAACGCTTTGACAGATTCTGCGATGACTGTTTGTTTTGAATTGCGATATGTGCTGATTCAGAGTATTTTGTTTAATAAAAGAATAATAAATGTGTTTTACAGCTACTTATGTATGTTTGAAATTCGCGAGTGTAATAAACTTTATTAAGACTGAGAAGTAAAAAGTCTTCTTGCAGCATCTTTCGACAAAATAAATTAAAATGGATCCAAGGGAGTTTAGGAAAACGATGAGGGTGGTTAACAAAGAGGTGTTTCATTTGCTATTTGTTCATATTTTACTTATTTTTTCTTTTTAAAAGTATTTATACATGCAAAAATTACGAAATACTAGTGAGTTTTCTAAATCGTGTGTATATGCACGCAGAAATAAAATGGAAATGTAAACAGTTGGTTGTCAAAGTGTACAAAAGTTGAGAGTTCGCCATGATTTTGCTTCGTTTTGCTTTGCTTTACGTTTTTCGCCTTGTATTTAGCAGCACTCGTATAACATCAGGTATTCAACTTTTCTGTCAAAGCGGAACTCTGAAGCGAAGCAAAGCCAAAGTCTTATGTGTACGGCCCTTAATAAAAAAAAAAAGTCATTACCAAAGGTTGAGTGCAAGTATGTTTGATTACTTACACTGTTTGCTTACAAACTGAATTTTCTTCCACAACCGTCGTTAAATTGTAGCTTTTATTTTGTGTAGATGGAAGATTTGGAACAGCGTAAGGCTCTTTCTTCCTAAATTTGGTATATCCGAAGGCAAAAGTGATCCGCACATTTCCTGTCCTTCAACCTAAGCTCTATACCACACACTTTGCATCCAATGCATCCTCTTTTTCTTCTCTTTCGGCACTTGAAAAAATTTTATAAAAAGCAACTTTTCTCCCTTCCAATCTTTTTGTACATAATACATATTTGCCCATCTTTTTTGAATCTTTTTTATTTTGCCTCTTCGAAATATCTCACAACCCGCACAGCAATATAAAATTAACTACTTGCCCAGCTTACAATACAAAATTAATTTGCAGAAAAATTGTAAACAAATATAAAAATGTCATGACAAAAGTTTACCAAACAAATTAAGCCAATCAGAAAACATATCAATTTGGTGTTTATGTACCGCGGCGAAAAAGTGAACGAATCAGCTGTTCTAAAAATGTCACCTGTATAATTCCTATTATAATATAATATATATAATCTTAGTCATAGAAAAAGTTTTTCAAATAGCGGTCACCCCTCGGCAGGCAATGGCAAACCTCCGAGGGTATTTTTGCCATGAAAAAGCTTCGCATTAAATACATCTGCCGTTCGGAGTCGGCACAAAACTGTAGGTCCCTCCATTTGTGGTATAATATAAAGACGCACACCACAAATGCGTTTCCCAATGGAGACTTAAGTATGGAAAATATTTAATTCAGAAATATGGAAGCACCACAAGAATTTCCTTGGTTTTTCCATATTTTGAAATTTGTTCAAATAGAAAATAACTCATATAAATAAATTTGTATGCGGTTAATTAAAAAAGTATTTTCAAGTTCAAATATTACAGAAATATATTTATTTAATTTAAACAAAATCGAAAGTACAAAGAGAAGAAGCAATTTCGCTCCGAATTAGATTACCTTTGTGGGTCATCTAGGGGCAAACTAAATTTTGACGCTGTCCTTTTTTCTCTTTGTCGAAGTTTTATAAATTTTCTCTTAACAATTCTATAGGGTGTGACGTGAATTCGTATGTTATGGCTCGTGCGACAGTAGCTTACATACTCTCCAAACACAAAGCATGGTTCCTGAAACAAATTAAAGTAGTCAATTGAAATTACTTTAGTTCTCCTTAATGCAATAATATTTATAACTTCCTCGTTATCTAAGTAAATGTCTTCGTCACTACCCTAATCAAATTCCATATTTCGAAAAGTTCAACTTAAGTCGAGCTGATGATTTGGTTGGTGAAACGCAAAATCTTAAACTAGACTTAAGTTCGACTTAAAAATTCATTGTAATATCAGCCCTGAAATTCCGGTGTTGTTGACTCAGCTTATGTTGTATTTGTACAATTCTCAAAAAGTGGATAAGGAACATTAAATTATAAAATCCTTTTGTTTATGCTTATTAATATCAAAATATAGTGAAAATGCAAGGGTCTCATGTTGTTGTTACTACAATTTGCCACTGTACACTTCGTTTATTAAAAAACCCTTAACTAATTGTTTCATTATTTTGCACGCGAATGTGAATTTTCTGTTTCTTTTCCCTTTTGAATCGATATTCTGGTATGCTATGACGTCACACAGCTGTCAAGCCGAAACAAAAAAGATAACGGGACGAAAGTGTCGCAGTCCTTCTCAGCGATAAGATTTTTCATGGTGGATAATGAAAGGAAACTATAGCAGAGTTGCATGCAATGATATTTTATAATAAACTTTGAATATCACATAACAATTTTGAGGAATGTGAAATATTTGCATTACCTGAGAAGATGCAATTACTACTTGAAGCGAAAAATGTATAGCAAAAATATGTGTCGACTGTTGTTATTTGCATATTTGAATAAATATTCAACGGCTCACCACAATTCTCTCACAATCAACGTGTACAAAAAAAAGCAACCCTGCGTAGTAAAATTTTCGGTGGTGAGTTTTCTTCTTCATTTCTTTCATTCGTTTCGGTTCAATTTGTGAACAAAAGCAGTTTATTTTGCAAATAAATATATTATATTATATATTGTGTGTTAAAGTTCGAACTGGCAAGGAAAGCGAGGAAAGTTCTATGTGCGTCGCACTTTATTTTCTGAAAAAATATCGATATTTTGATATATATCTTTTACCCAATCTTTTATGATATATGATATATCTTTTACCCAATATCTTGATTGAGACAATGATGAATTCATCACTTAACTTGAGCGGCGGTCTTTACCTGCTTCCAATTATCGCTTGCTATCTGTTTCTTGTCGTCGCGTGCGAGATATATATATGTTGACTGGGCATTTTGCAAGCATACATTTTCATTTGCAACATGCCGTCGAGTAAGAAGGTTCGTGCCCTGCGTGCTATTCAAACTGTAAACGCACTCATATTGTCGGTTTAAATTAATTAATTTAAACCAGAGCTTACCAGCTAGTACAACCGCGGATCCGGGTGCATTCGTGCTTTCGTATTCATATACGAATCGGCATCAGCAGTCGACGGCGCGATGCTGATGCTAACAATGAACTGGGCAAGCCATCAGTGCTTGTTTGACTTTCATCAAAGTAAGAACGATAGCAAATTTATGCGCTTGTTGTCAAATAACAGTGCGAGAAAAAAATGTTTGACGACGCTTGGGAAGTCCGCTATTTTTTGTATATGAATAATTTCAGAAAACCAGAATGCTACATTTGCCAAAAGCAAATATCAAAATGCAGTAAATATAATATTTCACGGCATTTTACTTGCTGCCACCCATATTATGAAAAATATAATAATGATGTGAGAAAAAATCTTATTCAAATATTTAAATTAAAACTGACTAAAAAAAATTTTAAATCTGATTCTGATGCAACAACAGACATTCAGCGGAATTCAAAAATTTCTTATGTTGTTGCTTTTGTTCTGGCGAAACAAATGCGCCCTTACGAAGACGGTGTCTTTGTACAAAATATTTGCCAAAAAATTATGATGTGTTTTGGCCGTTTAATTTTAATCAAATTACAATGTTTAAGCTTATATTAATTATTAATATTTTCTAAACTAACATTAATTAGTATATATGTATATATATTTTTGTTTTAAAGAATTTATTTCTAAATCTACTTATATAACTTATATCAATTCTGCCCCGAGGAACGTCATCCTTCTACCAATGGCCATATGATCCAGTAAATATTGCTAAAAATATAAGAAAAAAGAAAATAAAGTTATAAATCAAAAAAATTTGCATACAAAATATTTTTATTTTTAAAAGAAAATCACTTGAACAGACTGTTATTTCTAATAATATTGCTTTAAATTTGTAATTATTTAGCAGTTTTGTAAAATGTATACCTTTCTTACAACTATGTGAAATGCAGTATACATATGTACTGTGCACATGCAATAAGGCAGTTTTCAAAAGTTAGAAAATTTCATTAAAATTATTTATTAAATGTAAAAAAAATATTATTGACTGAAAGATAATTGATTATTCTTTCTAATAGCATCCATTTTCATTTGAAATTTTTGAACATTTTCAAAATATTTGTACTTGACTTACAAGTATTTGAAATTCCATATACATATGTACTGTGCACATGCGTTAAGGGAATTTTCAAATTTTCGAAAATTTCACAAAAAATATTTATTAAATTAAAAAAAACATAATGAACTGGAAGATAAATAATGATTCTTTCTAATAGCATCCATTTGTATTTGAAATTTTCGAAAATTTTATCTTACAGGTATGTGAAATGCCGTACATCTACTCTGCACATGCAATTAGGCAATTTTTACAAGTTTAAATTTTTCATACAAAATATTAATATTTTTAAAAGAAAATAACATGAGCACAAAGATATTTTACTATTCTTACTAATGATATGCATTTCTATATGATATGCCGTATATGTATACTATACATGCAAAAAGGCAATTCTCAAAAGTTGACTATTTTAACAAAAAAAATAAATAAATTAAAAAAAAATAGATTGGACTAAAAGATAATTGATTTATCTTTCTAATTACAATCGTTTCAAATAAAAATTATAACACATATTTCAAAAATGTATACCTTACTTGCGAATTTGGGAACTGTCGTATAAGTTCCAGTACATGCACTAATACAATTCGCAAAACTAGCAGATTTAAATATAAAATATTAATTTATATAAACGAAAATATAATGGATTGGAAGGTAATTTAATATTCCTTTTAATAATAACAATTTCCATTCGAAATTATAAACATTAAAAAAAAAATTTAAATTGGCTAACAACTTCAAAAAATTTCGTACACTTTCCGTGCGCATGCATAACAGGAACAGCTGGTGAAGATATTACGTCAGGATGATGAAAGCTGGAGCTGCATTTTAGTCTAAAGCGAAATAAAAGGTAATTAGTTCTGAGTAAAATATTTTATTTTACAAAGATGAATACGATCGCTTGTCGACAATTCCTCCGTGCTCCGCTCTGTGATCTGGAAAAAAGATAGTTATTTGAAATTAATACCACTTTTCAATATTTTTTTTATGATAAGCACATAGGATGGTTAAATAAAATAAGTCTTATTATATTATCTTTTCCAACATGCACACCCACAGAAATTGTAAAACTTCAGTTAGATGGCGTGTGTTGGATATTTCTATCTATGATTTGGAACTTGAATGGATATGGACATTATTCGTTTCAATTCAACAAATATTTTCACTCCACTTCACTAGCTCTTAAAAGTAATTCACTTTACTCTCTTTTTCCAATGGTGCCTCTGCAGCCGTCTTTTCGGGAGAATTCGCTGCCGGCTTGGGTGCGCAATACCTGCAAGTTTGACTAAAATTAGTTAAAATATATGTACGTGTCGAAATTTCTATACATACCTTTGAAATACCTTTTCCTCGTAGCTTCTGCTCAAATAAAAACCAAAATATCAATATTTTAATTAATTAAACTAATAATAAAGGCAACTTACCGCAAGTCCAACGAAGTTTCACAACAAAGTGATCATATTTTGCAATTCGTAAACATGGCTGTGCTGCTTAGTCTATTGTTTGCCCTCTCTAGCACACGTGATTTATGGCCTGTAATATTCGGAGTATTGGCGTTTCTTCTAACATAAGAAAACTAGCGAAATATTAAAATGCGAGTGTGTTGGTAACAGCTGAAAGTTGTGTTGGTATTAGTGAGTTTAATTCGCCTTGGTTACCTCCGTCTTTTAGGGTACTTGTTTATTTGCACTTCTGGCAAAAAGTGATAAAAAATACATTGGTGCGCGAGTTAATATCGTTCACACGATATGAGTTTAAAAAAATATCTTTTATCGCTACGCCGAAATGCGTGCTCTTTATTGATCTTCTAAAAACTGTCTTACATTTTGAATTCTTAGTTCTATTTATACTATTGAGATGTGGTGGTAGTTATCGTAGTGGATTATTCCATTGTCAGTTGTTTGTTGTTTACGAGTGTAGATATCTATTGTTTGTAGTGATAGTGCATTTCTATTGTTCCAATGATTGTCCGTTGCTTATGTGCAGGTCAGTTGTTTGTTGTTTACATGCATTTCTCGGTAATGCATGTTTATCTGTTGTTTACGTGTTGATAATGCATTTCTCGGTAATGCATGTTTATCTGTTGTTTACGTGTTGATAATGCATTTCTTGATAATGCATGTTTTGGTTGTGGAAACGTTGTGCCTTGTGATGACGTCATTAACTCCCCTCCTTCTTAAAATGAAGCGTCCTCGCTACACTGCTGCTAGGTGTTGTTGTTGAAGACGGTTGAGTTCGATTTCGTAAAGTTCGTCCATTCGCCTTTGTCTGCCAAGTGTTCTTTTATTTTCGCAGTATCGGCAGAGGTGTACTAGACCATAAGTGGTGACTGCTAAGGTAAGGAATGCAATTATGATGAAAAGTGTAAACTGTACAGGGTTCTCCTCGACAGGTATTAAAAACGTTGAGAGTTCTTGAATGTTGTTGAATTTGTATTTTGAGTCTGAGGAAAGGATACGGAGTACCTCAAGTTTTTCGCTATGTTGGTTGTGTATAACTTCTCTGAGTTGTTGTTGATGGTTATAATAAGTGATGCCATCGATGTTTGTAGATTCTTTAAAATGTATTAGTTTTGGGCCTGATATATGCATGTTGTTCCAAGTATGGTCATAATCCGTCAAGATGTGACCAGTCTCTAGGATTCGGAGTGGGGCGTTATTCTCATGGATTGTTTCGCATTGCGCAGGATTGTCTTTTAATATTTTTAAAGTGCAATTATCAGAGGGTTCTGATTTACAAATAAAGGTACTAATATAATTTTTACATTTTGATACTCTTTGATAATCGTTACATTTTGCAATCTTAGGATCTAAATTAATTTTACCATGCTTATGTGCTAAAGGATATACGTTAAATAGGTTACATTTAGTTTCAAGAATAGGGTATTTGTATATTGTTATAATTGCATGTTGTAGGTAACAGATATGAATGTCCGCATATTCTAATATATTGATTATTGGAAGATCCAACTGTTCATGGTTTATTAACTCATACACATCTTTCAAATTTAATGTGCCAGAATAAAAATTATTATTTTTCGCAAAATTAATAGTGTTCGCTATTGATTGAAGTTCATTATAGACTTCTGATATAACAATATTTTCGCTAATTGTTTTGGGATCAAGAGTTTCGAGTATTCTTTCGAACTGTGAGTTAATTGTTTTTTGCTTATTGTTATTTTCTATTAGCATATTAAGTGACGTTTTAATTTCTATAAGGTCATTGTGGTCTGGTGTGCCAGTGATGAATTTAAGGATGGAACCAAGGAAGTTAAGTGATCTCTTTGGTCTGTAGATATTTGGTATGAGTTGATTTTTTAAAGTTTCAATTCTGTTCACTAAAATTTGAGTCTCAGGGTAGTTTTCTAAATTATATGTAGATTTCATTACACTTTCGTAAGGCGCGAGTATTTTTGAAAGATTAGATATGTGATACAGGAAAGCTGTATTCTGATAAATGTAAACAGGATCTGTTTCCACTAGTACATATTTTCTATTGGTTAAGTCTATTATATTATCGCTAAATGCGATAGGGAAAAGTAAGATAAATACTACTCCGTACATGCCTTCACTCTGATGTTGTCCTTATGTATAATGAGTCCTTTATTTGTTGTTATCGTTTTTCCGTTGTCTTCTTTAACTATATGTTTCGCGTATGTTTTTACGTTTTTGTTCCGTCTATGCGTCTTGGAGTATATAACATCACCTTGTTTGTAATTCAGCTGTTTGCGATTGTGGTTGTGGTATCGTAAGACTCTGTCTTGGTTTTGTTGAAGGCGCTCTTTGATGCCAGGATACCCCTTTTGGTTGAAGAACACGTCCTCGGGTTTCTCGTTGGTCACTGAATGGATTGTCTTATTGTATTGTCGGACTGCTTCGTATATCTGTTCGTCAGGTGCTGAACTGTGTTGGTGTGCCAAGACTTTCGCGAGTTCGATTATCGTGCTATGCGTACGTTCGACTTGCCCGTTTGTTGTAGAATGAAAGGCAGGAGTTTTGGTGTGTGTTATTTGTAGTCGTTTGTAAATTTGTTGTGCACATATGCTAGTGAGTGTTGACTCGTTATCAGTCATTACAAACTTTGCGTTTGGGTATATTTGTGAGAGAATCTCGTCAACGTATTTGTATGTATCTTTCTTTGAGGGTATTTGTCTCAAATGGCAAAATTTTGAATATTTGTCGGTTGAGCTAATGTATATGTTATTGCTCATATAAAATAAGTCTAAGTGTATGCATTCGCCTACCTTGTTTGGTATTGGTGCTGAACCTATTGGTTGTTTATTTGGTCGGCGTTCATACTTGTTGGTAAGACATATTTCGCAGTCTTGTACTTCTTTTTTACAAGCGTCACGGATGTTCGGCCAGTAATATCTGAGTGAAATTTCCTGCGCGTTATTTTTATAATTTCTGTGAGCACGTCTGTGTGTGTCTTGTATGATTTGTTTTTGTTGTTCGGTTTCGGTGATGTCGTCTACCATTTTTTGGGCTAATACGATTGATACGGTCGGAAATGTGTCAATAATGTCGTTTTCGACGTAAAATAATATTTGCTCGTCTATTTGAAGAGCGTTAGTTACCTTTGGTCTAATTATATTTTTTAGTCTGTCCAGTAATTCAGCTTTGGTGTTAAAGAAAAGTGTATGTCGACTGTTAGAAAAAATATTTTGTGATGATATTTCGATTAGGTTCGCATCTGATTGTTTTATAACAATTTGATTTTTAAAGCAGTTTAATGGTTGCTTTACTCGTTTGAGTTTTTGTGTTGGTGAGCTTTGTGCCGAATGTTGGGAGTCATCCGAATTTGATGTGTTGTTTATTTGCTGGCGAGAAAGTGCATCAGCGACAACGTTCTGGTGTCCAGGTTTGTAAACAAGTTTTGCGCCGTATTCTTCGATGAAATTCTTCCATCTTTTTAATTTTGTATTGGGGTTTTTTCCGATATGGAGAAGATTAAAGATTGATGGTCAGTGTAAATAGTCAAATCCGCTATACCATATAAGTAGTTGCGGAGTTTCTGTAATGCCCACACAATTGCGAGTAACTCTTTCTCATTTGTAGAGTAGTTCTGTTCTGTTTGGCTGAGTGTTCGTGAAATAAATGATATGGGTTTTTTATTTTGGGATAATACAGCTCCTATAGCGTAATTGCTAGCGTCCGTGGTTAATTCAAAAGGTTTATCAAAATTTGGTTGGAAGAGTTCAACCTAGGTTTGCAGTTCTTCTTTTATTTTGTTTAGTGCTTCTAGTGCAGGTTCGTCTAAGGAGATTTTTATTTTTGCACTTTGATTTTTTGATATGCCACCGTTGTCTCCTCTGAGGAACGTAGTGAGTGGCTTGACGATGGCTGCAAAATTTTGTATAAATTTTCGATAATAACTGGCGAGACCTAGAAAGGATCTGAGTTCCCTCAGCGCTTTGGGAATAGAAAAATCTTTAATAGTTTGTATTTTTATAGGGTCAACAGTTATCCGGTTATATTTTATTATGTGTCCTAAGTATTCTACAGAGTCATGAAAGAAGTTTGATTTCTCATTCGAAATCTTCATGTTGGCTTGGTGAAGTGCGTTTATAATTATGCGGATATGTTCGATATGTTCTTCGGGAGAGGAAGAATAAATGAGAACATCGTCTATATAAACGTAAGCGAACTTCCCGATATATGGTCTAAGAATATCGTCCACGCATCTTTGAAAAATGGATGGGGCATTTTTCAGGCCGAACGGCATACGAAGGAATTCGTACTTAGCTCCATTTACACTAAAGGCCGTTTTTTCTCTGTCAGATTCATTAATAAGGATCTGATGGAAGCCAGACTCTAAATCTAAAGTAGTAAATACCTTTGCATTACCTAAATTCTGTATGGTCATAGCCACATCAGGTATGGGGTATCTATCTGTGATAGTTTGAGCGTTTAGCTTCTGAAAGTCTACGACCATTCTGCGCTTAGGTTTCCCTTGTTCATCGGTACCTTTTTTAGCGACAGTCCAAATGGGTGAGTTGTAAGGACTTTTGCTGTGTTGAATTATTTCGTTTTCTAGAAGTTTATTGATTTCTTTGTTAATAAACTCATTATCCGACATAGGGTACGGATATTGCTTTGTCCAAATAGGATCTTCGGAATTCGTCCTAATGGTGGCTTGTATCGTGGTAGTAAATGGTAGTATGGCGTTAGTACTTTCATTTTTTTGCATTATTTCGGCGATTTCCGCCCTGAATTTTTCATTATTAATTGTATAATTTATTCTCTGTACAGAGTCACTTTCTTTCTTGGCCCTATATTTATAACTGAGCTTGTACTCGAAAAGGTTGACCTCTGCTTTGATTGCTCTGAGCCCCTGTTCGCCCAGAAGCATATCAAATTCTTCTAATGCATCTGTTTCAAAAAATGTGAGATTATGTTCTAATAATGTTATTATTTTTTTTGATTTGGTTATTGAGTGACCATGAAGAGTTTTTACTTTTACAGGTTTAATTTGAATAGGCTTACCGATATTGCATTTTGTACTTATATAGTTATTTGTTGCTCCAGTGTCGATGAGGATGTTTATAGTTTTGCCTGTATCCCTGCAGTGGCGAATCGTTCATACGCCTAAAAAAGCACTGCCGGTCTCGTATTCATCATCATCGTTATGTTCTGGTGCAAGCGATTGCAGTTCTTCGTCGCGTGTTTGGTTTACCCGCTGTACCTTCTGTTGTGTGTTGAAGTTGCGAGATGAAGGATTTCGTTCTCTCTTCTGTGGTTCTCCTCTGAATGGGTTATTTGGAGGTAGCCCTTGGTTTTGGCGGTTATAGCTGTTTTGTGGGGGTGCAGGATGGTTTCTGTTGAAGTTTGTAGATCTCATGTATTGGTGTGATTGATCTACTTCCATTGGTTGTTGCTGTTGCCTGGGTGCATTTTGTGTATATTGCACTCGCACGTCTGGTCTGTATCTTCGTGGGTCCTCGTGATATCTTCTGTTCTGAGGAGGTTGATGCTGCGGTGTATTGTTCGGTCTAAGGTGATGGTATTGCGGAACATCGAATTGTGAGTTCACGTTATCGTGATATATTGTGCTTGCGATAGCGTAGGCGGTCTCTAAATCTCTTGGGTTGTGGCTATAGAGGGTGCCGCTGGTATACTTGCTGTTTAATCCGAGAATAAATGTCCTGACGGCTTCCTGATTCGCATATTGTTGCATATCAGAAGGGGATGTTGAGTTCTCCATCTCGATTTTCGTGAGTGCGAGGTTTAATGCCTTGTTGACTTCACAATGGAATTCTGCTAATGTCCTTTTACCTTGCGTTATTTTCTTCATTTCTTCCAGTAAGACATATAGAGGTCTCTGGTCCGCATAAGTGTAATCGAGGCGGTTAATTATTGAATAAAAATTGAACTTTGTATCGTGGTTGATTAGAATATCTGCTGCCTCTCCTTGAATTTTTGAGTGTACAATCGAGAGTGCCGTGTAGTATGTGGGTGTTGTAGTGTATTCCCTTATATTCTCCATGTGTATCCAAGCACGTTTCCTCCATGATCTATATTGATTCCTATCGCCTGTGAAGTTGGGTAACGTTTTGAATATTTCCGAATTTATTTGCGATTGATCCGTGATGTTTGGTGTACATTCTACATGTTGATCTGTCGTAGTGAAAGTCTGGGTTTGTTGTGCTTCCAGGGTATTTACTTTTAATTGTGTATTGTTTAGAGCCTGTGTGAGGAGTTCTACCTGTGCTCGTAGAGTTGCGATGTCCTGAGCCATTGTATCGTCTTGTGGTATTGGGCGCAGAGAGTTGAAAATTTGTTGGCGTTTATCGCGTGAGTCCAGGGTGAAGGATTCTCTTTAAAATCAGGAATCTTTTATTTCACTTTTAACTTTTTTTTTTTTTTTTTTTTTTTTTTTTTTTTTCGGTTTAGGCTGCCTGCTATTTCAAGGTTTGCCTTTTTACGCGACTGGATAAACTTATTATATCTCACTTTTTTCAGAGACTGGTTTTGTGCTTTTCTTCAAAGCCGTGGAATTTTTTATTTTATTATCCTGTAGTTTCGAGGATATTTGGCTGTAGTCAAGAGTTTAGACCGGTTGAGCCCCCAGTTAATATCGTTCGCACGATATGAGTTAAAAAAATATCTTTTATCGCTACGCCGAAATGCGTGCTCTTTATTGATCTTCTAAAAACTGTCTTACATTTTGAATTCTTAGTTCTATTTATACTATTGAGATGTGGTGGTAGTTATCGTAGTGGATTATTCCATTGTCAGTTGTTTGTTGTTTACGAGTGTAGATATCTATTGTTTGTAGTGATAGTGCATTTCTATTGTTCCAATGATTGTCCGTTGCTTATGTGCAGGTCAGTTGTTTGTTGTTTACATGCATTTCTCGGCAATGCATGTTTATCTGTTGTTTACGTGTTGATAATGCATTTCTCGGTAATGCATGTTTATCTGTTGTTTACGTGTTGATAATGCATTTCTTGATAATGCATGTTTTGGTTGTGGAAACGTTGTGCCTTGTGATGACGTCATTAACTCGCGCTTTAATAAAAAAAAAGTCATTACCAAAGCTTGAGTGCAAGTATGTTTGATTACTTACACTGTTTGCTTACAAACTGAATTTTCTTCCACAACCGTCGTTAAATTGTAGCTTTTATTTTGTGTAGATGGAAGATTTGGAACAGCGTAAGGCTCTTTCTTCCTAAATTTGGTATATCCGAAGGGCAAAAGTGATCCGCACATTTCCTGTCCTTCAACCTAAGCTCTATACCACACACTTTGCATCCACTGCATCCTCTTTTTCTTCTCTTTCGGCACTTGAAAAATTTTTATAAAAAGCAACTTTTCTCCCTTCCAATCTTTTTGTACATAATACACATTTGCCCATCTTTTTTGAATCTTTTTTATTTTTTCTCTTCGAAATATCTCACAACCCGCACAGCAATATAAAATTAACTACTTGCCCAGCTTACAATACAAAATTAATTTGCAGAAAAATTGTAAACAAATATAAAAATGTCATGACAAAAGTTTACCAAACAAATTAAGCCAATCAGAAAACATATCAATTTGGTGTTTATGTACCGCGGCGAAAAAGTGAACGAATCAGCTGTTCTAAAAATGTCACCTGTATAATTCCTATTATAATATAATATATATAATCTTAGTCATAGAAAAAGTTTTTCAAATAGCGGTCACCCCTCGGCAGGCAATGGCAAACCTCCGAGGGTATTTTTGCCATGAAAAATTCTGGCATTAAATACATCTGCCGTTCGGAGTCGGCACAAAACTGTAGGTCCCTCCATTTGTGGTATAACATAAACACTGAGCTATGTATATAATGTAAGCGCAAAAATTATATTATATTATAATTCCGCCATGCATGAGAGTAGAGAAAATTAATCCGTATTCGAATTTATGTTCGAATTTTTCTTGTTTCTTTGCGCTTACGGGCGGTCTTCACCTGCTTCCAACTGTCGCTTGCTTTCTGCTTCTAGTTGTCGCAAGCGAGAGAGAGATTTGTTCACTGGGCATTTTGAAAGCATACTTTTTCATTTACAACATGTCGTAGAGCAAGCAGAATCGTGTCCTGCGTGATATTCAAAATCTAAACCCACTTATATTGTCGGTATAAATTAATTAATTTAAAAAGATTAGTAACGCGACACTCGATTTTATCATTATAACTTATTGATGTTGCCGAAATGAAATATGCTACGAAATGCGAAATTGGCTGTCAAACTACAAAAATGACAGATGAAAGCAAGCGAGCGCTCGCTTGCCGATCGGTTTGCGATACGAAACATACTTTCTACTTTTTGCGGTCTTCACATGCTACATGTCGCTTGCTTTCTGAAGTAAGCGAGAATTGAAAGCAGGTGAATACCGCAAGTTACGCGCGTAGTTATGGAGTCCCATAAGAACCTGTGTATTCTACTTGGCTGTCAAACGCTTGCATACGCATACGAATGCTAAGGAGTTCCACCATTTCGCAAGAAACAATTAAATGCTAAAATGGATTCAAACCTTGAGAGCCGTTTGTACCATCTCTGGTAAAAATTACTGACGGTTAGTTCAATTCAACTTACTATACAGCGATTACTTATGTAAAGGATGGTCTTAACCGGCGCGTTTAGTTCCGATTAAGCGCTTAACCGAAGATGATGCAAACGGCCCTGAGATTGTATACAATTTTTTTTTTGTCGAGAAAGTTTTTGTCTACACCTAAAGTTATTAATAAGGCAAAAGTATGCAGTAGTACAACATAAACAAAAATGCCGAACAAAGCAGGGTTCGACTCCCGCAGAAGCCAAGAAGAAAGAAGTCTGATGAAGAAATGTGGTGATTTCCGAAATAGTACTATAACTTCTACCGCTTTGAGAATTGTTGTTTTTTTCCTAATAATTTTCCAATAAACCAATCGGCCTTAAAGCTCAAAAATATTAAAAAAAAAAAGCACGATAATGTTGTGTTTACGGGGACTCGCAATTCGTAACCCGACATCTCCACAGAAAATAGCTGATGTAATTTTGACTGGAAAATAAAAGAAATATATTGCTTTAATAAAGGCCAAATATGCAGAAAAAATTACAAGAAATATTTTATCTCCTTCTCAAATAGGTAAACAGTAATAAATGCAATAGAATGCATCTGAGATTTTGCTTCTAAATGAAAATATCTTCGATGTTGATCCCACGAAGTTTACGGTCAAATGAAAAATTAGCAGTCAAAGTAACAAAATGACAGTTTATTACAGGCTGTAGGGATCTTATTATTGTTGCATATGTACTTTGTATGTATACTACTTTGTATGTTAAATTAAAATTGATTTAAGCAATTTTTGTTAAGTTTAGTTTTCAAAAAGAAAAATTTTGATGTTTTATCATAATTGGCATTAAAAGAATATTTGGTTTGTGAACATGAATTTTTCTCTTCTATTACAAAAAAATAAAAACGAATTATGCAAATAAAATAAATTTTTTAATTAACCCTACAAATTGGGGATCCTGCCAGGAGCATGTGACTGATCATAGTTTTGAGAAAATAAAACTTTTAACTTCGTGCCTTCTATCGTTTTCATTGCAAACGTCGACGTATTAGCATATATTGTGATTTGCGGAGAGCTCTAAAGAACCGATATTTACTTGAAAATATGAACCAAGAGAATCTTCATCCAGTTGTCGCACTTTTTTTTTCGCCAAGTAGCGCTCTACATTTAAATCTATCCAACAGAATTTGTCCGAGTATTTTTCGTATTTGTGGTTCAAAACCAATATCCAGCATACTGTCGGCTTCGTACAAAACTGAGTAGATACAGCGGCATGAATTTGTAACTCCACTCACGAAAAAGTCTAATAATCGTCCTGTGCCAGGACTCCTGGCGTTGCAATTACAATTTCTACACCACGTTCAAGATCGTTTCTTTGTTGCCTTTTCGGCGTACCATCGTACATGTGTTTCGAACGTAGACACTCGAACCAAAATCATTTGCCACTATTTTTATTTGTTGTGCTAATTATCACGTCGGTGCCAATACCAATGTAATTGGACCATCAGAAACAAAACCAAACAAGAAAGGAACAAAATGTTCACCAAATTTGTGACGATACCTTACATCGTTATTGAAATACCTACAGAGATTTTTTTATAAGTGGGCGTGGTAACGATATTGAGGAAAATTTGTTCACCAAATTGTGTGACGATACCTTACGCCGTTATTGAGATACAGAATTTTTTTCATATGTGGGCGTGGCAACACCTATTTTTTTAAATTTCATAAATACCTAATTTCTTTGTTTAAAATCGCTCCAAATACAAAATTTCACTCAATTTGCTGTAACAGATACCGAAAAACGGAGTTTTTGCATTTTTCAAAAACTTCCGTTATATGGGAGGTGGGCGTGGTTATTAACCGATATTGACCATTTTCAATACCAACCGACCCTGTCCAAAGAGCAATATATACCAAATATTATTGATATATCTCAATTTCTACTCAAGTTATTGTAACCATGGACAAACGGACGGACGGACGGACAGACATTCAGGGCTAAATCGATTTCTCTTTTCATTCTGATCATTTAAGTATATATATGTCTATATCTATATTGATTTTTTTTGCTGTTACAAACAACCGTTATGCGAACAAAATTATAATACCCTTGTGTACAAGTACGCTCGGGTATTAAAATCGTTCAACATAATAAAAGTTGAAAATTTACACCCCTATGCGGTAATCCGAATGTTCGTAGTTACGAATCGTAGGTCCGTTTCGAAAGTTCGAAAATTGGTATGCTGAAATTCGATCGTAACTATCAACCGCATTTCCAACCAAAAATAAGGACTTCGAAGTTCTTAATTTAACATATTGGCAGAAATATATATGTACCAATATTATTGCAAGTGAAGAATGAAGTTTATATAAACATTTATAAGCTAATTGATAAGAAGTTTTCGCGGTGAACAATTTGAAAGCGCACACAACGTAAGAAAATAAATAATATTTTGACATATCTTTAAAAAATGAAAATTTCTTTGTTTTTGAAAATTTTTAATTCGAATCAATTAGTGTGACTGCTTACTCATCAAATATTATACATATGAAAAATACGCGTACGCATATGTTAGTATTTTCAAAAATTTTGTAGATGTTTTAGAGTTTCGGTCACGCAGGTTTTGCTGGGTTGTTCATTAAAATACAAGTATATTTAAATTTTTTGTTGATGATACCTCAGAAAAATATTACATCGCGCAATCCGAAAGAGAAATTTCAACAAAAGCTATTTGTGAATTTTCCACTACGATAACTGATATGTGAAATTGGGAGAACACAAAATCCTTTTCACCAGGAATTTTTAAAATCACATTGTGGAATTTAAATATGAAATTGTGAGCACGGCTGTTAGTTAGGTATTTCCTGCTATGACTTTTCTCTGACAGAACTATAAAGCTGAATATTTTAACAAAACTATTTGATGCAATTAAATTAAAGTAAACAAATGCTCACGGCCCTGTTATTTAAACAGGTTAAACCTCAATTCGTCGTCTTCACCATATGACCGAGAATATTTTCCACTGGAAACATAAACACAGCATGTAATATCTATATTCAAAAAGTGGTTCCACCCCACTACTTATTATGTCCACAGACGTTAGACGAAGTTAAATGGCCTCAAGTACTCCATTGTGGAACTTGCCCACCAGATCTCAGTTACTATGCCCATAAGCCAGCGGGCGGTATTAGTAGTACCGGGGTCAAGGTTCTTGATGTTGTCTTCATACGTGTTGCGGCACACACAGGGGCTTCAGGCCTAGACCGACCATACGTGGCGAGTGTGTCTTCTAACGGTGTACTCCAGGTACGTGGCGCCCTCTGGTTTTATTTAGCCTTTCCGAGGTACCGGTTGCTCTGCCTCAGTTGACCTCGCTCTTCCCCCATTACTCGTGGAAGACAAATTAATTTAAAAAACTCTCAACAACAACGACTCTGCTTCCGCCTTCAGCAAAGAGCAGTCGAAAAATTCAATGGAGCTTTCGATGCCCGCAGATTTTGTCGAAAATTCGACAACTGCAACGAACGCAATGGATGCAAATCCTACCGTTCAGAACAGCGAACCAGCACCTCCTTTCACTACAACGGACTAAAGGATTTGGAGGCCTGGACATCAAAATTTCCAACCTGGACTCAGTGCCAATGGATCGCGATATCCAGATCCCTACAAATGAGGAGGATCTCTTGCTCTCATCCCAGCCGAATGAGACAAGTACTCCAGCTTCCAAACTCTCTGGTGAACTTAAAGCAAGAACGCTGGCCCTCTTGCCCATGGCCAAAGAAAAGCGGGAGCTTTCGAATATGTTGGGTAGTTGTGGAAAGAGGGATAGGTCGGACCACTGACTCCTCCAACGTCGAAAACTCTCCAAAACGAAAGCCAGGACCGACCGACAAAAGGAACCAAGTGGGACCAACGCAGCCAACAGCAAGGGCGACCTCTGCAGCAACTACAGCTGATCCAGTCCGCTAACCTGGAAGCGGTGAGGCAGCAGTGTAAGGGCTCTATAAAGCCCAATTTTAGCAGCTGTTCTTTTGGCCGGGAAGGATGTCCATCAGCTGCGGGGATGCAGAGACCTCGGAATGGCTCCGAAAGGTGGCTCCCTAGCTAAAGCCGTGGAAGGGCGCAAATATCAAGGTTGCTGACACAACTGAAGTGCCCAAACCAACGGTCAATGTGGGTTATTTTCCGTCGTACACTATGGCTTCGGAAGGGTGCGGATCCACAAAACAGGCCCGAGAGTGGCACGTGTCAATGCACCCTCCGCAAGCTCAGCTGTGGCAATGAAATCCACCTCTGTAGCTAGCAGTAGCAAGGCGAACGAAGAGCGACCCTGTTGCTCAAAGGACGCCGCAACACTGCAGAAGACCGCAGTGGAGCATCCCAATATTGAATCCTGGGTTGGAAACCCCAAAGGGCAACTAGTCTGCCCAGATGGAAATACCAGGCCGAGGAACAATGACCCCCAATACTCATCCGCAAGAAAAGCGTCTGCCGCCCTGATAAGGTTCAGACCCCACTAAGGTCACATCGGGGACAGGGTTCTGCAGAGCAGACGTGGGAAGTAAGGGTGCTCTTGGGTGGTAATAGGGGAAGGAGAGCGGCCAAGAGGGCCCAAAAGCGTAGAAAGAGCCCATCCGATGGGAGACCCCCCAAGAAGCCTCATTAAGCACATCAGATGCCTGCAAGTGAACCTGTATCACGTTAAGGCGGCCTCAGACGTTTTGTGCTGGCGGTTCAAAAAAGAAAACTTGGATGTCGCATTTATCCAATATGACGCCAACAGCAGTAGAATACAACCTTTTTTCCCATTTCAGAATTGATACATCAGTAGTGCGATTCAGTGGTTTGCAATAGCGATTGTGCGATTCACTAACTCATACTAAACAACACTGAACAGCTGATTTGTCCTATTTATTCTAATTGACAAAAAGTGGCATCTCAGGTAACGAAGTGTCAAAATTTACGAAAAACACAAAAAGGAATGCAAAAAAAAACATTGCAATTCAACCGGCCAACAGCAAACCCAAAGCAAGTATACTTAAATAAAGTTATTAAATAGTTTATTTACTTTTCTTTTTCTATTTTCAGAATGGCCTCAACAAGCCAAGCAGCAAAGAGGAGCCATGCCTCAATGAAGCAGCTGAGTGGGATGACGGATTTCTTCCCACAGAATCCGGGGATAGCCAGCGGAAAGTTTAATCGGCTCCATGGCAGGATTGAGATGGAAAAGAAGTGGAAGGAGAAGGCTTCCATACTGAATGTTATCGGAGGCTGTGTAAAGTCCGCCGACCAATTTCGCACGGTAAGTAATAACCCGGTGAAATTGGAATTTACCCATAAAGAGCTGTACGGTGCTGGCATATGTGTATTGTGCTTGGAATTGTGAGAAATTTAACTGCTTGTGAATAAATAAATTCATCACTTCCATTAATAGATGTGTTATAATGTTTGTGAAAAACAATATAGTTTTTGTGTATATAAACAAGTGAATGTTGCGAAGCCAATTCCATGTATAGCCCAGACGTTTTTTGTTTTTGTAATTCTACCTGTTTATTTCATATTGTTTTTTTTTTCTAACATAGATTTGGAGCGATTTAAAAAGTAGAACCAGTGTCCGAGTGCGCGGTCGGAGAAGGCAGCAGCCTTTAACCGGCAACAGGCCCTTAAAGCAGCCACACTTAACGGAGCTGGATGAGCGGATGCGGGAATTGATAGGAAGCCAGTATTTAGAGGGCCTCTCTGGGGCAGAAAGCTTTCCAATGGAATATAAATAATACTTTAATAAAACAGACATGTTAAAATCGATTTAGTTGATGGAACTACAAATTTATAAAAAAAAATAATAAAACATGTAAGTATATGAAAATAAATTAACTATCGCGTTTCTAACAGCTCAAAACTAAATGCCGCTAGCTTAACAACACAGCTAATTTTGCAATAACGTATGTTGTCAAAAAAAGAGTTACTGAATAGCAGTATTGTTAACTTCTGTTGTTTAGCTGATTTGGCAACTTCGAGTGTTGTTAAAAAAGTTACAGAATCGCACTACAGGACCTTGTAGCCGTATGGACTGAGGTGCCAACTCAGATGGGGGTACAACAGGAGACAGCAACGAAATGCCCACAGGGGAAGTAATTGCCCTAGAGGAGTACTGCAGGAGGAAGCGGCTGAAATTTGTGCTGGGCTGTGACGCCAACGCCCTTCACATCTTACGGGGTAGGTCAAACACTAAAGCAAGAGGTGAGTCCTTTCTTGATTACTCTCTTTGTAGAAACCTACACATTCTAAACCGGGGAAATGAGCCGACATTTATTAATGCCATTAGAGGCGAGGTCTTAGACCTGACTATATGCTCGTCGAATATGTCCACATTCACCTCTAACTGGCATGCCTTCAATGAGGTATCCATTTCGGACCATCAACGGACGTTATGTCTACTCATGATCTAGAATTTGAATCAATACAGCTTCAGAACAATATAACAGCAGCCTTCGAGGTGCGCTGCTCAAAGAAGATCAAAAAATCTCAAAGGGATGTTCGATGTTGGAACAGCAATCTCAGCAAACTTCGGGCAAAGGCTAGGAAGCTATTCAATAGGGCTTAACGGACTGGTGACTGGCCCACTTACAAAACAGCCCTAACTGCCTATAACAGGAAGCACTGTGAGGGTATCTCCACCCTTCCTGTTGGTCATCTACAAAAAGCACTTAGACTGGACCATAGGAATGGCTTATGCAAACTAAAGAAGCCCGACGGAACCTACACAAACGACCTTGAGAAGACCAATCGGCTTCTAATGGAAACCCACTCCCCAGGATACATTCTTCAGAGCCCAAGTTCTGCTGTGACCACTGTTACAGTGGGTGCCAACAAAAGGACAAGAGGCCTAGCGAGAAGAATTGTAAACTGTCAGAGGTTACGTCTCAACGTTCAGTGCTTATAAATCCCTTGGTCCAGATGGTATCTATTCATGTCCGTTGCAGCATGGTTTAGAGTCCTTTTCTGGTACCCTTGTCAGGATACTGAGAGCGAGCTTGCTTCTAGCCCACATTCCCTCACCTTGGAAAGAGGTGAAAGTAGTATTTTTACCAAAGGCGGGGAAAAACGCGAATCTAACTTCCAAAGGCGTTTAGACCCATAAGCATTAGTTCTTTTGTGATAAAAACCTTCGAAAAACTTATTGACTTTCACATCACGGATAACTATCTAAAGATTAAAGCACTCTGTGAAAGTTAACATGCATATCAAGCACACACACATACGTACATATGTATGTACATATCATGTTTCTGGTAATAAATCTTATTTGTCTTGCATAGTTTATATTCCATATGTACATAAATACATTCATACACATTTATATACATGCATACATGCATATTTGCTTATTTTTGGGTTTATACACGTTTAATTTTTCTAATTATTTTCGCTCCGACACGAGTCACTGTTCGAACAAACTTTTCGCAAATGACAGCTCCGAAGGATTCCGGCATACCGATATTACGAATCGCGAAAACAGTCTACGAATTTCAAATTACGATTACGAAAACCGTATTTGAGCATACCGATTTTCCGATTCGTAGCGTAATCGAACGTACGACGGATTCCAGCATAGGGGTGACAATTTTAGATTTTATACAAAATCCACCTGAAAGCAACAAGTTTGCAGCATTGAAACAAGTTTTGATTGAAAGAAATTCTTTAAGTGAGAATGCAAAATTAGATAAAATTTTATCTGATTCTCAAATTGGTGATCGTGAATCATCGGAATTTTATCGGTCGATGCTTTTACTTTCTGGTTCCAATTTTACTCCAGACATTCTTAATATACTTTGGTTACGGAAATTGCCCCAAAATATTAGAGTAATTTTGTCTAGTTCAAGTGTTAGAGAAATTAATGAATTAACAAAATTAGCATATAACATTTGGAAACAAATTAACAAATCTGAATCAAATGCGCATAAGCACTCGTATAAATGCACGAAAATTATGTGCATAAGGACTGATTTCAATATGGCAATGCTGCCACTTTTGACAGAAAAATACAATTGTGAACTAGCAAAATGTATACAGCTGCTGTCAAAAAGAGTTTGTTATTAAAAAAAAAGAGCTGCAAATATTATATAAGGTTTGTTTTTAATTAATTTCAAGGCAAACTTAATCCTTTTTTAAATAAAAATGCCTTTTGATTATTTTCAGATGTCTACAACTTTAAAAAAGCGTGCGATATGGTGCGAGCGGGATGAGATGGTGCTTTGGAACTATGAAATACCAGCCCTTATAGTTATAGTAGTCAACTGCATCCTCTTTTGGAGGTTGAACCTTTATGTGACAGCCATCTATAGCTCCAAAGCAAAGGAAGGGTTTGGAGGATATGAATTTATGCAGTCCGAAAGATTTCAAAATCCAAAAAAATTTCACCAAGAGTACTGCGTCCTACTCTGAATAGATTCGGAACAGTTCCGTATTCCGCAACAGATCCCAAAGCGAACAATGAGCTAGCCACTCTTTAATGAAGTGGAATACATGGCCTCATATTGCTGTCCACCTTTTCAATGCCCGCAACTTCTTCACAAATTCTCCGAAATGCAGTTCTACCTACACGAAAGTTTTCTTTGAAACGATTTTCGTCCATTGAAGGCACGTCTCGTTCCCAAAAGCATCCATAGCGATCCTTCATGGAATAGCAAACATGTATACATTATTTATATCGTTCATACCAAATATAAATTACTCACAAATTTCCACATCTGCCTCTCTCTAATGTCGGCGGAAGTGTAACCATACAAGACTGAGGCATCCTGCTAAGAATAATGCTTGCCAATGCATTGGTTATTTTAATATTATTTAGCAACTTTAAGAGAATAATTTTAAGCTTTTTTTATGTATGCGAAATGATTTTTTGCCTGAAATTCGCATTGTCGGATCGTAATTTCGAAATTCGGAAGCGATCTTCGAAACTCGTAATGTTGGTATGCTTGAATCCGACGTAGCTGTCATTTGTATGTATTTGTCGGAAATTTTCTACGAAGAGCAACTGGTGTCGCAAAAAATAAACAATTTAAAAAATATCTATATAAAATTAATAAAATAAATTGTGTAACTGAAAAATATTTAAGTAAAGTATCGATAACGAAAGAAATTTATTAATTATTATTAATTTACATAGTTATCAGGTCGAAGACTACACCAAACCGCTCACAATTTGAAAAAAATGGTGGAAT
Organism: Philophylla caesio; assembly: GCA_963971545.1. NCBI lineage: Eukaryota > Metazoa > Arthropoda > Insecta > Diptera > Tephritidae > Philophylla > Philophylla caesio. The sequence goes on from OZ020605.1 coordinate 13,934,043, forward strand.
GTATGAGCGAAAGACCGGACATTTCACAAGGATTTGCAAAAGGACCGAAAGAAGATGTGTTGGCTTTTTGGGAGGATGTTGGTCAGCAGCTGAACAGCTTAGGCCCACCAACTAAAGATGTTTCTTGTGGGAAAAACATACGGATACAATTTTAATATCTCAAAATGTATTCATCAATGTTTTCCTCATATCAACTATTTGCAGGCATGTCTAGATTACAAATGCTACATCAAGGTGGTGGACCCAACAAAAAGCATACATTTAACGAGTTGGAGGAGCAAGTGATACAGTTGACCGGTTTGCGCACATGCACATCTGGCATCATCGGACCTGCAACTTTTGGTGCGCCAACGGTTATCCAGTCCTCAGTGGAACCATCACGTTCCACATCATCGGAATCGGAAAACCCAAATATTTCAAGGCGTCTCAATCCGGCAAAAAAACCCTACACTGCAGCTCAGGTGCAGGAGCAACTAAATTTACAGAGGGACTATTACCAGAAAAGTTTAGCCTTCTTAGAAAGCCAAGCCGAAAGCACTAACGAACTAAATAACAATTTAAGACGCATGTATCAAGTACATGATAATATGTACGATATAAAGGCTGAGAAACTGCGAGAGCTGAAGCGGCACAACAGTGAAATGGAAGCTCTTAAGGTTGAGAACTTGAACTACAAGAAAAATTATTATATATACAAAAACGAAGTTAATTGGGGTTGTGATCCTTGTAAATATGTATTAACTATTAGCTTGAAGATATGAACTGAATTTTTTATTATACCCGAGCGTACTTGTACACAAGGGTATTATAACTTTGTTCGCATAACGGTTGTTTGTAACAGCAAATAATAATCGAGATAGCTATAGACATATATATACTAAAATGATCAGAATGAAAAGAGGCATCGATTTAGCCCTGACTGTCTGTCCGTCCGTCCGTCCGTCTGCCCGTGGTTACAATAACTTGAGTTAAAATTGAGATATCACAATAAAATTTGGTACAGCGATTGCTCTTTGGACAGGGTAGGTTGGTATTGAAAATGGTCAATATCGGGCCATAACCACGGTATCCATTAAAGCAAATTAAGTAAAATTTGGTATTTGGAGCGATTTTGAACAAAGAAATTAGGTATTTATGAAATTTTTAAAAATTGGCGTTGGCACGCCCACTTGGGAACAATAACGGTGTAAGGTATAGTCACAAATTTGGTGGTCATACTTTTCATGATGTCGCTATTATTATCGTAAAAAATTTTTGAAATCGGATCATAACCACGCCCACCTCCCATATAACGGAAGTTTTGGAAAATGCAAAAACTTCATTTTTCGGTGTCTATTAAAACAAATTGAGTGAAATTCGGTATTTGGAGCGATTTTGAACTAAGAAATTAGGTATTTATGTAATTTCGAAAAATGGGCGTTGCTACGCCCACTTAGGAAAATATGTTTGTATCTCAATAGCGGTGTAAGGTATCGTCACAAAATTTTGTGAACATATTTTCCTTAATATCATTGTTATAATTTCGTTTTTTCTTTATCTATTGGGACATATTAATTCAAATTTGATATTTAGAGAGATAGTTAATTAAGAAACTTGATTTATATGAAATTTTGAAAAATGGGCGTTACCACGCCCACTTATAAAAAAAAATACTAGGTAGAGCGAGGAGGATTTGACAAACGGAGGATATGGCATTTTCAAATATAACGTCAACCTTGACATTTACAAAGAGCATAATGAGCCAAATTTGATGCCGCTCACTGTTTAGCATTATATATGAATATGCCAGTTGCTTCCCTACTCTGCTTGTTCCTGCACGTGCTTTTAGTTTTTGTGGTATTTTCATGCTAATTACGCCTAATTAGTTTTTTTGCGTGAAGGGTGGTAGTGGTACGTTACATCTTTCAACCTTCGCGATTTCAACTATTCATTTTATTATAACGTTTGTTATAACATCAGTTGTGTAATATTTGGCATTGTTGGTAAGTTTAAAAAAAAATGTAATATTGATAAAAGGAGGAATTGACATTTACCAAGTAGGAGGATTTATCAAATCGTCAAATCCTCCTAGTATCTTCTTCTTAATGTTGGTGTTGTTAAAACTCTTTGGTTATTACGCTTTTACTGTAATAATCTATAGAAAAATATGCCTAATATATACAAGAGAAAACACCCTGACAAGGTTCTTAATGAAGAACCTCTTCAACAAGCGCTACTCGACATAAGAAATAAAATTGAAACGCCAACAAGTGCTGCCCGAAAATACAATGTGAACAGAACGACAATAACTTATCGGCTCAAGCTTCTCTCTGAAAACCGGGTGGCAAATGAGTTGAAAGGCAAAGCTAGCACTAAGTATTCTGCTCAAATTTGCATGATGGTCTAACTTTTGATATGACAAAGCGGTTTGTTTACGATTATGCAAAAAAGAACAATATAAAATACCCTTCTTCTTGGGATAAGGAGCAAGTTGCGGGTAAAGTTTGGTTATCGGGTTTTATGAGACGAAATCCAACTATTAGCCTACGGAAACCGGAAAATATAAACTTAGCTCGCCTTCGAGCATTCACCAAACCTGTCGTCTCAGATTTCTTCGGTAAACTTAAAGGCCTTCTTTTAAAGCATGCAATTAAGCCCGAAGACGTGTACAATCTCGACGAAACCGGCATTACAAGAGTAAGGATTTCTGTCCCACCACACACGTCTCATCGATTGCAACCCTTAGATGTGGCAGTATTTGGGCCATTTAAGAAACAATGCAAGGCCTCATTTATTAACTACTTAGTCAATAATTCTGGAAAAACCAAGGAATAACAATATATGATATACCCGCGCTTTCATCTGCCCCGTTTCTCAGAGTATTTTCCTCAGAGAACATTACAAAGGGATTTTCGTCTTCAGGAATTTTCCCTTTTAATTCCAATATATTTGATGAAAACGAATTTTGTCAAGTAGAAGAATTTGAAGGAAACAAGGAATACAACGATGGACCGAGCTGCTCCTTGGATTCTCTAACTGAAGATTTTTTCACTACTATTAAATAATAATAATGAATAAAACCCATCATAGCACAATAGAGGATATTCGACCGCTTCCAAAATTAAAAAAACAAAAAAAAACGCAAAGCTCGTCCAACCGGAAAATCAAGAATCTATACTGAAACTCCAGATAAGAACCGATTAGTAGATCTCTCATTGCAAAAGGCCAAAAGACAAGAACAATTTAAGATTAAAAGAGCAAAAGTCGTGAAACGTGTACTAATTGAGTCTTCCAGTAATAAAAGCGACAGTTTTAGCATAAGAGACTCGGATACTTCGTTGATTTGGCAAGAAAGCGATGACTCAAACATCGATAACGTGGATGCCGTTTGCGGTGACTATGTCCCCATTAAATATGAAAAGGAAAATAATTTATATTACGTTGGATTGGTAGCAGCTGTTGCGAGACACAGTCATTTGCCATACACAATCAAGTATTTTAGAAGACAAAACGATACATGTAATTTTTACGAGCCTATAGTAAAAGACGTCAAGCTAGCACTGCCAACCGATTTGGTAGCCAAACTTCCAGATCCTGTACAATTGCCAGGGACCTCTACAAGCAAAGGAAACATACAATTTAAAGTAAATTTTTCAGGTCACGACGTTCGATAAAATTGTAGTTCAAACTTTTTGTTCTATTTTTTTTTTAATACTTACTCATATTTGTAAAAAAAATTAATTTAAATCACATATGAAATAAATATTTTCAATAAAAACTACATACAGTTTTGTAGTTTCAATGAAAATTATATATATGTCAAATTCTACTGCATGTTGTTAAATCCTCCTACGACTCTGTCAAAACCTCCTTATAAGTAGGATGATTTAACACTTTCCCCATTTCCCCTGTTTCACTCTGTATCAAGAAAACCATTTAGTGATCACATGTATGTATATTCTGGACGATTTTCAAGACAAATATTTAAGGAAGGGTAACCGCTATAAAGTTTTTAGCAATATGCTAAGTTTTTGCGGAAAATTACAGAAGTTTATATTTACGTCAAATCCTCCTCGCTCTACCCTAATGCATTCATTTTGTCACAAACATATTATTAACACATTATGCTATCAATTTTCACCGATTTTAGAATCCACATATATTTAAATACTTCGCAATTTGTTATGGTATTACGAATTTTTCTTGAGAGCAACAGTGACGGTTGGCATGACATTTCGGGTGCTCTGTGGCTAGTCATTGTCGACTGGGGTGGATTCTTGCCCTCACTGATGTTCTCTGCGCCATAAACAGAGAAACTGTCATGCCTTACAATCAGAATTCAATATAATATAACCGCTAAAGAATTTTAAAAAAATATTCAAATAAAACCGCCTGTAAAGAGAAGAAAAAAAAAGTAAAGGAAACACCTCAACCTTTGAAAATCCTTAATAGAAAAAGAAAAAAAAAACCCGTGCAACCTAACACGCCGAAAGTGGGGCGCCACCGGTGGTGGTGTGGCGCCTGGTGCTAGCCCACCCTCATCCATGGCTGCGGTCGCAACCTAATACCAGCAGCCCCTATACAAACCTCTGGTGCCTTCTTAATTAAAGTGGAGAAACGGCATTCCCATCATATTCTGAAATTTTTATTTACAATTCATACTAATACTAACATATTAATACAAAGTAAGTATTGAAAATGTAGATATTATTTCAATAAGGCAAGCATCAAAATGTAAATGTGATTTTAATAAGGTACGTATTCAAAGTATGAAAATGGTTTCAATAAGGTAAGTATTCGCAAGTATGAATAAAGTATAGATACTATTATAATATTTCATTGCGACACTCTTCGCAGATAAGTGGGAAGGAAAAGAAAAAAAAGTTTATTTATTAATTAAATGGGCTAATCAATTATTTCCTTAAGAAAAAGAATATATACCAAAAGTTTAGTCACCCAATCCGGACGTCTTGGCGTTAGGTTCGGTCTCCCTTTATTTAGGTTATATGTTTTATGTTGACTTTTATTATAAGTAGGCCTTTTAGTTAGTTGTAGGTTGTTTTGCTTTAGTCATTGATTTAATTTAATTTATTTAATTCATAGGCAGGTCAAGGAAGGGTACTCGGAGGGTACAAAGAAGTCATTTATCGACCCAAGTGAGTCTTACGTCAAAACCCCGTTTATCCACTAAAATCACTTCTGAATATTACGTCATAATTTTAAATTATACAATATTAATTTCAGACAGTACTTGTCTAATACCTAACCTTCTTAACGGTTAAATATACTTAATTAATACAGATACTAATTAGCAATAATAGATTTTCTGCGTTGGCTAACTGCGATTCTGACGACGATACCCAAAGGGAAATAAAATCCCGGAAAGAACAAAAGGCTCCTCCAATTATTGTCTCTCAGGTTACTAACATCCAACCTTTAATTCAATTATTAAACAAAACCGCCAACACAGATTACGAAATAAAAGTTATAAAAAATGAAGAAGTCAAAATTCAACCTAAGTCTGTTGATAGCTATAGAACTATAACAAAAGAACTAGCAGATAGGAAAACGGAGTTTCATACGTACAAGCTAAAATCTGATAGAAGTTTTAATATAGTTCTCAAAGGCATACATAACAGCACAAACCCTGAAGATATTAAAGAAGAACTAGTAAGTCTCGGACGCAAGGTCATAAATGTCTCAAATATTAAACAAAGAATCACAAAAATCCCACTACCCATGTTTTTCATTAACCTAAAACAAAACGCAACCAACAAGGACGTGTACAATATCACAACCCTTTTACACACAAAAATAAAAATAGAACCACCTAGGAAAAAACGTGAAATACCCCAATGTACTAAATGTCAAAGGTACGGGCACACAAAAAAATACTGTAACCATAGCCCACAATGCGTAAAATGCACTGACAACCATTCCACAGCCGATTGCGTGCGTAAAACAAAATCCCAGGAGGTGAAATGCATCCTCTGCAACGGAAATCATCCAGCTAACTATAAGGGATGTGTAGTCCATAAAGAACAGCAGCAAAAAATGTACCCTACCCTTCGAAAAAAAAGACAGAGTAATAGAAGCACCAAACCCAGAATTGCTGGCTACAGCGAAACCCGGTCTCACGTATTCTAATGTTCTGAAAGGCAAACAATCAGAAACAGATACCCACACCCCAACACAACAGAATTCTAATGATTTTAACGACCTTAAAACAATGCTAAAAACTCTTATGGAGCAAATGGGCACGATGTTAAACTTGTTAACAACACGCATAGCCTAGAAACTAGCGCTTTTATAGCAGAACAAAATATTGACATCATGTTAATAAGCGAGACCCACTTTACTGAAAAAAGCTATCTAAAAATCCCAAACACTATAATATATAGCACCAACCATCCTGCTGGCACTGCCCGCGGTGGTACAGCAGTCATAATTAAAAATAATATTGCACATCACTTACATAGCAAATACGAAAAGGAGCACATCCAATCAACTTCAGTTACAATAGAAGATAACCAAGGACCACTAACAATAGCAGCGGTATATTGTCCACCAAAACATAACATAAAGAAAGAGCAGTTTGAACACTTCTATAAAACACTTGGTACTAGGTTTTTAGCAGGTGGCGACTATAATGCGAAGCACACACAATGGGGCTCAAGAACAATCACTCTAAAAGGCCGAGAGCTCCTTAATACAATGCAGACAAATAACCTTTCGTGCTTATCAACAGGTGAACCCACATATTGGCCTACAGACCCAAACAAACTACCCGACGTTATTGACTTCTGCGTAACGAAGGGTATATCAAGTATGCATGTTTCCATACGGTCGTGCCTCATAGTCACCCTCACTTCGCATATATCCTTGAAGTGTAATCCTCCTATGTTACACAATAAGCGTACAAACTGGGCTGATTTTCGCAGTAAAATCGATGTGCTCCTACCACTCCATATACCTCTCAAATGCAGCACAGACTTAGACGAAGCGGTGGAACTTTTTAATACATCAGTTCAGCAAGCAGCCTGGTCTGTGACTCCAACATTAACACCAAGGCAGGTAGCTAACGTTACTCCTACACACATAAAACTCAAAATTGAATATAAACAAAAATTGCGTAAAATGTGGCAAACTACAAGAGACCCAACATTAAAAAAAAATTAAATGCAGCAATAAAAAACTTAAAAGTTTCACTGCACAAATACAAAAACGAAGAGCTCAATAGACACATCTCAAATCTGTCTGCCACAGAGACAACTAACTACTCACTTTGGAAAGCAACGAAAAACATAAAACACCCTATTGCGCATGTTCCCCCAATCAAAACTATGGATGGTAAATGGGCGAGAAGCGATGTTGAAAAAGCAGCTACATATGCAAAACATCTCACCCAAGTCTTCGAACCACACGCACCAAACCCAGGGTCTGATGACCACGAAATTCATGACTACATAAATTCACCAAACCAAATGGAACTCCCCATTCAGAAATTCTCAAAAACTTTGGTCAAAAAGTTTATTGATTCTCAACTTAGCGCCAAAAAAGCCCCTGGATACGAATTGATTACTGCAAAAATACTAAAAGAGCTGCCCAACACAGGAGTAGCTTATCTTACCCAATTATTTAACGCTATACTCAGAATTGGTTACTTTCCGTTACAATGGAAGGTAGCTCAAATAATACTAATACCCAAGCCCGGCAAGCCAACACCCAAACCCTCATCATACAGGCCAATCAGTCTATTACCAATCACTTCAAAACTTTTTGAAAAACTATTGCTAACCAAACTAATGCCAATAATTACCGACAGCCACTTGATTCCAAACCACCAATTTGGTTTTCGACAACACCATGGAACTATTGAACAAGTGCACCGTGTAATTGAAGTAATAAATAGCGCCTTAGAAAATAAACAATACTGTACAGCTGCATTCATTGATATTACACAAGCTTTTGACAAAGTTTGGCACTCAGGGTTGCTGTACAAACTCAAAAAACATCTACCACACACGTTCTATGATATTCTTAAATCATTTATCAGCAACAGACACTTTATGGTCAAGCTAAATGATCAACAAACCCAACTCTACTCAATACAATCAGGAGTCCCTCAAGGTAGCGTTCTCGGACCTGTGCTATACACAATGTTTACTGCAGATTTACCACTATCACAAAATACCACTACCGTCACGTTTGCTGATGACACTGCTATATTAGCACGAAAATCCCTCAGTTGCATCATCATACTTGCAATCCCATCTCAACGATATTCAAAATTGGTTGTCCAATTTCTGTAACTCAATAACAATATTATTATCATAGAAAATTTTTGACATCGGATCATAACCACGCCCACCTTCCAAATAACGGAAGTTTTGGAAAATGCAAAAACTTCATTTTTCGGTGTCTATTAAAACAAATTGAGTGAAATTTGGTATTTGGAGCGATTTTGAACTAAGAAATTAGGTATTTATGTAATTTCGAAAAATGGGCGTTGCTACGCCCACTTAGGAAAATATGTTTGTATCTCAATAACGGTGTAAGGTATCGTCACAAAATTTAGTGAACATAGTTTTCTTAATATCACTGTTATAATCGTTAAAAATTTTTTAAATCGGATTATAACCTCGCCCACCTCCCATATAACGGAAATTTCGAAAAATGCAAAAATTTCGTTTTTTCTTTATCTATTGGGATATATTAATTAAAATTTGATATTTAGAGAGATAGTTAATTAAGAAACTTGATTTTTATGAAATTTTGAAAAATGAGCGTTACCACGCGCACTTATAAAAAAAACTTCGGGTCGGGTTTAGTATAGTGCCGCATAAATTTGGCTAAACGCGTAAATCAAATTGAAAAATACAAATGCACATAGATGAACAATAAAATAAACTTTTGTTTAACTATCATTTTGCATAAATCTGTCCACAAAGTTTATCAGAATTTAACTTTAAAAATGCCCTTTTTTGCATTTTTCACATATATGGTGTTTGATTTTCATTCACTGCACTTAATATGGAGCCACTAATGCATTTATTTTGGCACACACATATTATTAACACATTGTGCTATCAATTTTCACCGTTTTTAGAATCAATTTATATATAAATACTTACTACTATCTTACCCAATTATTTAACGCTATACTCAGAATTGGTTACTTTCCGTTACAATGGAAGGTAGCTCAAATAATACTAATACCCAAGCCCGGCAAGCCAACACCCAAACCCTCATCATACAGGCCAATCAGTCTATTACCAATCACTTCAAAACTTTTTGAAAAACTATTGCTAACCAAACTAATGCCAATAATTACCGACAGCCACTTGATTCCAAACCACCAATTTGGTTTTCGACAACACCATGGAACTATTGAACAAGTGCACCGTGTAATTGAAGTAATAAATAGCGCCTTAGAAAATAAACAATACTGTACAGCTGCATTCATTGATATTACACAAGCTTTTGACAAAGTTTGGCACTCAGGGTTGCTGTACAAACTCAAAAAACATCTACCACACACGTTCTATGATATTCTTAAATCATTTATCAGCAACAGACACTTTATGGTCAAGCTAAATGATCAACAAACCCAACTCTACTCAATACAATCAGGAGTCCCTCAAGGTAGCGTTCTCGGACCTGTGCTATACACAATGTTTACTGCAGATTTACCACTATCACAAAATACCACTACCGTCACGTTTGCTGATGACACTGCTATATTAGCACGAAAATCCCTCAGTTGCATCATCATACTTGCAATCCCATCTCAACGATATTCAAAATTGGTTGTCCAATTTCTGTAACTCAATAACAATATTATTATCATAGAAAATTTTTGACATCGGATCATAACCACGCCCACCTTCCAAATAACGGAAGTTTTGGAAAATGCAAAAACTTCATTTTTCGGTGTCTATTAAAACAAATTGAGTGAAATTTGGTATTTGGAGCGATTTTGAACTAAGAAATTAGGTATTTATGTAATTTCGAAAAATGGGCGTTGCTACGCCCACTTAGGAAAATATGTTTGTATCTCAATAACGGTGTAAGGTATCGTCACAAAATTTAGTGAACATAGTTTTCTTAATATCACTGTTATAATCGTTAAAAATTTTTTAAATCGGATTATAACCTCGCCCACCTCCCATATAACGGAAATTTCGAAAAATGCAAAAATTTCGTTTTTTCTTTATCTATTGGGATATATTAATTAAAATTTGATATTTAGAGAGATAGTTAATTAAGAAACTTGATTTTTATGAAATTTTGAAAAATGAGCGTTACCACGCGCACTTATAAAAAAAACTTCGGGTCGGGTTTAGTATAGTGCCGCATAAATTTGGCTAAACGCGTAAATCAAATTGAAAAATACAAATGCACATAGATGAACAATAAAATAAACTTTTGTTTAACTATCATTTTGCATAAATCTGTCCACAAAGTTTATCAGAATTTAACTTTAAAAATGCCCTTTTTTGCATTTTTCACATATATGGTGTTTGATTTTCATTCACTGCACTTAATATGGAGCCACTAATGCATTTATTTTGGCACACACATATTATTAACACATTGTGCTATCAATTTTCACCGTTTTTAGAATCAATTTATATATAAATACTTCGCAATTATTAAATAAAATTTGCATCGCGCGATTTTTTATTAAAAATGTTCAATTTGTTAATTTGAAAAATAACCCTGGACGGACAAACTCCGATTAAATAAAATGCTCTTCAAAAAAAGATTTGTTTTACCTAAATTTATTACATTCCCTTTACAAAAACAAAAAAAAAAAACTAATAAAGATATAGCCAAACTTGGATTACGTTAAGAAAAAAAAAATTTTTACCATTTATATCATATTCAAAATTATTGCAAAATTTCATGATTATTCCAAACTAAATAAATAGATAAAAAGAAAAACTTCCCACATTAACTTTTCTTATTCGGTCAATATTAGTATAAAGCATTTTAATAAGTTATAATTCGAACAATAAACTCATTTTTCATATCCCGATTAAACGAGGTTATCGAGGGCTGGCCATCCCTAGCATGCCATGGAAAATTCCGTTGCATGGGTGAGGGCGGATATAAAAACCCGCTGGCAGCACGGCACTAGGCAGTTAGCAGTCGGAGTGGCAGTTGTAAGGATAGACAAAGTTGTGGTGGGTTGTAAGAGGTCGGCAAGTGGTCGTTGCGGCCGTGTGAACCTTATTTTACAATTTAATTACTGTGCGGTGTCGTGGATTGCTAATATTCTAAAATACCATCGAAAACGAAATAACAAGTCAGCAAAGACTCCCAAAATAACCGATAACAAATCGCGCTCGCGGGTGATCATTATTTTACAATTTGACTAGAAAACAACAAAAAAAAAACGCTATCACAAACTGAGAAAATTGACGATGCCGTCAAAGTGAGTCCGTGTTCTAGATAAAAATCGAAATTAAAGAAGTATTTACGCCAATCGAAGGAATTGATTAATTTCTTGAAACAACTAGAAAAATAAATTGAATTCCGAATTCGTTTGTAAATGACCGAAAGAAATATTGAAGTGAAGTGTCCCTTGTGTGGTAATTTACGCGAGGATAATCCAACGTCCAAATAAAAGCAGTGAAAAATAAGCGAACGGAGAAGTACATAAAACTGAATATATACAAAGGCTAATAAATATTAAGAAAAAAAATAAATTTTGAACTGAGAGTATTTAAAAAGAAAAAAACCCTCGGAATTGCAAACAACGACAGCAGCAACAGCAACTAGCGCGAGTGGTGGCAACAGTACCAGCAACTTCGCCACCAACAACGTGAACAGCATCAGTTGCATCAGCAGAAGCGGCAACACCGCGGGAAGCGGCAGCTGCAACAACTTAACAACAACAACTGCAGCGACAGCAGCAAAAATATCTACAATTTTAAGACGAGTGAATAGGTGGCCCTCCTCGTGGGGCTACAGCAACCCCACTTAGTGGCAGCAGCAACATCATCAACAACAACAGCAACAGCAGACGAGTGAAGGGGTGGCCCTCCTCGAATAGTGTAACAGCAACCTGCACAAAAATGGCAGCAACAACAACAACAACAACGACAACTAACAGACAACCACAATACGGCCCTACCAAAGCCTGCTGCATCAGGTGGTGAAATCGGAAATTATTATAAGTATAGAAAAATAAGGGAGGGGGAAATAATTCTGTATTTATATCAAAGAGAGGCCTACGCAATGAATATTTCGTTGCCTAATCTTGCCAATATTTAGTGTAAACTAATTTAAGTTTTGTTAGATAATTTAAAACAACCCAATGAATCTCTTCTGAATCCTATTCATTATTAAAATTTTCCATTTGTAACTTTAGAAAGGTGCATATGAACATCATTATTGCCCATTATTATAGTGAAATAATGAAAGTGTCTAAAGTGAAGGTTGATGTGCATTTCTATGTATAGACGGTTTTTTTCCCTCTTCCTTTTACTATTATCCACGTCTAATGATGTTCATTTTGCTAATTAGTATCTGTATTAATTAAGTATATTTAACCGTTAAGAAGGTTAGGTATTAGACAAGTACTGTCTGAAATTAATATTGTATAATTTAAAATTATGACGTAATATTCAGAAGTGATTTTAGTGAATAAACGGGGTTTTGACGAAAGACTCACTTGCGTCGATAAATGACGTCTAATGATGTTCATTTTGCTAATTAGTATCTGCATTAATTAAGTATATTTAACCGTTAAGAAGGTTAGGTATTAGACAAGTACTGTCTGAAATTAATATTGTATAATTTAAAATTATGACGTAATATTCAGAAGTGATTTTAGTGAATAAACGGGATTTTGACGAAAGACTCACTTGCGTCGATAAATGACGTCTAATGATGTTCATTTTGCTAATTAGTATCTGCATTAATTAAGTATATTTAACCGTTAAGAAGGTTAGGTATTAGACAAGTACTGTCTGAAATTAATATTGCATAATTTAAAATTATGACGTAATATTCAGAAGTGATTTTAGTGAATAAAAGGGGTTTTGACGTAAGACTCACTTGGGTCAGTAAATTACTTCTTTGTACCCTCCGAGTACCCGTCCTTAACCTGCCTATGAATTAAATAAATTAAATTAAATCAACCTACAACTAACTAAAAGGCCTACTTATAATAAAAGTCAACATAAAACATATAACCTAAATAAAGGGAGACCGAACCTAACGCTAAGACATCCGGATTTGGTGACTAAACTTTTGGTATATATTCTTTTTCTTAAGGAAATAATTGATTAGCCCATTTAATTAATAAATACACTTTTTTTTCTTTTCCTTCCCACTTATCTGCGAAGAGTGTCGCAATGAAATATTATAATAGTATCTATACTTTATTCATACTTGCGAATACTTACCTTATTGAAACCATTTTAATACTTTGAATACTTACCTTATTAAAATTACATTTACATTTTGATGCTTGCCTTATTGAAATCATATCTACATTTTTAATACTTACTTTGTTGAAACAATATATACCTACATATATACTGAGATTATATAGATTTAAGAGTACTTAACTACTGTATTAATATGTTAGTATTAGTATGAATTGTAAATAAAAATTTCCGAATATGATGGGAATGCTGTTTCTCCCCTTTAATTAAGAAGGCACCAGAGGTTTGTATAGGGGTTGATGGTATTAGGTTGCGACCGCAGCCTTTGATGAGGGTGGGCTAGCACCAGGCGCCACACCACCACCGGTGGCGCCCCACTTTCGGCGTATTAGCTTGCACGGGTTTTTTTTTCTTTTTCCATTAAGGATTTTCAAAGGCATGACAGTTGCTCTGTTTATGGCGCAGAGAATATCAGTGAGGGCAAGAATCCGCCCCAGCCGACAATGACTAGCCACAGAGCACCCGAAATGTCATGCCAGCCTTCACTGTTGCTCTCAACAAAAATTCGTAATACCATAACAGATGGCGCCCAACGTGGGGCCCGACGTTCGGCCTAATTGACCGGCCTGGCCTGGCATGAGAGGCTTCGCTGTCCCGCAAGTCCCAGGGGCAGGCCGTAGAAGCCGCCTTCCTGCGTTGCGGCGGGATATGTGGAATCGATCGTGGCAGTTCGGACAGGATGGTCGAATCGGAGCGGAGGGCTTCTCCACGACTAAACGTCAAGCATTTTTGTATTCACCCGGGAAGGCAGTGTTAAACGAACTTCTTTTTTTTTGGTAGTTTAAATTTTTTTTGTTTGTTTAGTGGTCCGATTTGTTGGCACGGTGCTTGCGAGCTACCAATCTGCTAAGGGGGTTTAGTTTTTATAGCTTATTTTTTTTCTTTTAATTTTCTTGCCGAATTGTTGTTTTCATTAAATGTTTTGTCTCGTTGGAACACAGCCCACTACACAAGTCTGCGGATAGCGCTTCAGATTGGATCCGTATTGCGGGGAGCTGGGCTGGGGCTCCAACTGGCGCTGACTATCGCATACATTTAACGAGTTGGCATCAACGAAGCTGCAGCTTTTGGTGCTTCAACGGTTATCCAGTCCTCAGTGGAACCATCACGTTCCACATCAACGGAATCGGAAAACCCAAATATTTCTCAATCTGGCAAAAAACCTGACACTACAGCTCAGGTGCAGGAGCAACTAAATTTACTATTACCAGACAAGTTTAGCCTTCCAAGAAAGCACTAACGAACTGAATAACAATTTAAGACGCATGTATCAAGTACATGAGAATATGTACGATATAAAGGCTGAGAAACTGCGAGAGCTGAAGCGGCACAACAGTGAAATGGAAGCTCTTAAGAGGAGAGAACTTGAACTACAAGAAAAATTATTACAGATACAAAAAAGAAATTGAATTGAGTTGTGATCCTTGTAAATATGCATTAACTATTAGCTTTAAGATATGAACTGATTTTTTTATTATACCCGAGCGTACTTTTACACAAAGGTATTGTAACTTTGCTCGCATAACGGTTGTTTGTAACAGCAAAAAATAGTCGAGATAGATATAGAAATATATACTAAAATGATCAGAATGAAAAGAGGAATCGATTTAGCCCTGACTGTCTGTCCGTCCGTCCGTCCGTCCATCCGTCTGCCCGCGGTTACAATAACTGGTGTAAAAATTGAGATATCTCAATGACATTTGGTACAGATTGCTCTTAGGAGAGGGTACCTTGGTATTGAAAATGGTCAAGATCGGTCAATAACCACGCACACCTCCCATATAACGGAAGTTTTTGAAAAATGCAAAAACTCCAATTTTTCGGTATCCATTAAAGCAAATTAAGTGAAATTTGGTATTTGGAGCGATTTTGAACAAAGAAATTAGGTATTTATGTAATTTTGAAAAATTGGCCCACTTAGGAAAATATGTTTGTATGTCAATAACGGTGTAAGGTATCGTCACAAAATTTGGTGAACATATTTTTCTTAATATCACTGTTATAATCGTTAAAAATTTTTGAAATCGGATTATAACCTCGCCCACCTCCCATATAACGGAAATTTCGAAAAATGCAAAAATTTCGTTTTTTCTTTATCTATTGGGGCATATTAATTAAAATTTGATATTTGGAGAAACTTGATTTTTATGAAATTTTGAAAAATGGGCGTTACCTCGGAGTAGACTTCTCTTCCATAGATTTTCAAAACGAAGATGAGCTTAATTTCCATCAGCTCACACCCGATCAGAAGATAGCACTGCAAGAGGTAGATCAGGAGTTTACGTCATTCGAAAAGCTAGGATTAGGGCAGACAAATTTCGTTACGCACCACATAGACACGGGTGATGCGGTTCCAATCAAAAGCAAGCATTTTCCTCTTTCACCACCGAGACAAGCGGAGGCTTTCAGTGAAATCAACCGCCTTCTCAAAATGGGTGTAATCGAGGAATCGAACTCACCATGGTGTAGTCCCATTGTCCTCGTACGGAAACCAGGCAAGGTCAGGTTGCGTGTAGATTCCAGAAAGGTGAATGCGGTAATTAAAAAGGACTCCTATCCGCTGCCGCATATCAACGGATTGCTAAGCAGACTAAAGGACACGTACTTTATAAGTGGTATTGATTTGAAAGATGCCTTCTTCCAAATCAAATTAATGGAATCATCAAAGGAGAAAACAGCATTTGCAGTTCCAGGAAAGCTCTTATATCACTATAAAGTAATGCCTTTTGGCTTTTTCAACGGGCCTGAAACGATGAGTCGACTGATGGATAAAGCTATCCCGTCACGCTTGCGAGAGAACGTTTTTGTCTACCTAGACAATTTGATGGTGTGCAGCTCGAATTTCTCGGAACACTTGGGATTGCTTAAGGAGGTGGCAAAATGTTTGCGGAATGCAGGACTTACAATCAACGTCGAAAAGAATAAATTCTGCCAGAAAGAAATTCGCTATCTCGGGTATTTGATAGGTAATGGATGTATGAAAGTAGACCCTGGTAAGATTCAAGAGGTGGAGAATTTCCCGATTCCGAAATCTCCTCGTCAGGTTCGTAGGTTTGTAGGGATGGCAAACTGGCATAGGTCCTTCATTACCAACTTCGCTGATTTAGCAGGCCCATTGACAGACTGTCTTCGTAAATCACCTGGCCCTTTTAAGTTAACTCCTGAAGCCGTCGAAGCGTTCGAAAAGTTAAAGGTCTCGTTAAGTTCGGCGCCGGTCTTGGCGCAGCCCGATTTCACAAAAAAGTTCGTTATACAATGCGATGCATCCAAAATAGGGGTAGGAGGCGTGTTATTCCAGCTAGATGACGAGAGAGCTGAACATCCTATAGCTTTCGTGTCGAAGAAGCTCAACAACGTCAAGTATGTTTTTCTAAACCCGATGCAGAACGCGACGTCGTCAAATGTCACTAGCTTCTTTTCTACAGAAATATTTCCAGCTTTCGGAGTCCCTCAATATGTCCATAGTCATAACGGGAAACAATTCATTTCAAAGGAAATGCATCAATTTATTAAGAACTACGGAATTGTTCACATTAAGACCGCGTTATATTCACCGCAGGCTAACGCCTCTGAACGAGTGAACAGAGAGATTGTTTCAAAGATACGAATTTTCTTGAAAGACAAACAAGATCAAATGGATTAGGACAAACACATCCCCGAAATTTTATCAGTTTTGAGAAGCGATTTTCACACGTCGATACAGTGCTCGCCCTACTTTGCTTTATTTGGACAAAATATGATTCAACACGCATCAGCCTATAAGATACTGGAACAACTCGGAACCTGAGACAAGAGGACATCCCAGTGGCATGCCGAGCTAATAAGCTAGTAAACATTCGCGAACAAATACGGAAGAAATTGGAGGACGCCCAAGATAGAGCTACTCACACGTACAACAAAAGGGCTAGAGTAATAAACTACCGGGAAGGGCAGGAAGTATTCTGGAGAAACTTCGCCTTAAGCAATTTCAAGCAGGGTATCAATGCCAAATTCTTACCGAAATACCTAAAATGGCCTGTTTTGCGAAAAGTAGGCAATGCCCTGTACGACTTAGAAGATTTGAATGGCAAACCAGTTGGTAGGTTCCACGCATCTGACATCCGACCGTGACATATCCATCCGTCACGAAGAGCGTCTTAAAAGTAATCAGCTTTCTTAATCTAAATATTTACTAGTTTTCTCAATACATTCATCAACACGTTTACAATATTTTTTATATATATACATGTTTTTTCAAGAAAAATCCAGCCGAGGGGTTGTCCTCGGGCGCACGCAGATCGCCCGGGGTTCGGCCTTACATGGCTTTTCCGCGAAGCTAAGTTATGTAAGGTTTGAACTAGCGGAGGGGCTTTGCTGTAAAGACCTGCTAAGTCAGGCAAATTGGGCGGAAGGCAACTCTAGCCGACGTAAGTCAACAGAGAACCTGGGCTTCTAGGCGGTCGGGGACTATTAGCCCAGTATTTTCCCAGAGCAGCTATAACAAAAAGGTAAATCACATGCACTTCCATCGGGAGTCCTGATTTATTTGACAATCCGATTTAACACCAGGACTGGCATTTTAGGAGTTTTGACGAGTTCTCCTCAAAATGTCTAAAGAATTGTTTTTCAGAGTTTGGACGAGTTCTCCCTTAAGAAAATGTCCTAAATGGCCGCGAAGCAATAATAAGAAACAAAAATAGCCACGGCACATCTTCCATATCACCTTTCTGGCGGGTTGTAGCCAGACAGATGTCCTTTTTAGACAGCATGCCCTGGGTTCTTCCTATCGGTGTAAACTAGCAGTGGGGTGCATGGTGGTAAGACGAACTAAGTTCGGCACTGGAGCCACCGCAACACCGGTCTTTCATAATTTAAAGGACAATTCTTTTATTAAATCTCGGCCAATGCTAACACCAGATATACCCAATTTTAACGGACTTAATTAGAACTTTAGTTTTGAAAATCGGTTTGACTTAACTTCTGCATCGGAGTCCTTATGGCGATGGGCATAAACCTTGAACGGGAGTACTCCGACAATTCCTATTCTTCAAGAACGCGTTGAAACCCAGTGCCAAAAAACACCACCGGAACCTACATGTTCGTTTCAATTTTTTTCTGACTCAATTAATTCCTTCTTCCTTTATTAAGGCAATCTTACACGGCTGATATCCTAGAATAATAGAAATACTACCAAGTACTAGACATTGAGTGTTGCCCGGCTGACTAAAACTAGGAGGTTCTTTATCCTTTACATTCCTTCCCGTGCTTCGACAATAAGTTTTCTTTTCCCACATTTGCGTATAGAGTAGTGAACCCTTTTCCTGTTCCCTTTTTCGATAAGTCTCCAAAGCGAAGCAGGTTTGTTATGGTCCACTAGGTACAGGACACCCTGTGCCTAAGAATTCTTGCGGCAGACTAGATGGCAGCATTTCCCGAATTTGTGGACTGGCAATGCCGCCAGAGCCCACAGGTTCGGGGTGCTGCCAGATCGTCATGCATGTTATTTGCAAGGATCCCAGAATAGGAGGAGACAGAAATAGTAGAAGAAGTGGATAAGGCAATAAGCAATGGCGGGAAAATCACGCGTCACCGTAGTGGCTTGATTTTATGGTATAGCGAAAATGGATAAGAGGGAAATGGTGGAAGAAGTGGAGATGGCGGGAAAATCGCGCTTTACCGAGGTGGCGCGAATTTACCGTTAGCGAAAAGGAGAAAAGCGAAACGAAAAAAATTAACCAGTCTGATCTTCCTGGAGGTGGGTGGCCACCGATGACCTCCGATACATGGCGTTGTAAAAAGATTTGTTTTACCTAAATTTTTTACATTCCCTTTACAAAAACAAAAAACAAAACAAATTAATAAAGATATAGCCACACTTCGATTACGTTAAAATAATTTTTTTTCATTATTCTATTTCTTCCATATCAATCAAAAAAATAGCGCGTTCAAAGTCTAAGAAAAAAAAAAATTTTTACCATTTATATCATATTCAAAATTATTGCAAACTGTCATGATTATTCCAAACTAAATAAACAGATAAAAAGAAAAACTTCCCACATTAATTTTTCTTATTCGGTCAATATTAGTAAAAAGCATTTTAATAACTTATAATTCGAACAATAAACTCATTTTTCATATCCCGATTAAACGAGGTTATCGAGGGCTGGCCATCCCTAGCATGCCATGGAAAATTCCGTTGCATGGGTGAGGGCGGATATAAAAACCCGCTGACAGCACGGCACTAGGCAGTTAGCAGTCGGAGTGGCAGTTGTAAGGATAGATAAAGTTGTAGTGGGTTGTAGGAGGACGGCAAGTGGTCGTTGCGGCCGTGTGAACCTTATTTTACAATGTAATTACTGTGCGGTGTCGTGGATTTGTAATATTCTAAAATACCATCGAAAACGAAATAACAAGTCAGCAAAGACTCCCAAAATAACCGATAACAAATCGCGCTCGCGGGTGATCATTATTTTACAATTTGACTAGAAAACAACAAAAAAAAAAACGCTATCACAAACTGAGAAAATTGACGATGCCGTCAAAGTGAGTCCGTGTTCTAGATGAAAATCAAAATTAAAGAAGTATTTACGCCAATCGAAGGAATTGATTAATTTCTTGAAACAACTAGAAAAATAAATTGACCGAAAGAAATATTGAAAGTGAAGTGTCCCTTGTGTGGTAATTTACGCGAGGATAATTCAACGTCCAAATAAAAGCAGTGAAAAATAAGCGAACGGAGAAGTACATAAAACTGAATATATACAACGGCTAATAAATAAAAAGAAAAAATAATTTTTAGCTGAGAGTATTTAAAAAGAAAAAAAAACCCTCGGAATTGCAAACAACGACAGCAGCCACAGCCACTAGCGCGAGTGGCGGCAACAGTACCAGCAACATCGCCACCAACAACGTCAACAGCATCAGTTGCATCAGCAGAAGCGGCAACACCGCAGGGAAGCGGCAGCTGCAACAACTTAACAACAACAACTGCAGCGACAGCAGCAACAATATATACAATTTTAAGACGAGTGAATAGGTGGCCCTCCTCGTGCGGCTACAGCAACCCCACTTATTAGTAGCAGCAGCAACATCATCAACAACAACGGCAACAGCAGACGAGTGAAGGGGTGGCCCTCCTCGAATAGTGTAACAGCAACCTGCACAAAAATGGCAGCAACAACAACGACAACTAGCAGACAACTACAGCACGGCCCCACCAAAGCCTGCTGCATCAGGTGGTGAGATCGGAAATTATTATAAGTATAGAAAAATAAGGAAAGGGGAAATAATTCTTTATTTATATCAAAGAGAGGCCTACGCAATGAATATTTCGTTGCCTAATCTTCCCAATATTTAGTGTAACCTAATTTAAGTTTTGTTAGATAATTAAAAACAACCCAATGAATCTCTTCTGGATCCTATTCATTATTAAAATTTTCCATTTGTAACTTTAGAAAGGTGTATATGAACATCATTATTGCCCATTATTATTGTGAAATAATGAAAGTGTCTGAAGTGAAGGTTGATGTGCATTTCTATGTATAGACGGTTTTTTCCCTCTTCCTTTTACTATTATCCACGTCTAATGAGGTTCATTTTGCTAATTTTTTTTTTTTTTTAACTCCAGTTTATTTATACAATCTACCTTAAAATTAGACATTCAGTATTTCTTAAGGATTATGTTAATACTAATAACAAACGACTTTAAGAGAGATATCCAGTGATATTTCTTCTATTAAAAACAATTCAACATAGAATTTCAGAGGCTTAATGTTACATTCAATTATCAATTATTTTATTATGAGAGACTTGTGTATTCGTATTATGTATTTGAGGCAGGTCTGCAGGTCTGCAGGTCTGACGGGTTCAATCTTTTTAATCTCCTTGGTTGGGAAGATGTTTCAGTCAACTTTATTGCGAGGGTGTTGGGGTGGTTTCTTAACTTTGAGTAGTACGACATCCTGAAGGTTTTTATCTCATCCAGTACTGTTGGCATTCGAAGATCATGGTGAATGGTAACATTTGAAACAAACCAAGGGGCATTGGTTATTATACGCAATACTTTCGATTGTAAACGTTGCATGATTTCGATATTTGATTTTGAGGCTGAACCCCAGAGCTGAATCCCATATATCCATACAGGCTTAATAATTGCCTTGTACACCAAGAGTTTGTTTTCTAGTGAGAGTTGGGATTTTTGATTCAGAAGCCAGTAGAGTTCTCTTACTTTTATCCCTAATTGCTTGCTCTTTGCAAATATGTGATTTCGCCATGTTAAGCGACGATCAAGATGAATGCCGAGATATTTGACTTCTTCGGATTGTGGCAGTGGTGTGTTATTTAATAGAACTGTTGGACATGTCTCTTTTCTTAAGGTAAAAGTAATTTGGGTGGATTTTGTTTCATTTGTTTTAATTCTCCATCTGGACAACCAATTTTGAATATCGTTGAGATGGGATTGCAAGTATGATGATGCAACTGAGGGATTTTCGTGCTAATATAGCAGTGTCATCAGCAAACGTGACGGTAGTGGTATTTTGTGATAGTGGTAAATCTGCAGTAAACATTGTGTATAGCACAGGTCCGAGAACGCTACCTTGAGGGACTCCTGATTGTATTGAGTAGAGTTGGGTTTGTTGATCATTTAGCTTGACCATAAAGTGTCTGTTGCTGATAAATGATTTAAGAATATCATAGAACGTGTGTGGTAGATGTTTTTTGAGTTTGTACAGCAACCCTGAGTGCCAAACTTTGTCAAAAGCTTGTGTAATATCAATGAATGCAGCTGTACAGTATTGTTTATTTTCTAAGGCGCTATTTATTACTTCAATTACACGGTGCACTTGTTCAATAGTTCCATGGTGTTGTCGAAAACCAAATTGGTGGTTTGGAATCAAGTGGCTGTCGGTAATTATTGGCATTAGTTTGGTTAGCAATAGTTTTTCAAAAAGTTTTGAAGTGATTGGTAATAGACTGATTGGCCTGTATGATGAGGGTTTGGGTGTTGGCTTGCCGGGCTTGGGTATTAGTATTATTTGAGCTACCTTCCATTGTAACGGAAAGTAACCAATTCTGAGTATAGCGTTAAATAATTGGGTAAGATAAGCTACTCCTGTGTTGGGCAGCTCTTTTAGTATTTTTGCAGTAATCAATTCGTATCCAGGGGCTTTTTTGGCGCTAAGTTGAGAATCAATAAACTTTTTGACCAAAGTTTTTGAGAATTTCTGAATGGGGAGTTCCATTTGGTTTGGTGAATTTATGTAGTCATGAATTTCGTGGTCATCAGACCCTGGGTTTGGTGCGTGTGGTTCGAAGACTTGGGTGAGATGTTTTGCATATGTAGCTGCTTTTTCAACATCGCTTCTCGCCCATTTACCATCCATAGTTTTGATTGGGGGAACATGCGCAATAGGGTGTTTTATGTTTTTCGTTGCTTTCCAAAGGGAGTAGTTAGTTGTCTCTGTGGCAGACAGATTTGAGATGTGTCTATTGAGCTCTTCGTTTTTGTATTTGTGCAGTGAAACTTTTAAGTTTTTTATTGCTGCATTTAATTTTTTTTTAATGTTGGGTCTCTTGTAGTTTGCCACATTTTACGCAATTTTTGTTTATATTCAATTTTGAGTTTTATGTGTGTAGGAGTAACGTTAGCTACCTGCCTTGGTGTTAATGTTGGAGTCACAGACCAGGCTGCTTGCTGAACTGATGTATTAAAAAGTTCCACCGCTTCGTCTAAGTCTGTGCTGCATTTGAGAGGTATATGGAGTGGTAGGAGCACATCGATTTTACTGCGAAAATCAGCCCAGTTTGTACGCTTATTGTGTAACATAGGAGGATTACACTTCAAGGATATATGCGAAGTGAGGGTGACTATGAGGCACGACCGTATGGAAACATGCATACTTGATATACCCTTCGTTACGCAGAAGTCAATAACGTCGGGTAGTTTGTTTGGGTCTGTAGGCCAATATGTGGGTTCACCTGTTGATAAGCACGAAAGGTTATTTGTCTGCATTGTATTAAGGAGCTCTCGGCCTTTTAGAGTGATTGTTCTTGAGCCCCATTGTGTGTGCTTCGCATTATAGTCGCCACCTGCTAAAAACCTAGTACCAAGTGTTTTATAGAAGTGTTCAAACTGCTCTTTCTTTATGTTATGTTTTGGTGGACAATATACCGCTGCTATTGTTAGTGGTCCTTGGTTATCTTCTATTGTAACTGAAGTTGATTGGATGTGCTCCTTTTCGTATTTGCTATGTAAGTGATGTGCAATATTATTTTTAATTATGACTGCTGTACCACCGCGGGCAGTGCCAGCAGGATGGTTGGTGCTATATATTATAGTGTTTGGGATTTTTAGATAGCTTTTTTCAGTAAAGTGGGTCTCGCTTATTAACATGATGTCAATATTTTGTTCTGCTATAAAAGCGCTAGTTTCTAGGCTATGCGTGTTGTTAACAAGTTTAACATCGTGCCCATTTGCTCCATAAGAGTTTTTAGCATTGTTTTAAGGTCGTTAAAATCATTAGAATTCTGTTGTGTTGGGGTGTGGGTATCTGTTTCTGATTGTTTGCCTTTCAGAACATTAGAATACGTGAGACCGGGTTTCGCTGTAGCCAGCAATTCTGGGTTTGGTGCTTGTATTACTCTGTCTTTTTTTTCGAAGGGTAGGGTACATTTTTTGCTGCTGTTCTTTATGGACTACACATCCCTTATAGTTAGCTGGATGATTTCCGTTGCAGAGGATGCATTTCACCTCCTGGGATTTTGTTTTACGCACGCAATCGGCTGTGGAATGGTTGCCAGTGCATTTTACGCATTGTGGGCTATGGTTACAGTATTTTTTTGTGTGCCCGTACCTTTGACATTTAGTACATTGGGGTATTTCACGTTTTTTTCTAGGTGGTTCTATTTTTATTTTTGTGTGTAAAAGGGTTGTGATATTGTACACGTCCTTGTTGGTTGCGTTTTGTTTTAGGTTAATGAAAAACATGGGTAGTGGGATTTTTGTGATTCTTTGTTTAATATTTGAGACATTTATGACCTTGTGTCCGAGACTTACTAGTTCTTATTTAATATCTTCAGGGTTTGTGCTGTTATGTATGCCTTTGAGAACTATATTAAAACTTCTATCAGATTTTAGCTTGTACGTATGAAACTCCGTTTTCCTATCTGCTAGTTCTTTTGTTATAGTTCTATAGCTATCAACAGACTTAGGTTGAATTTTGACTTCTTCATTTTTTATAACTTTTATTTCGTAATCTGTGTTGGCGGTTTTGTTTAATAATTGAATTAAAGGTTGGATGTTAGTAACCTGAGAGACAATAATTGGAGGAGCCTTTTGTTCTTTCCGGGATTTTATTTCCCTTTGGGTATCGTCGTCAGAATCGCAGTTAGCCAACGCAGAAAATCTATTATTGCTAATTAGTATCTGTATTAATTAAGTATATTTAACCGTTAAGAAGGTTAGGTATTAGACAAGTACTGTCTGAAATTAATATTGTATAATTTAAAATTATGACGTAATATTCAGAAGTGATTTTAGTGGATAAACGGGGTTTTGACGTAAGACTCACTTGGGTCGATAAATGACTTCTTTGTACCCTCCGAGTACCCTTCCTTGACCTGCCTATGAATTAAATAAATTAAATTAAATCAATGACTAAAGCAAAACAACCTACAACTAACTAAAAGGCCTACTTATAATAAAAGTCAACATAAAACATATAACCTAAATAAAGGGAGACCGAACCTAACGCCAAGACGTCCGGATTGGGTGACTAAACTTTTGGTATATATTCTTTTTCTTAAGGAAATAATTGATTAGCCCATTTAATTAATAAATAAACTTTTTTTTCTTTTCCTTCCCACTTATCTGCGAAGAGTGTCGCAATGAAATATTATAATAGTATCTATACTTTATTCATACTTGCGAATACTTACCTTATTGAAACCATTTTCATACTTTGAATACGTACCTTATTAAAATCACATTTACATTTTGATGCTTGCCTTATTGAAATAATATCTACATTTTCAATACTTACTTTGTATTAATATGTTAGTATTAGTATGAATTGTAAATAAAAATTTCAGAATATGATGGGAATGCTGTTTCTCCACTTTAATTAAGAAGGCACCAGAGGTTTGTATAGGGGCTGCTGGTATTAGGTTGCGACCGCAGCCATGGATGAGGGTGGGCTAGCACCAGGCGCCACACCACCACCGGTGGCGCCCCACTTTCGGCGTGTTAGGTTGCACGGGTTTTTTTTTTCTTTTTCTATTAAGGATTTTCAAAGGTTGAGGTGTTTCCTTTACTTTTTTTTTTCTTCTCTTTACAGGCGGTTTTATTTGAATATTTTTTTAAAATTCTTTAGCGGTTATATTATATTGAATTCTGATTGTAAGGCATGACAGTTTCTCTGTTTATGGCGCAGAGAACATCAGTGAGGGCAAGAATCCACCCCAGTCGACAATGACTAGCCACAGAGCACCCGAAATGTCATGCCAGCCGTCACTGTTGCTCTCAAGAAAAATTCGTAATACCATAACAAATTGCGAAGTATTTAAATATATGTTGATTCTAAAATCGGTGAAAATTGATAGCATAATGTGTTAATAATATGTTTGTGACAAAATGAATGCATTAGGGTAGAGCGAGGAGGATTTGACGTAAATATAAACTTCTGTAATTTTCCGCAAAAACTTAGCATATTGCTAAAAACTTTATAGCGGTTACCCTTCCTTAAATATTTGTCTTGAAAATCGTCCAGAATATACATACATGTGATCACTAAATGGTTTTCTTGATACATAGTGAAACAGGGGAAATGGGGAAAGTGTTAAATCATCCTACTCATAAGGAGGTTTTGACAGAGTCGTAGGAGGATTTAACAACATGCAGTAGAATTTGACATATATATAATTTTCATTGAAACTACAAAAATGTATGTAGTTTTTATTGAAAATATTTATTTCATATGTGATTTAAATTCATTTTTTTTACAAATATGAGTAAGTATTAAAAAAAAAATAGAACAAAAAGTTTGAACTACAATTTTATCGAACGTCGTGACCTGAAAAATTTACTTTAAATTGTATGTTTCCTTTGCTTGTAGAGGTCCCTGGCAATTGTACAGGATCTGGAAGTTTGGCTACCAAATCGGTTGGCAGTGCTAGCTTGACGTCTTTTACTATAGGCTCGTAAAAATTACATGTATCGTTTTGTCTTCTAAAATACTTGATTGTGTATGGCAAATGACTGTGTCTCGCAACAGCTGCTACCAATCCAACGTAATATAAATTATTTTCCTTTTCATATTTAATGAGGACATAGTCACCGCAAACGGCATCCACGTTATCGATGTTTGAGTCATCGCTTTCTTGCCAAATCAACGAAATATCCGAGTCTCTTATGCTAAAACTGTCGCTTTTATTACTGGAAGACTCAATTAGTACACGTTTCACGACTTTTGCTCTTTTAATCTTAAATTGTTCTTGTCTTTTGGCCTTTTGCAATGAGAGATCTACTAATCGGTTCTTATCTGGAGTTTCAGTATAGATTCTTGATTTTCCGGTTGGACGAGCTTTGCGTTTTTTTTTGTTTTTTTAATTTTGGAAGCGGTCGAATATCCTCTATTGTGCTATGATGGGTTTTATTCATTATTATTATTTAATAGTAGTGAAAAAATCTTCAGTTAGAGAATCCAAGGAGCAGCTCGGTCCATCGTTGTATTCCTTGTTTCCTTCAAATTCTTCTACTTGACAAAATTCGTTTTCATCAAATATATTGGAATTAAAAGGGAAAATTCCTGAAGACGAAAATCCCTTTGTAATGTTCTCTGAGGAAAATACTCTGAGAAACGGGGCAGATGAAAGCGCGGGTATATCATATATTGTTATTCCTTGGTTTTTCCAGAATTATTGACTAAGTAGTTAATAAATGAGGCCTTGCATTGTTTCTTAAATGGCCCAAATACTGCCACATCTAAGGGTTGCAATCGATGAGACGTGTGTGGTGGGACAGAAATCCTTACTCTTGTAATGCCGGTTTCGTCGAGATTGTACACGTCTTCGGGCTTAATTGCATGCTTTAAAAGAAGGCCTTTAAGTTTACCGAAGAAATCTGAGACGACAGGTTTGGTGAATGCTCGAAGGCGAGCTAAGTTTATATTTTCCGGTTTCCGTAGGCTAATAGTTGGATTTCGTCTCATAAAACCCGATAACCAAACTTTACCCGCAACTTGCTCCTTATCCCAAGAAGAAGGGTATTTTATATTGTTCTTTTTTGCATAATCGTAAACAAACCGCTTTGTCATATCAAAAGTTAGACCATCATGCAAATTTGAGCAGAATACTTAGTGCTAGCTTTGCCTTTCAACTCATTTGCCACCCGGTTTTCAGAGAGAAGCTTGAGCCGATAAGTTATTGTCGTTCTGTTCACATTGTATTTTCGGGCAGCACTTGTTGGCGTTTCAATTTTATTTCTTATGTCGAGTAGCGCTTGTTGAAGAGGTTCTTCATTAAGAACCTTGTCAGGGTGTTTTCTCTTGTATATATTAGGCATATTTTTCTATAGATTATTACAGTGAAAGCGTAATAACCAAAGAGTTTTAACAACACCAACATTAAGAAGAAGATACTAGGAGGATTTGACGATTTGATAAATCCTCCTACTTGGTAAATGTCAATTCCTCCTTTTATCAATATTACATTTTTTTTTAAACTTACCAACAATGCCAAATATTACACAACTGATGTTATAACAAACGTTATAATAAAATGAATAGTTGAAATCGCGAAGGTTGAAAGATGTAACGTACCACTACCACCCTTCACGCAAAAAAACTAATTAGGCGTAATTAGCATGAAAATACCACAAAAACTAAAAGCACGTGCAGGAACAAGCAGAGTAGGGAAGCAACTGGCATATTCATATATAATGCTAAACAGTGAGCGGCATCAAATTTGGCTCATTATGCTCTTTGTAAATGTCAAGGTTGACGTTATATTTGAAAATGCCATATCCTCCTTTTGTCAAATCCTCCTCGCTCTACCTAGTAGTTTTTTTTATAAGTGGGCGTGGTAACGCCCATTTTTCAAAATTTCATATAAATCAAGTTTCTTAATTAACTATCTCTCTAAATATCAAATTTGAATTAATATGTCCCAATAGATAAAGAAAAAACGAAATTATAACAATGATATTAAGGAAAATATGTTCACAAAATTTTGTGACGATACCTTACACCGCTATTGAGATACAAACATATTTTCCTAAGTGGGCGTAGCAACGCCCATTTTTCGAAATTACATAAATACCTAATTTCTTAGTTCAAAATCGCTCCAAATACCGAATTTCACTCAATTTGTTTTAATAGACACCCAAAAATGAAGTTTTTGCATTTTCCAAAACTTCCGTTATATGGGAGGTGGGCGTGGTTATGATCCGATTTCAAAAA
This sequence comes from Philophylla caesio, assembly GCA_963971545.1. Lineage (NCBI taxonomy): Eukaryota > Metazoa > Arthropoda > Insecta > Diptera > Tephritidae > Philophylla > Philophylla caesio. Next base: position 13,962,916 of record OZ020605.1, read on the forward strand.
ATTTTTACGATAATAATAGCGACATCATGAAAAGTATGACCACCAAATTTGTGACTATACCTTACACCGTTATTGTTCCCAAGTGGGCGTGCCAACGCCAATTTTTAAAAATTTCATAAATACCTAATTTCTTTGTTCAAAATCGCTCCAAATACCAAATTTCACTTAATTTGCTTTAATGGATACCGAAAAATAGGAGTTTTTGCATTTTTCAAAAACTTCCGTTATATGGGAGGTGTGCGTGGTTATTGACCGATCTTGATCATTTTCAATACCAAGGTACCCTGTCCTAAGAGCAATCTGTACCAAATGTCATTGAGATATCTCAATTTTTACTCCAGTTATTGTAACCACGGGCAGACGGACGGACGGACGGACGGACGGACGGACAGACAGTCAGGGCTAAATCGATTCCTCTTTTCATTCTGATCATTTTAGTATATATGTCTATATCTATCTCGACTATTTTTTGCAATTACAAACAACCGTTATGCGAGCAAAGTTACAATACCTTTGTGTACAAGTACGCTCGGGTATAATAAAAAAATCAGTTCATATCTTAAAGCTAATAGTTAATGCATATTTACAAGGATCACAACTCAATTCAATTTCTTTTTTGTATCTGTAATAATTTTTCTTGTAGTTCAAGTTCTCTCCTCTTAAGAGCTTCAATTTCACAGTTCTGCCGCTTCAGCTCTCGCAGTTTCTCAGCCTTTATATCGTACATATTCTCATGTACTTGATACATGCGTCTTAAATTGTTATTCAGTTCGTTAGTGCTTTCTAAGAAGGCTAAACTTTTCTGGTAATAGTCCCTCTGTAAATTTAGTTGCTCCTGCACCTGATCTGTAGTGTCGGGTTTTTTGCCAGATTGAGAAATATTTGGGTTTTCCGATTCCGTTGATGTGGAACGTGATGGTTCCACTGAGGACTGGATAACCGTTGAAGCACCAAAAGCTGCAGCTTCGTTGATGCCAACTCGTTAAATGTATGCGATAGTCAGCGCCAGTTGGAGCCCCAGCCCAGCTCCCCGCAATACGGATCCAATCTGAAGCGCTATCCGCAGACTTGTGTAGTGGGCTGTGTTCCAACGAGACAAAACATTTAATGAAAACAACAATTCGGCAAGAAAATTAAAAGAAAAAAAATAAGCTATAAAAACTAAACCCCCTTAGCAGATTGGTAGCTCGCAAGCACCGTGCCAACAAATCGGACCACTAAACAAACAAAAAAAATTTAAACTACCAAAAAAAAATAAGTTCGTTTAACACTGCCTTCCCGGGTGAATACAAAAATGCTTGACGTTTAGTCGTGGAGAAGCCCTCCGCTCCGATTCGACCATCATGTCCGAACTGCCACGATCGATTCCACATATCCCGCCGCAACGCAGGAAGACGGCTTCTACGGCCTGCCCCTGGGACTTGCGGGACAGCGAAGCCTCTCATGCCAGGCCAGGCCGGTCAATTAGGCCGAACGTCGGGCCCCACGTTGGGCGCCATCTGTTATGGTATTACGAATTTTTGTTGAGAGCAACAGTGAAGGCTGGCATGACATTTCGGGTGGTCTGTGGCTAGTCATTGTCGGCTGGGGCGGATTCTTGCCCTCACTGATATTCCCTGCGCCATAAACAGAGAAACTGTCATGCCTTTGAAAATCCTTAATGGAAAAAGAAAAAAAACCCGTGCAAGCTAATACGCCGAAAGTGGGGCGCCACCGGTGGTGGTGTGGCGCCTGGTGCTAGCCCACCCTCATCAAAGGCTGCGGTCGCAACCTAACACCATCAACCCGTATACAAACCTCTGGTGCCTTCTTAATTAAAGGGGAGAAACAGCATTCCCATCATATTCTGAAATTTTTATTTACAATTCATACTAATACTAACATATTAATACAGTAGTTAAGTACTCTTAAATCTATATAATCTTAGTATATATGTAGGTATATATTGTTTCAACAAAGTAAGTATTAAAAATGTAGATATGATTTCAATAAGGCAAGCATCAAAATGTAAATGTAATTTTAATAAGGTAAGTATTCAAAGTATTAAAATGGTTTCAATAAGGTAAGTATTCGCAAGTATGAATAAAGTATAGATACTATTATAATATTTCATTGCGACACTCTTCGCAGATAAGTGGGAAGGAAAAGAAAAAAAAGTGTATTTATTAATTAAATGGGCTAATCAATTATTTACTTAAGAAAAAGAATATATACCAAAAGTTTAGTCACCAAATCCGGACGTCTTAGCGTTAGGTTCGGTCTTCCTTTATTTAGGTTATATGTTTTATGTTGACTTTTATTATAAGTAGGCCTTTTAGTTAGTTGTAGGTTGATTTAATTTAATTTATTTAATTCATAGGCAGGTTAAGGACGGGTACTCGGAGGGTACAAAGAAGTAATTTACCGACCCAAGTGAGTCTTACGTCAAAACCCCTTTTATTCACTAAAATCACTTCTGAATATTACGTCATAATTTTAAATTATGCAATATTAATTTCAGACAGTACTTGTCTAATACCTAACCTTCTTAACGGTTAAATATACTTAATTAATGCAGATACTAATTAGGAAAATGAACATCATTAGACGTCATTTATCGACGCAAGTGAGTCTTTCGTCAAAACCCCGTTTATTCACTAAAGTCACTTCTGAATATTACGTCATAATTTTAAATTATACAATATTAATTTCAGACAGTACTTGTCTAATACCTAACCTTCTTAACGGTTAAATATACTTAATTAATACAGATACTAATTAGCAAAATGAACATCATTAGACGTGGATAATAGTAAAAGGAAGAAGGAAAAAAAACCGTCTATACATAGAAATGCACATCAACCTTCACTTCAGACACTTTCATTATTTCACAATAATAATGGGCAATAATGATGTTCATATGCACCTTTCTAAAGTTACAAATGGAAAATTTTAATAATGAATAGGATTCAGAAGAGATTCATTGGGTTGTTTTAAATTATCTAACAAAACTTAAATTAGTTTACACTAAATATTGGCAAGATTAGGCAACGAAATATTCATTGCGTAGGCCTCTCTTTCATATAAATAAAGAATATTTTCCCCTTTCCTTATTTTTCTATACTTATAATAATTTCCGATCTCACCACCTGATGCAGCAGGCTTTGGTTGGGCCGTGCTGTGGTTGTCTGCTAGTTGTCGTTGTTGTTTTTGTTGCTACAGTTGTTGTTGTTAAGTTGTTGCAGCTGCCGCTTCCCTGCAGTGTTGCCGCTTCTGCTGATGCAACTGATGCTGTTGACGTTGGTTGTTGGTGGCGATGTTGCTGGTACTTTTGCCGCCACTCGCGCTAGTTGCTGTTGCTGCTGTCGTTGTTTGCAATTCCCAGGGTTTTTTTTCTTTTTAAATACTCTCAGTTCAAAATTTATTTTTTTTTCTTAATATTTATTAGCCGTTGTATATATTCAGTTTTATGTACTTCTCCGTTCGTTTATTTTTCACTGCTTTTATTTGGACGTTGGATTATCCTCGCGTAAATTACCACACAAGGGACACTTCACTTCAATATTTCTTTCGGTCATTTACAAACGAATTCGGAATTCAATTTATTTTTCTAGTTGTTTCAAGAAATTAATCAATTCCTTCGATTGGCGTAAATACTTCTTTAATTTTGATTTTTATCTAGAACACGGGACTCACTTTGACGGCATCGTCAATTTTTTCAGTTTGTGATTGCGTTTTTTTTTTTTTTTTGTTTTCTAGTCAAATGGTAAAATAATGATCACCCGTGAGCGCGATTTGTTATCGGTTATTTTGGGAGTCTTTGCTGACTTGTTATTGCGTTTTAGATGGTTTTTTAGAATATTACAAATCCACGACACCGCACAGTAATTAAATTGTAAAATAAGGTTCACACGGCCGCAACGACCACTTGCCGATCTCTTACAAGCCACTCCGACTGCTAACTGCCTAGTGCCGTGCTGCCAGCGGGTTTTTATATCCGCCCTCACCCATGCAACGGAATTTTCCATGGCATGCTAGGGTTGGCCAGCCCTCGATAACCTCGTTTAATCGGGATATGAAAAATGAGTTTATTGTTTGAATTATAACTTATTAAAATGCTTTATACTAATATTGACCGAATAAGAAAAGTTAATGTGGGAAGTTTTTCTTTTTATCTATTTATTTAGTTTGGAATAATCATGAAATTTTGCAATAATTTTGATATAAATGGTAACATTTTTTTTTTTCCTAACGTAATCCAAGTTTGGCTATCTCTTTATTAATTTGTTTTTTTTTTGTTTTTGTAAAGGGGATGTAATAAATTTAGGTAAAACAAATCTTTTTTTTGAAAAGCATTTTATTTAATCGGAGTTTGTCCGTCCAGGGTAATTTTTTAAATTAACAGATTGAAAATTTTTATTTATATGTATTTAAATATATGTTGATTCTAAAAATGGTGAAAATTGATAGCACAATGTGTTAATAATATGTGTGTGCCAAAATAAATGCATTAGTGGCTCCATATTAAGTGCAGTGAATGAAAATCAAACACCATATACATATGTGAAAAATGCAAAAAAAGGGCATTTTTAAAGTTAAATTCTGATAAAATTTGTGGACAGATTTATGCAAAATGATAGTTAAACAAAAGTTTATTTTATTGTTCATCTATGTGCATTTGAATTTTTCAATTCATGATTTACGCGTTTAGCCACAGTAGACCAAATTTATGCGGCACTATACTAAACCCCACCCGAAGTTTTTTTATAAGTGCGCGTGGTAACGCCCATTTTTCAAAATGTCATAAAAATCAAGTTTCTCTAAATATAAAATTTTAATTAATATGTCCCAATAGATAAAGAAAAAACGAAATTTTTGAATTTTTCGAAATTTCCGTTATATGGGAGGTGGGCGAGGTTATAATCCGATTTCAAAAATTTTTAACGATTATAACAGTGATATTAAGAAAAATATGTTCACCAAATTTTGTGACGATACCTGTGGAAGCAGACGACTAATTTAAGAAACCTAATACCTAAAATGAAATGTAAAGAAATGAAATGTAATTATAAATGAATTAAAATATAGAAAAATATATATACTCACCTAACTAAGAATTACCTTATACTTACCTTATACTTACCTCATACTTACCTTATAATTAATTCACACTTACCTCATTTTCCCTTGTAATGATTTTAGCTAATTACCAATTTGCTTACCTTAACCTTTTAGCACCACCCTAATGTAAGTAAATGCATGATCACAGCCTGTATTCTAATGTACCTATGTGCATGCGGTGTGTGTATACCTGCTAACAAGCGCGGCTTGTCCACGCTCTCTTGTACATATACACGCATACGTAGGCTCATAGGAACAGGCGAATAACTTACCGCTTATTGGAAGTGGAAGTTGCCAAACTGTAAATTATAGTTAAGAAAATATTATAAAAACAATGAAATGAGATAATAAACACACAGTCTATGAGTAATCGAGATCGGCGGTGTTTTTTATTATGCGAAGTGAAAATTCAAAGTTTTAATTAGTGCTCCCCTAAGACAATAATAATTCCTTCACTAACGTTTTCATGGCGCCCGAGCAGGGACAAAGTGCTACATTAAAAAACTAAAAGTTTTCTTTAATAATTTTATAGAAAAAATTAATTGCCTGTCGCGGTCGTGTGTGCGAAACAATACATAACACTTTAAGTGCAGTGCAGTCGCTAAAAAAAAAGCTTGTAAAAAAGAGCAAAATAAATTGTAAAAGGTTTTAAAAAATCTTATACCTACTTATACTTGCCAAGTGTTTAAAAATTTTACATACTTACCTTGATTAAAAACTGATATACCAAATACGACAAAAAAAAAAAAATACTTACCTTTATTAAAAGTTATCTTTGAGAGTTAAAAAATAAATACAACAATAAATAAAATAGTTTTTTAAAATACTTAAAATACCATTTAAAATACCTTTGTGTTACAAAATTAGTGCAAATAGCCAAATTAACTGTGCTCCTATTTACGCATAAGGCGTTCACATATATACAGTGACGCACAAAACCATAGCAGTGGCAAGGTGAAATCTGAAATTAAAATATTAATTGAGTAATAAAAAGGTACTTACCTAATATTTTAATAAAAAATTTTAAAGAGGTACTTACCTTACGACAATCATAATTGCAACCAAATACATATTGATTTGGTTTACTTACCTGCAAAAAGGTGCTAAGTAAAAAAAAAAAAAATAAATAAATAACAATAAAATAAATTAAAATTCGATAAAGGGCTATTTGCGCTATAAGTTGTGCTGCACACACACACACACACACACCCACACACACAAAACTGCTGCTGATTGTAGAGTGCCGTTCGGCTCAATATCGTTGCTGTAATTCCGGATTTGGCCATTTCCCCCAGGAATGAAGTGCAACTTTTGCTGTGCAAAAGGGAAGTCGAAGCTGGAAACGAACCAGTCCATAAAGAACAGGTATTGAGTGCGAACAATTAAAAGCTATTGAGGTTGTTGTTTTTTGTTAAATTGCTGCGAAGATCACCCAACAAGCTTTAATTCTTGGCATCTCTTGTATTCACTCTGAAATTAAATTTTTTATATACAAATTTTGTGAAACAAGATTTCGGGATTGTTCAGTGAAAACCTCGTGCAATTTCCGACAAGGCTCCGATTACCATTCTGTCAAATATTTTCGAAAGCTATACAGCTTTAAGTGTTTGGTTAAATCGTTGACCATAATTTTGCTCACGGTTAGGTCCTTAAAAACTTTCGACATTGCGTCTAGTTCTCCCAATTAAGGGATTATAAGATTCTTCCTCTTGATTTGCGACTTTTTTCGATAGTTTGGTGAAGTTTCAGCAATTTTTTCGTTTTCGTATTTTCAAGTTGAAAACTTCCAATCTATAATTTGTACAAAGTTACTGTACATAGCGAATCAAGATGAATAAAGGTGAGAATCAGCTAGGCCCGGTGGAAGGCGCCACATCCTTAAAAAGACAGAGGACAATTTAAAAAAAAAGTATATCCAGAATTAAAACTGGAATTCACAATAAGTCGCTCTCATCAGATCCGTCGGAAGTTGAGTGTCGACTCGAAATGCTGAATAGTTACAGCGAAAAGCTTCTGGCGTGTCAATCTGAAATAGAAGAGATCGACGAAAACGATGACACTCGTGACAGCCTTGAAGATTTAATTGTGGGGACCAAGGCGTTATTAAAATCCATATTGTCAAAGAGCAACAAGTCAAAAGCTCTTGACACCTCCTTCACAGCTCAAGGCTTCCAAAAATGTCGCTGCCCAAGTTTCGAGGGCAGTATTCAGAGTTCAAAATTTTATGAGTTTGTTTGAGAGCCTCGTTCATAACAACTCTGCGCTTTCGGACATTGAAAAGTTCACACATTTAGCTTCGTGTTTGTCTGATGAAGCCTTGCGAACAGTGAAGGCCTTCCAAATGACGGAAGAAAATTACCCGAAGGCGTTGGCAAGTCTGAAAAAAGTTTATGACAATAAATGTCTCATATTTTCGAATACAGTTGCAAAACTGTTTGAGTTACCGAAAATACAAAAGGCATCGTCGCTTTCGCTACGGTCAATGATCGATACCGTATCAGCTATATATGACTCCTTGTTGTCTTTGGGTGATGACAAAAATATTTCAAATGCGATGTTGATACACTTAGTAATGTCGAAGGTTGATCCCACTACGCGGTCAAAATGGGAGAAGCAACTTGACTACGACAAGCTTCCGCTGTGGAGTGAGTGTGAAGCGGCTCTCAATAAGAGATACCAGCACCTCTCGTCTGAAGAAGCGTCGACATCGTCTAAATCGCATGAAACCCAAAGGCAAAGCAACAAGAGTGCTGAAAAGCCAAAGTCATCCTTTGTGGCTGCGAAAGCTAAGCCAACTACTTGCTTCCACTGCAACTCCAAAGACCACTTTCTAACCACCTGCCCTAAATTTAAAACTCTCTCTCCTCAGCAGAGATTCGAATTCGCAAAGTCGGTTCCATTGTGTATAAATTGCTTACGCAAGGGACATACGGTTTCGAAATGCAAATTAGAACGGTGTCGGGTTTGTAACCGGTCACATCACACCATGTTACACCAATACCCAATAGCGTTCGAAACAACACCACAACCTTCGACCTCACAAACTATGCACACAGTGAGCGTGCCTGATCGCGTCATGTTGGCGACAGCGGTGGTCAAGGTAAAAACTTGCTCCGGTGATTATGTGTCAGCTCGTGCGTTACTTGACTCGGGGTCTCAAGTAAATTTCATGACTGACAGGTTCGGTCAGAGGTTAGTGCAGTCGTAAAATCCCGAGTCAACAATTTTGAGTTTCTCGCAGATTTTTGGGTAATGGGAGCGATTTCGGCAAATCACCCAGATCGGGCTGTTAACACCGCAGGTTGGAAAATTTCAGCTAATATTGAATTAGCAGATCCGGGGTTCTACAAGTCCTCAAAGGTCGATCTTTTGTTGGGAGCCGAAACATTTTTCGATCTTCTTTCGGTTGGTCAGATTAAAACTGACCCAAGGTTCCCAACACTTCAAAAAACACTTTTGGGTTGGGTAATTTCAGGCAAATACGTCTCCCACCAAAGTGAGCATTCCCAAGCTAGCAGTGCCTTATGCAAAGCTGAAGATGATTCTGAAGCAATGGATGAAATTGTTTAAAGATTCTGGGCAATGGAAGAAATCCCTTCGGAATCACAGGCTACAAAGTTCACTGCCGAACAAATGAAATGCGAAGACTACTTCGTTAAGACTACTGAAGTCTTACCGTCGGGACGGCTTCAAGTAAGATTGCCGTTCAAAACTGACCAAAATGCGTTGGGTCAGTCATTTGAAACCGCAGCTCGGCGGTTTCAGGCGCTGTAGAGACGTACTTTGAAAGATCCAGAACTTCGTCAAATGTACCTGGACTTCATGGAAGAGTACTTGGCATTGGGACACATGAGCCCCACTGATAACAAAATCCCGAGTGAAGCCCACTATTTCATTCCGCATCAGTGTGTCTTAAGACCACAAAGTACGTCGACGAAACTCCGCGTTGTTTTCGATGCGTCGAGTAAGACGTCAACACAAATTGCGTTGAATGACATTTTGATGGTTGGACCGACCATTCAAGAAGAACTTTTTTCGACGCTACTTCGCTTTCGAATGCATAAGTATGCTATTACGGCGGACATCACTAAGATGTACCGCCAAGTTCTCGTAAATGAAAATGATAGAAATTTTCAATTAATAGTGTGGAGAAAGCATCCATCCGAGCCTCTGCAAATTGTTCGTTTAAACACCGTAACGTATGGCACTGCGCCAGCTCCATTTCTCGCAACACGGTGTTTGCAGATGCTAAGTGATGTGAATGCACAAAAATATCCACTCGGTGCCAAAGTGTTAAGTACCGATTTTTACGTTGATGATCTGTTAACCGGATCTGAAGATTTTGAATCCCTCGACAGAGTTCGCTGTGAGGTAACTGACATCCTAAAGTCGGCAGGATTCCAGCTTGCTAAGTGGTTCTCTAACCACCCGAGTTTTTTCGACAGTCAGAGTCTGGAAAAATCGTTAAGTTTCAACGATTCAGACTCGACTAAAACGCTGGGAATCCATTGGTCGCCAAAAGACGATTTATTTCGGTTTAGATTGGATGATACATTCGATGAGTTACGAGCAACAAAACGAAATATTTTATCGGTATCTGCCCGTCTCTTTGATCCTCTTGGTTTGCTGGCCCCACTAGTGACCACAGCTAAAATCTTATTGCAAGAGCTGTGGATTAAGAAACTAGATTGGGATGAGTCAATTCCGTTGTATCTCAACAGCAGTTGGCAGAATTTCAAAGCGAATTTATTGCAATTGAGTTCAATCAGTATTCCTCGGTTTGTTTATACTGAGTCGAGTGCTAATTGTCAAATACATGGCTTCGCCGACGCCTCGATAAGGGCGTATGGTTGTTGTATTTACATTCGAAGCCAATTCGCTAATGAGGTTAAATGCATTCTGCTAACTGCAAAATCCAGGGTTGCTCCGCTGAAGACTAAGTCTCTTCCTCGTCTAGAGCTCCTGGTAGCGCATCTTCTAGCCAAGGTATGGTCACGCATTGCGCCGATGTTGAGTCGACCTATTGACAGCACAACATTCTGGACAGACTCCGAAATAGTTTTGCATTGGATAAAAACACATCCATCAACTTTGCAAACATTCGTTGCTAACAGAGTGTCCGAGATTCAAGAGTTGACTCAAAGTGTTTCGTGGCGGCATGTGCCAACTAAACAAAATCCTGCTGATCAAGTGTCTCGGGGTTGTAGCGTGGATGAAATACAGAATTCAATATGGTTTTCTGGCCCACCGTTCCTCTTAGAAGACCCCGCAAGTTGGCCAATAAATACCCATTTCGAATTATCGCCTGAAGAACAAGCACTGGAAAGGAAGAAAAACGCCAGCGCCTTAGTAGCAGTGAGTGACGACCGTAACCCACTAGTAACTGTGATTGAAAAATACTCCTCACACAAAAAACTATCACGAGTTTTTGCCTATATTCTGCGATGGGTCTTGAAGGTGAGAAATCGATCCACCAAATATGATCCAACACCATCGGCACAAGAGTTGCAACTAAGCTTCTTAAAAATTGTTCAAATAGTCCAACTTGATGAATATAGCCAAGAAATAACTAAATTGTCAAAAAACCTTCCACTGCCGTCGAGCTTGCAAAAATTGAATCCATTTTTGCATGGGTATTCAGAAAAGTCCTTGTCGTTGAAATTGTTACGAGTAGGCGGTCGTTTATTAAATGCGCCTATCCCGTACGATGCCAAATTTCCTCTACTATTGAGCAAGAATTCGCAGTTCGTAAATTCGTACATACGGTTCCTACATTTGCGCAACCATCATGCAGGTGCAAAAGCATTGGTTGCAATTTTACGTGAAAAAATTTGGCTAGTTAATGCTCGAGAGGTATGTAGTCGAACCGTGCGAAACTGCATACATTGCTTTCATTATAAGCCTAAATTAAAAGGCCAAATTATGGGCAATTTACCAGCCGACAGGCTGCGTGCTCTACGACCATTTATGGTTTGTGGGGTAGATTTTTGCGGTCCAATCTACGTCACACAAAAGATACGTGGTCGCCCCCCGGTAAAAATGTACATTGCGGTCTTTGTGTGTTTTACCTCAAAAGCTCTCCATTTAGAACTTGTGTCTGATTTGAGTTCTGACAATTTTATTCTCGCCCTTAAAAGGTTCGTTGGACGCCGGAGAATACCAGCGACGATTCACTGCGACAACGCGACGAATTTCGTAGGAGCCGATCGCAAGCTCAAGGAACTGAGGAAAGCGTTTCTGAGTCGGAAGGAGGAGGTAACCCAATACGCCGCAGACGAAGGGTTCAAGTTCGTCTTTATACCTCCCAGGGCTCCCCACTTCGGCGGATTATGGGAGGCGGCAGTGAAGTCAGCGAAGCACCTGCTCGTACGAGCCGTAGGCAACGCGAGTCTCACCGCCGAAGAAATCGAAACGCTGCTCGTCGAGCTAGAGGCCGTGCTCAACTCGCGCCCAATCGCTCCACTCAGCCAAGACCCGAACGACGGCGAAGCTCTAACTCCGGCGCACCTGTTGATCGGTTGCCGGCTCAGGGAAATGCCAGGGGAAACGGAACTCCCGGAACCCAGCACACGCTACTCCGACAGATGGCAACATGTTTGCTCAATCAAGCGTCGGTTTTGGCAAACGTGGTCCATTAGTTACCTCCTGAGTTTGCAGGAGCGCAACAAATGGCAGCACCCACAGCCCAACGTAGAGGTAGGAGAGCTCGTCGTCGTTTACGAAGAAAACGCCCCGCCCCAGCAATGGATCCTAGGCCGAGTGACAGGTACGATCGCCGGCCAGGACGGAAAGGTGAGAGTGGCCGACGTGAAAACCAGAACCGGAACAATTAGGCGTCCGATACACAAGCTTGCCGTGTTACCATTAAACGACAGTTGAATAATGCAGATTACTTCAAGGTGGCCGGTGTTGAAGGAGACGACTAATTTAAAAAACCTAATACCTAAAATGAAATGTAAAGAAATGAAATGTAATTATAAATGAATTAAAATAGAGAAAAATATATATACTCACCTAACTAAGAATTACCTTATACTTACCTTATACTTACCTCATACTTACCTTATAATTAATTCACACTTACCTCATTTTCCCTTGTAATGATTTTAGCTAATTACCAATTTGCTTACCTTAACCTTTTAGCACCACCCTAATGTAAGTAAATGCATGATTACAGTCTGTATTCTAATGTACCTATGTGCATGCGGTGTGTGTATACCTGCTAACAAGCGCGGCTTGTCCACGCTCTCTTGTACATATACACGCATACGTAGGCTCATAGGAACATGCGAAGAACTTACCGCTTATTGGAAGTGGAAGTTGACAAACTATAAATTATAGTTAAGAAAATATTATAAAAACAATGAAATGAGATAATAAACACACAGTCTATGAGTAATCGAGATCGGCAGTGTTTTTTATTATGCGAAGTGAAAATTCAAAGTTTTAATTAGTGCTCCCCTAAGACAATAATAATTCCTTCACTAACGAAAGTGATTTGGATTACTAAAAAATATTAGTAAATTTTTCAATACCTTACCCCGTTATTGAGATACAAACATATTTTCCTTAGTGGGCGTAGCAACGCCCATTTTTCAAAATTACATAAATACCTAATTTCTTAGTTCAAAATCGATCCAAATACTTAATTTGCTTTAATGGATACCGAAAAATAGGAGTTTTTGCATTTTTCAAAAACTTCCGTTATATGTGAGGTGGGCGTGGTTATGGCCCGATATTGACCATTTTCAATACCAACCTACCCTGTCCAAAGAGCAATCTCTGTACCAAATTTTATTGAAATATCTCAATTTAAACTCAAGTTATAGTAACCACGGACAGACGGACGGACGGACAGACAGTCAGGGCTAAATCGATTCCTCTTTTCATTCTGATCATTTTAGTATATATATGTCTATAGCTATCTCGATTATTATTTGCTGTTACAAACAACCGTTATGCGAACAAAGTTATAATACCCTTGTGTACAAGTACGCTCGGGTATAATAAAAAATTCAGTTCATATCTTAAAGCTAATAGTTAATACATATTTACAAGGATCACAACTCAATTTGTTGCGCTTATTTTATAGCGCGGCAACGTGGGAATTAATGAAATAAAACACAAATTTAATATAGTACGCTCGTGACTACGCACTTTAAAAACTTTTGTATTTTAAGTTCTCTACATGTATGATCGTTTTTTTACACTCGCAGTTATTTATATAGAAAAATGACATGAGCTGTTTATACAGTTAATTTTAATACATAATGCTTTACATACATACGTTCATATGTAGGTAGATAGTAGATATAAGTAAGGAAATGTAAATATAATGCATAAAGGTAAAGTGCAAAAGGAATAAAGAATATAAGGTGCGAATGGATCTTTACTGCTCGGGCATACTTTTTGGCGGTAACATTCCCTCTCCCGTAAAGGAGTGTGTTTTCGCGAGTTTACTCTCTTCATTACCGACGTCCAGAACTGCAATCTTTGCGACAGGTCGATGAAGCTTGGCGGATTTTGTTTGCACTACGACGCTACGGACTTGACCATCCTTAGCATTGACGGTATCCACAATTTTTCCTTTGTGCCAGCAGTTCCTTGGTAGGTCTGGGTCCACTATCAAAACTACATCTCCGATGCACACTGGTTTTTGTTTAATGAACCATTTACTACGGCGCGAAATAATTGGCACGTACTCTTTTATCCACCTATGCCAAAAACGATCAGCAAACTGCTGCGTCTGACGCCAACGTTGTCGTAGGTCACCATTATTTTCACATATTGGCTTATATCCGTCAGATGATCCCATTAACAGGTGATTAGGCGTGAGGGCTTCGTCATCGGTATGTTCCAGTGAAACAAATGTTAATGGACGGGCATTTATAACAAACTCGACTTCGCATAATGCACAACGCAGACTTTCGTCATTGAAATTCGAAGATGAGAGTATTTCATACAACACTGCTTTTACTGATCTTACAAGCCTCTCCCATATTCCACCCATATGGGGAGCGCCTGGTGGATTGAATTTCCATTTTATTTCCTCAAAGCTGGAAACAAAACTTGCGAAGTTTACACCCCGGAGACTATCGCAAATAATCTTTTCGCTGGCCCGAAAATTAGTGCCATTGTCGGAAAAAATCTCTCTTGGGTATCCACGACGTGCGATAAAATTTTTAATAGACATTATACATGAACTTGTGTCCAAGCTGTGTGCTATCTCGATATGCACGGCACGTAGGTTCAAGCATGTAAATAAAACGCCCCATCTCTTTTCTCGTCTTCTCCCAACGATAACGAACAGCGGACCAAAATAGTCAACCCCTACGTAGGTAAAGGGTCTCTCGAATGCCGCGAGTCGTGCCACTGGTAGTGATGCCATTTGTGGCATTTGAGGCATTGCGCTGGCGTTCTTACATTTTTGACACGTTCGACGTACCCTTCTGTATAACACTCTAAGTCGAGATATAAAATATTGACTTCGTAATCGGTTAATAATCGTTTCATGCATTAGATGATGCAGATTTTCATGCATCCACCTCACTACGAGGAATGTGATATGGTGAGAATTAGGTAAAATTATAACGTCTTGGTGGTTATTTAGATGCTCTGCACGACTTCTACTTCTAATTATTCCTTCAGAGTCCAAGTAAGCATTCAAAGAGTATAATTTACTCGACCTCTCAAGGGTTTTACCGCGTTGCAAAAGACATATTTCTTCGTTGAACTCCGCACTTTGCGCGTGTTTCACCAAAAAACTTCGTGCGCACTTCACATCTTCGAAATCGATCGCAACCTTTTTCGACTTCACGCCTTTAATTACAGTTTTTAGTTTTTTCACATACAATATAAACGTAGCCACAGCTCTGCATAAACGTCTCCAATCGGAAAAGTATTCAGCGTTGACTGTTATTTGTCGCAACTGCAGCTTATCAACGTGCAACACAAAATGTTTGAGCTCTGGAACTTCTACATCATTAACGCTTGTTTCGGCGCACAGTGGCCATGCTTCTGGATCTGATAGCAGGAAATTTGGACCAGCAAACCACAGCTCGTAGTTCGATCTCGTTGTAAATTTAGTAGCTAAGTCAGCAGGATTGGCTTTTGATGGCACCCAACGCCACTGATTGACGTTTGAAGCTTCTAAGATTTCACCCACTCGATACATAACGTATTGGTGGAAGTTCTTTGGGTCCATTCGGATCCAACGCAGAACAGTTTTAGAATCTGTCCACCAATACATGGAATTTATCGGAATACGTTGCACATTTGTTACCATATTGGCCAACCTTACGCCGATTACCGCTGCTTGCAACTCTAGCCTAGGGATTGAGAGAGGTTTCAATGGTGAAACTTTCGATTTTGCCGCTACAAGGGAAACCGTCACGTCGCTACCATTTTTAACTCGAAGATAGCAAACGGCTGCGTAAGCTCCTTCTCCGGCATCAACAAAGGTGTGGAGTTCCACTTTCTCTGCATCTTTCAGTAATAAAGAGAAGCATCTCGGTATGTCGACGGAGCGTATGAGTTGCATTACATTTTTCCATTGACACCATTTATTGTTAAGGTTGTCACCCAGTGGTTCATCCCAAGCAATGCCGACACGCCATACATCTTGCAATAAGATTTTTAAGCCAATGGTGTAGCAGCTTACGAATCCAAGTGGGTCGAAAATCGACACAAGTACTTGCAAAATTTCCCTTTTTGTTGATGTAAGTGATTCATCCATAACATCTCTACGAAGTCGTGTAAATCTGCAAATATACTTGAAACTGTCATTTAATGGATCCCAAAACATACCAAGGACTTTTGTTGTAGAACCCCATTCTTTTATTTTTGTTGTTGTAGATGAATCTTTCTCCAGTCTCTCAACTACTGCTGTTGAATTTGATGTCCAACCGCGAATATTGAAGCCGGCAGAGGCGTGAATTTGTTGGATTTGCTCTGCTAGCTCAAGCGCCGATTTCTCATCTTCAACGCTCTCAATCATGTCATCCACATAATGACTTTTTTGTATTGCTTCAACCGCTCGAGGAAATTTGTGTTTGAAGTCATCCGCGTTTTTGTCACGTATGAAGTGCGCAATGCAGGGCGCACAATTGAGTCCGAATATCATAGCGCGCATGACATAAATACTTGGACACAGACCATCATCGCCGTCATCGTACCACAAGAACCTTTGAGCGTGCATGTCTATATCTCTGATCCTGATGCGATGAAACATCTCAGCGATGTCGCCGCATATACCAATTTTGCCAACTCTAAATGCCAAAAGAATATTCACAAGTGAGTTTAGCAAATCTGGGCCGCTAAGTAGAAAGTCGTTAAGGGAAGTTCCATTTGCCTTGGCTGCAGCATCCCACACCAATCGAATTTTGCCAGGTTTGTTTGGATTCGTTACGACGAATATCGGCAGGTACCAAACCTTTTCTATTGGAATAGCAGCTTCAGCTGGTGAGAGTTTCTTGGCATACCCTTTGGCGGTTAAATTATTAATTTGCTCTTGAATGACTGATTTCATGGTGGCGTCTTTAGCTAGTTTCCTTTTCAAACAATTAGATCTTTGTAGACAGTAACTATAACTTTCTGGAAGCCTCTCGTTCGGATTACGCCATAAAAGGCCAACCTCGTAATGGTCATCAAGTTTTTGACATGTGCCTCTTAAGATACTGACAGCTTTATTGTCGTCCTGGGATAGTAGTTGGGTTGCTTTAGGGCATTCCATCGCGAAAAACTCTTTCACGGTTTGGTGTAGCTCGTCATATCGCGTCTTCGAAGCAATAGGCTGAAACCATAACCCTTCTTTAATTTTTAGTGGCACTGCCAATTTCCAGTTATCTACTCCAATCAACAAAAACGGTTTTATTTTATTGTACGACGCTATCGGCAAACCAGACAAATACGGATACTTCCTGCACATGACGGACGCATCAATTGATTGTGTGGGAAGGTCAAGATCTTCGACCGTATGTATGTCCCTCAACGAATATTTTTGCTCACTAGTGACGCTTGAAATTTTAAGGGTTGCTTTAATGGAGTTTTCCTCAACACGCTGTGTATTCCCAGTCCATCGCAGGCACATCGGTTCTCGTTCTCCTTCAAGCTCTAGCTCATCAAACACCCTCTTCTCAATAAGTGTTACGGATGATCCTTCATCGAAAAAGGCAAATATATGAAGTATTTTATTGTTTGAGTAAATGCGAACAGGGACGATTCTAAAAAGCGGCTGATTTTCCAAGGGAAAGCTAGTATGTGTGTTTACCTGACCGTCTGATGATTCGTATATACTTACAGGACCTGGCTGTTTTATACTCGTATCCCTGGGTGAATTTGAATTGTGTAGTAGCGAATGGTGCTTTATTGTGCAGCCATCTCGACCGCAAATTTTATTTGAAAAACATTTACGCTTATGCGAGTTAAGGCACTGGCGACAAAGGTTTTTGGCCTTGA
The DNA here is from genome assembly GCA_963971545.1 of Philophylla caesio. Lineage (NCBI taxonomy): Eukaryota > Metazoa > Arthropoda > Insecta > Diptera > Tephritidae > Philophylla > Philophylla caesio. Next base: position 13,980,472 of record OZ020605.1, read on the forward strand.
CGACTTCCCATTTACGTTGAAGTGTAAGATTTTTGAAGACTTCACATTGCTCGACTTTGTGTTCCTCATTATTACATACGCTGCATCGCTTATTGTTTCGTAAGGTTTGAGGTAATGATTCCACTCGATGTGTATTAACCGTAGCACTACTTCTGTTTGGTGCTAAGTTAACGACGGTGCTCGCTGCTTCAGCAAGGTTGTACAGCCAGTCGCTGAATTGCTTGACAACAGGAACTTTGGCTTCTTTGGGATGAACTGCCCAACTCAATTTGTGGTTGTTTGGAAGTTTGTCAACTAGCTCTTTTACGAGAAGTGGATTGTGCAAAAACGTATACATATGGGAGCCTTCCATGGTTGTGCAAATATTTCTTACGTACAATGCAAACTCAATTAGGGTTTCTAATTTATCCTTGAGCGGTGGCATATTACGAGCTCTGCTCATTACGCGCTCGAGTATATGCTCTGGTCTACCAAAACACATTTCGAGTGTTCTTATTATCTCGGGTACCATGGATGGTAAAAACAACTTACTTTTAACCATGTCCCGCGCTTTGCCTTTAAGGCACGCCTGCAGCCTTATAAGGTTTTCAGCATCCGTGTAACCTGCTACTGTAGTACTATTTTGGAATGTACTAAAGAAGAGTGGCCAGTCTTCCGGGTCGCCGTTGAACATAGGAAGTTGCTTTGGAATAGCTTGCCTGGCGGCTAATTGTGCTGCTGTAGGTCCGTTGCTTGGAGCTATCATTGAGGAATTAGTAAGTGGCAAGTCGTTATATTGAGATAAAATCTTATATTTCTCCTCCAAATATTGTTGCTGGATTTTCATTTCCTCTTCCAACCGCCCAAGCTGAAGATTTCGCATCATCTCGGAATTGTTTAGAACTGACGATGCTCCTGTCAAAAGGTTTCCACTATGAGTGCTTGGCGCAGTTGAGAAGTAAGGTACGTCATTGGCTCCCGTTTGATGTGCCGAAACCGTTGCCGGGTGAGTCATAAGATGACCTGCAGTTGCTGTCGTTGTCGTCATTATTTGCCGAACCTGATTGTTCATGGTAAAAGGTGCAAAATTTGACACTAATTGACACGTACTTACGGCGGTGGTGGATGGCAAAGTTACATTAGTCGATATAGCTGATGTAAAGGCTGGTGAAGCAATAGCCGGCGTTTGCGAATTCGCTCCGGAATGTACCATATGGCGTCCTATACCTAAAGCATCCGATATTTCAGCAGCAGTTGTGGTGGAATATGTTGGAGCACGTGCCGGTTACTTTGCAAAGTAGATGGCGATGACGACGGCGTCGGCTGAAGGCTTGTGGGTGATGCAGTCTGGTGACACGTTCCGCAAATCCAGCTGACATCCGCCACATTGCTATCGACTGACACACAGTCAAAGTGGTACCAGGCGTTGCAATTATCGCATTGTACCATTCTGTCGTTGTCGACATCGACACATTTTTGGCAATTATGCGAGTTTTTAGGCATGTTAATGCTTGTTGATGCAATTCACTATCAGAATTTTAAAAAAAGTTTTTAAAGAATGTTGCGCTTATTTTATAGCGCGGCAACGTGGGAATTAATGAAATAAAACACAAATTTAATATAGTACGCTCGTGACTACGCACTTTAAAAACTTTTGTATTTTAAGTTCTCTACATGTATGATCGTTTTTTTACACTCGCAGTTATTTATATAGAAAAATGACATGAGCTGTTTATACAGTTAATTTTAATACATAATGCTTTACATACATACGTTCATATGTAGGTAGATAGTAGATATAAATAAGGAAATGTAAATATAATGCATAAAGGTAAAGTGCAAAAGGAATAAAGAATATAAGGTGCGAATGGATCTTTACTGCTCGGGCATACTTTTTGGCGGTAACACAATTCAATTTCTTTTTTGTATATGTAATAATTTTTCTTGTAGTTCAAGTTCTCTATCTTAAGAGCTTCCATTTCACTGTTGTGCCGCTTCAGCTCTCGCAGTTTCTCAGCCTTTATATCGTACATATTATCATGTACTTGATACATGCGTCTTAAATTGTTATTTTCGTTAGTGCTTTCGGCTTGGCTTTCTAAGAAGGCTAAACTTTTCTGGTAATAGTCCCTCTGTAAATATCGTTGCTCCTGCACCTGAGCTGCAGTGTCGGGTTTTTTGCCGGATTGAGACGCCTTGAAATATTTGGGTTTTCCGATTCCGATGATGTGGAACGTGATGGTTCTATTGAGGACTGGATAACCGTTGGCGCACCAAAAGTTGCAGGTTCGATGATGCCAGATGTGCATGTGCGCAAACTGGTCAACTGTATCACTTGCTCCTCCAACTCGTTAAATGTATGCTTTTTGTTGGGTCCACCACCAGTTTATCTCGCATCTGCTCTATTGGCGGGGAGCTTTCCTTGATGTAGCATTTGTAAACTAGCCATGCCTGCAAATAGTTGATATTAGGAAAACATTGATGAATAAATTTTGAGATATTAAAATTGTATCCGTATGTTTTTCCAAAAAGAAACATCTTTAGTTGGTGGGCCTAAGCTGTTTAGCTGCAGAGCAACATCCTCCAAAAAAGCCAACACAAAAATAAATCAATGTTTCGTTATAAATTTAAAATTTTTAATTAAAAATCGCGCGATTTAAAATGTTTGCTCGGTCACTTTGACTCGATTTTGTATGGGAAAAGTTGAATTTTTTCCCATTTTTAAAGGCTTCCCAAGGTCATCACCGAGGATGCTTGGGGGGTGCCACGATGTAAGATATCGTCACAAAATTTGGTGAACGTATTGTCCTTGATATCACTAGCATCACCGTCAATCATTTTTGAAATCGGACCATAACCACGTCCAACAGAATATTATAAAAAGAAAATTTTGTAAAATGCAAAAAACCTCGTTTTTCAGTATTTATTGGAAGAAATTGAGTTTAATACTAGCAGCTCATACAAAAATACCTCACGAGGGTATATAAAAATCGGTTTCGCCCGAATTTAGCTTTTCTTACTTGTTTAACTAGATTTAAGTAAATTAATTGAATTCTGATACCTGTAAATATGTACAACCCATTTGCTTTAAGAGATGAACTGATTTTTTTATTTATCTAGATTTAAGTAAATGAATTGAATTGTGATACCTGTATATATGTACAAACCATTAGCTTTAAGAGAGGAACTGAGTTTTTTATTTATCTAGATTTAAGTAAATGAATTGATTTTTAGCTTTAAGAAAAACCCCGAATTTGTTTATAGGTTTAAGTAAATAAGAGAATTTATTTTAATTTATTTTACATATTTTTTAATTAAATATAGAATGCAAGCTTATACGATTGTTTTTGTTGTTATACTAAGTAGGTAATGATCTCAAAATACTCATCATCTTTACTATTGGGTGTATCATCTTCAACATTGTAGTGAATTCACATGTTATGCAATGCGCATACAACATTATGTTGGACCTCTGGGATTTAGGAAAAAATATTTGGAACACGTGTTGTACGTTTTATAGCTTTATTCGAAGTAAGAAAAAGAAAAAATTCATGTATGTATATTATAAGAATACAAAGACTTGTAGAAACAGAATAATGTGAAAGCAAAGAATGTCTAACAATACGAAGAATGAATAACAGAGTTGCCATTTGGATTCGAAATTCAACACTCCTCCTCAAATCTGATATTCATTCCAAAATTTCAAATGATTTAAATTAAATTATTTAACATTTCAAAATTTTATGAATAATATTTCAAACCTAACAAATTTACAAACTTGTTATGCAATGGTTTACTTAAATTTTTAGTTAATATATCGGCAATATTCTCGCTGCTGGAACAGTATTTTAGCTCAATCAAATTTTTCTCGAATACATCCCTTACGTGGTGAAACTTGATCTCGATGTGCTTACATCTTGAGTGGTATACTGGATTCCGAACGAGATTTAATGCGCTCAAATTGTCGCCATTAAGTACGATGGCTTTCGGATTATGTAGACAGATTTCTTTGAAAAATTGCTTTAAAAACACTGCCTCTTTCGCTGCTGTCGACAAGGCAACATATTCTGCCTCAGTACTACTAAGCGAAACACTCGCTTGTTTCTTAGACTCCCATGATACTGCACAGCCTGCCAACAAAAATGTATACCCCGTATACGATTTTCGCTCAGATGCTTCTCCTCCCCAATCGGCATCCACATAGCACTCAATTGCCCTTCCAGTTTTGGAATACCGAAGTGCCAAGTCGCTGGTGAATCGTAAATACTTAAGCACTCGCTTAGCTGCTGCAAGATGTTCGCTGTGTGGATCGACGTTATTCTGTGCGAGTTTACTTACGGAGTGCATAATGTCAGGCCGCGTACATAACGCCAAGTAAAGTAGAGAACCGATTAGCGATTGATATTCTTGTTGGTCAACTCGTTTGCATTCATCGCTCCTACAATGGAGTTGCTGCTTGGGTTCTAATGGTGTCGATGTTGTGCGACAATCTATCATACTATGTTGTTGTAACAGTTGCTTGATTTGACCCTTTTGGCATATAGCTATTGGACCTGTCTCGCCCTCTCTTTGAACTTCCATACTCAGGAAAAATTGAACTGGACCTTTGTCTACAACTTGCAAATGACTTGAGAGCTCTTGTTTAATTGACTGCAGCTCTAACTTATCTGAGCTCGCAATGAGCAGGTTATCGACATAGACGGCAATTATATTAAATTTTGAATCATGATGTCTTGTATAGACACAGGGCTCAGTTACACATCTTTTAAAGCCCATGCTCATTAAAATTTCATTCAATTTTGAATTCCACTGACGTCCCGATTGTTTCAACCCATATATTGCCTTCTTTAGGCGCAACACCTTGTTAGGATGCATTTCGTCTTTGAAACCTTCGGGTTGAATCATATAAATTTCATCGTCTAAACTACTATTTAAAAATGCTGATGACACATCGACATGATGCAGATGCAATTTATATTCCGCGGCTAGTGCAAATATTATTCGGATAGTGAAGTAACGCACAACGGGTGAAAACGTGTCGGTATAATTTATTCCATACACCTGACTACACCCCTTTGCAACTAACCTTGCCTTAAAGCGATCTACGTTACCATTTTTATTTCTTTTAACAGCAAAAACCCATTTGCACTTCACGCTTTTCTGCTCTGCTGGTAGCTCTGCAAGCTCCCATGTGCCATTTTCTATAAGGGCATCGTATTCGTCTTGCATTGCTTTACGCCACTCACTGGCGTGTTCACTAGACAATGCTTCTTTCACTGTATTTGGGGTATCAACTTCGCGTAGCAAATTCAAAACATTATATACCTTCTTTGGCCTTCCAGGTTTACCTGTGCGAACGAGCTTCGGGCGACCCGGTCTAATTTGCCCCGATACAGGTTCGTCATCGCAATCATCTTCTGCTGATTCATGGTCACTCTCCGACTCTAAAATTTTACAATCGCTATGACCCTCGTCACTATCTAAAATGTCTACATTCAGATTATTTGCATCGTCGTTCATAGTATTTGGCTCTATGAAAGTGACATCACGGCTCACAATAGTTGTCCGTGTCTCAGAGTCGTATAAACGGTATCCCTTTGTTACGCTACTATACCCTACCATAATGTACTTTTTGCCTTTAGGCTCAAATTTGCTTTTGTGACGTTTATCTAAAGCGTATGCTGTGGAACCAAATGTTCTAAGGTGAGACACACCTGGTTTTCTTTTATGCCATACCTCATACGGAGTTGCTGCTTCAAGTGCTTTTGTCGGTGATCTATTACGTAGATAGGCTGCAGTACTAACTGCCTCTGCCCACAATGACTCACTAAGATTAGCACCGACAAGCATACAGCGAGCCATCTCAATCAGCGTTCTATTTAGGCGCTCCGCTACCCCGTTCTGTTGCGGGGTATATGGCACGGTTAGCTGGTGCATTATTCCGCACTCCTTCAAATATCGTTGAAACTCATTGCTAGTATACTCCGTGCCATTATCGCTTCGCAGTACTTTAATTGCGCGCCCAGTTTGACGCTCGACAAAGGATTTAAACTCCTTAAACTTTTCAAAAACCTCGCTTTTATGTTTGAGGAAATAAACAAATGAGTATCGCGATTTGTCGTCAACAAACGTCAATACATAGCGTGCACCACCAGCTGATAGCTTAACCGGCCCGCAAACATCGGTATGTATTAATTCAAGTAACTCACCTGCTCTATTTTCGCTTTGCGTAAAAGGCTTTGTTGTGCATTTGCTCTGCATACAAATAGAACAATTTATATTTGTTGGTACATTCACTACAATACCATGCACCATCTTTTTATTAATTAATTCACGAATGCTATTATAATTCAAGTGACCGTAGCGGCTGTGCCATTTAATAGCATCAGCTGCAAAAAACAACATTTCATCACTCATTTTGTACAGAAAAATACCTCCAACTTTTTCTCCACGCAATTATACGCAACCATTCTTATCGTTAACAGTAGCATGTTCGGCTGTAAACTTAACGTAATTTCCACTGTTAACAGCTTTGGATACAGAAATAAAATTGCACTGCAGCACGGGTACATACAGAACGTCATTTAGCAGAACTTCTCTTTTCTCCATTCTCAATCGCACTTTACCTATGCCCTTGGCTTCAATTCGCTTGTCACCTGCAAGGGAAATTGTCTCGTTGTACTCTTCTATTTGTTCAAACATATTGCGATCACAACACATATGCGACGATGCTCCGCTGTCAATGCACCAAACATTTGGTTGCAAAATGTTCGTTTCAAACGCCGAAAATAATGGGAATGCTGATGACTTCACTTCGTCACTTTTTGTGTCTTTCTTTTTGTTCTTACATTGTGAAGCAAAATGGCAAATTTTTCCGCAACAATAACATTTATAATTCGATTTACCCTTCGTAAATTTGCCGCTGCCTGATGACTTCGCATTTTTATTGCTTGAATCGCGCGCCATGAAAACTTGTGTGCTACACTCGGCAATCGGTGACTCGCTCACCTTACGCCGCTGCTCTTCTTCTAGAAGCTTAATTTTTAATGCACTCAATTTAGGCAATTCATCGCGTGATTCTAAAGCCACTACTAAATTTTCAAACGATTTCGGGAGGCTGGCGAGAAGCATTATAACGAAGAGCTCCTCCTGAAGGTCTACTCCTATTTCCGCTAGTTTATCGACCAATGTTGAAAAATTACTTAAAAACAGCTGCACTTGCTCGCCTTCTGCCATACGTAGTCCCAATAATTCTTTAAATAATAAGACTTTTCTGGCCGGACCTTTAGGTCTATGAATTTCCCTCAACACATTCCACACTTCTTTGGAAGTTTTGCACTGCTTAACGTATGCAATTTGTACAGGTGTTAAACTGAGCATCATGAACGCCATCGCCTTTTCGTCGGTAGACTTCCATGCTTTGACTTCACTTGCGTTTGAGTTATCGTCTTCAGCTTTTGGCTGTTGCAGTTCACCTGTCACCACATCCCAAAGTTCTTTGAATACAAGTACGCTTTTAGCTTGGACGCACCAAGAGTCGTAGTTGGAATCACCCAACTTTTCCACACTAAACATTGAATTATTCATCGCGGTTTTATTAGATTAAAATTCAACTGGGGCTGTTGGTTCAGCTGGGCCCATAACCTGTTGGACCTCTGGGATTTAGGAAAAAATATTTGGAACACGTGTTGTACGTTTTATAGCTTTATTCGAAGTAAGAAAAAGAAAAAATTCATGTATGTATATTATAAGAATACAAAGACTTGTAGAAACAGAATAATGTGAAAGCAAAGAATGTCTAACAATACGAAGAATGAATAACAGAGTTGCCATTTGGATTCAAAATTCAACACATTAACTATTTGCACAACTTTTTGGGGTGAAAAATGTAGTTGGCGTATGTAGTATGCATCCAAATCTATTTTTTAAAACGCCGATAACTCTCTCGACTATATTGCGAGCTTTACTGTGCGTTTTGTTGAATGTACTTTCACGACTTCCTGCCACAGGAAAGCGAAACGGTGTTATTAACCACGGTTTCAATGGATATCCAGCATCGCCTGTAAAACAAAAAGTCGGTTATTATAATTTGCATTTTTTGCTCTAATTGTACTTATAATCTACCTAATATTGAACTGGTTTTGTCTCCTTGTCGATATCTCGTTTCAAAGTGAACTTTGGTATCACTTACATTCCACACGTTGGAGTCGTGGCTACTTCCAAGAAGTTGAGCATTAGCATACCTAAATCGCATCACAAATCTATTAAATAAATTTACAATAAATAACATGTTGTAGTAGATATGGACGCACTGAGGCTTTCGAGTAATGTCATGTTATCGATATAATTGTACAATCCATACACAACCGTGCTACAGTGCAGACGTGTTTTTGCTCTTGCTCTCGCGATTAGTTTGTTAAGTTTTGAAAAATTATGGATTCTTGCGGAAAGTGTCAGAAATCATTTACGCGAAATGATACGTTAATTGTGCCGTGCAGTGGTTTTTGTCAAAATCGGTTCCACCGTGCATGCTGTGTGGGCCAATTGTCGGAATATGATGTGAGGCTCTTTGGCGAAAATAAGCACATCTGCTATCTTTGCCCTGAGTGTTTGCCATTGCCTGTTAAATTGCTAAAGTCGTTAGACTCTTTCATGAACATGCAAAAAAATGACTTAGAATCTATCGTAACTGCGATAAACGACAACTTTGGTGAAATAAATAAAGAAATTCCTGTAATAAATCTAAATAATGATGAACACAACAAAAATGTTTCTTCATATTTAAACTCTTTGAGATCAGAGTTCGATGCCCTAAGTAATATTGTTGCTAATTCTGCAAATTCATCTGCCTAAGTGAACAACAACAAGGTCCAACCAAATCGTTTACCTGAGTCACGGAAAACGAAATCGCCGAGCTCGGCAATTGGAAGCAAATCTCACTCTCAAATTGCCAATGCTGTTGTTGCTGCAAAATCATTATGTGGCCCTTCTGCCAATATAAGTTCTCCGACTGTTGCCATTACATCTTCATTTATTTCTGCTGAGGCGATTGATATTACTTTGCCGTCGGCTTCTCAACAACAAACGACTGCATTATCATCTACTACTCGCTCTGCGGTTAATAACAATGTTTCTTCGCCGGATGATGATAATAATGTTGCATCTGTGTCTTTGACATCGATTTCTAAACGACAACCGACTGCGTTATCGACTGAAACGACTTCATCTTCTGAAGCTGTTGTTAGCAGTGACTTTGCGATTGATCTGCCTTCTGCATCTACACAAGCGCCGTGTGCATTGTTAGATACAGTGAATGCTACTACCCTGCCACCGATGGGCGCTGAATGGAATACTGTGAGGCGTAAGAGAGCGTCGAAGCAGAGAAACGTTGTGGTTGGCCGTAACGATAATAATGATTTGGGAGTATTTGCGCGTCTGAAGTGGCTCCATCTATCGTCGTTTAAGCCATCTGTTTCTGAAGATGATATTATCAACTATGTGGCGAAACATGTTACCATTGATAAGCAACAAATTGCCTGCTGCAAACTGGTAAAGAAAGATGCTAATGAGGACTCTCTTAAATACATAAACTTTAAGCTGGGTGTTCCTGAGCATGCATATTCTAATCTGCTGAAACCTGATATCTGGCCAATCATCGTTAATATTAGACAGTTCCGTTTTTTTCAAAAACAAGGAGAAGATATCCTATCAAAGTAGTTGTTCCACCAAAGTCTAACAAACACATTAAAATATATTATGAAAATGCCTCTGGTCTCCGTACCAAGGCTAATACAGTTCGAATGCTAAGTGCGCACTTGGAGTATGATATGTTTGTTATTGTCGAATCTTGGCTTAATGCAAATTTTTTCAATGCGGAGTTTTTCGATCCTAACCTTTATGATGTTTTCCGGAAGGATAGGGATCCTATTAAAACTGGATGTAGCCGAGGCGGAGGAGTATTGATTGCGGCCCGAAACAACCTCAAAGCGTCGGTTTGTCCTCTTCTGAACGAGGACACAATCATCGACCAACTTTGTGTGCGTGTTAGCGGTTCCCTTGGTTTGTTATATCTTTGCGTCTCTTATATACCTCCACTTAGCTGTGAAAATTTGTACAAGTCGCATATCGATAATCTCTTGGCGCTGCATCATGGCATTGGAGATAGCCAAATTTGTGTACTTGGTGATTTTAATTTAAGCAATATAAATTGGTCGTTTTAATAATAATAATTAAATATAATAATAATCTATTCTTGACTCCCTCAAATGTTCACAGCTCTGTTGAGTCATATGTTATTGATAACCTCTTAAGTATTGGCCTAACTCAAATAAATGGCCACAGAAATGATATTAATCACATTTTAGATTTAGTCTTAGTAACGTACAACATTAACTTTGTAATATCAAAACCTTCTTCTTCTATATCTCCACCTAACTCTTATCATTTGCCTTTGGAATTAGTTTTTGAATTTTTTGATGATTCCCCAGCACAAAAAACTGCTTCATTAAATTATAGTCGCTGCGATTTTGATGCATTGGATCTTGCGTTAAGTGGAATAAACTGGGATAATTTATTTCAGGATATCGAAGTCGAAGGTTGTTTTAATGTATTCAAAACCTATTTATTTGATCAATGTTCTAACTATGTGCCTACTTTCAAACCTAAGACGTATAAACTTCCTTGGTTCTCGAAGGATTTAAAGCATCTAAAAAATTTTAAAAATAAGTTTTATAAAAAATTCAAGGTTACTAAAAAGCAATGCTTTCTCAGGAAACATCGTTATTACCAAAAAGAGTTTTGCAAATTGAATGAGACTTGTTACAAAAACTATATTCATGGTTTCGAGTCAAATATTAAAATAAGTCCGAAATATCTTTGGTCGTACATCAAATCCAGAAAAACTGGCTCAAGTGTACCTTAGACTGTACTCTATAAATGTGAAAATGCGGCCTCTGTGTCCGAGGCGGCTAATCTCTTTGCAAGCTTCTTTTCGTCTAACTTTGTATCTGATAATGACCTGTCAGTTGATGAACTCTCGAATATTCGTAAAAATCTCACTAATAGCACGTCTACTTTAGACTTAGGTTTACTTACTCTAAGCGAAGATGAGATTTTTGAAGGTATCAAGAATATAAAAAGCTCGTCGCAGATGGACGCAGATGGTTTTTCCGCCATACTGTTTAAAAACTGTACTTCCCTAGTGAAGCCTCTGCTATTAATCTTCAATAAATCTCTTTCTGAGGGTCTGTTCATTGATGATGGGAAGAGATCATCAATCACGCCAATTTTCAAAACTGGTAAAAAATGCGACGTTGAAAATTATAGACCGATTAGCAAATTATCAACAATTGCCAAAATTTTCGAAAGTATAATTAAAACAAAACTTTACTTTAATGTCAAGCACTTGATCTGTTCAAATCAGCATGGCTTTGTACCTGACAGATCCACAGTAACCAACCTTGCAGTCTTTACGGAAGATTGTTTCTCAACTTTTCGTAACGGTTCTCAATTAGATGTGATTTACACCGATTTTTCGAAGGCTTTCGACAAGATTTCTCACAATATTTTATTGACTAAATTAGAATGTATAGGAATCCATTCGCGTTTATTGGATTGGATCAGGTTCTATCTATGCTTGAGAACCAGTAAGGTGGTTATTGATGGTATTTAATCTATGCCATTTATTGCTCTTTCAGGGGTTCCACAGGGAAGTATCTTGGGCCCATTATTTTTCTTACTCTTTATTAATGACATCAGTTCCTGTTTTTCTAATGCCAAGTTTCTTCTGTTTGCCGATGACTTGAAAATGTATTCGGAGATTAGATGCGCTAATGACTCGGCCGAGCTTCAATCGCAGCTTGACAAGCTTCATATATGGTGTGTTAAGAATCGGCTTTTACTTAACATCAAGAAATGCCATAAAGTATCTTTTTCCAAATCAAAATTACCACTTGAAACATCTTATTCAATTGCGAATATCTGCCTTGACTCGAAAAGTGAGACCAAAGATCTTGGAGTACATTTTGACTCAAAACTCACTTTCACTTCGCACTTAAATAAAACTATCGCCAACTCTTTTGCCATGCTAGCATTTGTTAGACGTCACTCTTCTGAGTTCACCGATCCTTATACTCTTAAAATGCTTCATACCGCGTTTGTACGTTCTAAACTCGAATATGCTGCTTTTATATGGAGACCGAGTCACACAGTTCATATAAATCGTCTAGAAAAGGTACAAAAGGTATTTATACGCTTTGCTCTGCGATCATTAAACTTTGTTGAACCATGGCCACCATATGGCTCCCGCTGTCGGTTAATTAGCCTACCAATCGCAGTCTATCTCTTTTCTATTGGGTATCATTTCGGGAAAAGTTGACTGTCAGCTCCTACTTGCAAAAATCAATTTCTATGTTCCCAGCCGGAATTTGGGTCGGTTTGGCGCTTTTAGGGTTGGGCTGAGCAGAACGGTTTATGGTGCGAATGCGCCAATCAACAGAACCTTGTCAGATTTCAACTATTTCTCAAGTTTTTTGGATGTAGACTTTACTAATCCAAGTGCAACCAAGTTGGAATTGGAAAGTTACCTTATGTCTAATCAATAATATTTTAAACTCTTTTATTCGAATTTAATTGAATTTATTGTAATTTATCGGAAATTTTTAGTAATCTTTAAGTGGAAACTAAGTGTTAAGAAGAATGTGTAATATTTAATTATATATCCGCCAAATGTCTGTTATTACTATACCGTTGCTAGACATAAATAAATAAATAAATAAATATAGCTGTAATAAAAACTTCCACTTGTTGGCGTACCTTTGAATTGAACGGTGGTTAATTGCTACAAACTCAGGTATGGCCGAAACTAAAACGCTATAATTTGTGAAACATTATTTTATTTAAATCGCCAATTGGAAAAATAGAAAATTAAGTAACTTCAGCAACTTCGGAACATAACTGAAATCGCCAAGATGAACGCATTTGCTACCAGAGACCAAGTAGCACGTGCCTTACGTGACATGGATATAGACTGTCCTGCTTCGGCAACTATTGGCCAACCTAAAGCACTTCTCGGAAAAGCACTTCAAGAAGTTGGAGATGCGACGATGGCGGCGAAATAGCGAAAGCCTGCACCATTGCGTTTTGGCAATGCAGGAGATTACATGCAAGGCTGCAGTTAGCGAAGCAGATTTGGTTGAATTCGTAATCGAGGGGCTGCAGGACAAGTCACCAAGTGTCGCAATGTTTTACAACGCAACGTCAATGAAGGAGCTAAAGGAATTATTGCCTAGGTACGAAAAAATCGTTCCGAAATCAAGTGAGAAATATGCTAAAAAATGCAGTGGCGAGCAGAAGGAGTTACCTACAAGGTGCTATAACTGCTCCGGATCTGGACACTATGCAAGCGGTTGCAAAGAAAAGCCACGTATCAAGGGATCGTGCTTTAAATGCGGAAAGCTGGATCATCAATACGCGAATTGCCCTCAAAGAACGGTTGCTGCTGCCTACGAAGATTTTGATAAGATTGAAAAAGTCGGCTTTAAAGATACGGTAAGTGTCGCTTTGAATACTCATAATGCAAAATGCCCACAATTTGTTATTTTTACATGCGTTATTGACACGGGCAGCCCTATTGGCTTTGTGCAACGTTCCTTGGTTGCTTCGGAAAATCCACAAGCGGTGTTACAGGAAGAAAAAGATACACTTATACAATATCATATTTTAAAAACTATTAATTTGGTAGTGCTACCAGATAGTTCCGTTTCCTTTATTGCTCGGCAGAAACTTTTTGATTAAATTTAATATTTCACTCTTTATGTTTGATAAGCAAATACCTGAATTGAAAAATAAACAAATCAACATTAAATACGTGGAACAACCCACTGTTGATAATTCCTTCCCGGCTGGAAATTTGGAGTGGAAAGTCTGGACTCCAGCATGGCCCTAGTAAGGTTATCCCAAGGATAGGCTTTCCCAAGACTGGAGTATTCTAGCAAACCTTACATAGGCAATCCCTGATCAAACCTAGACAGGACCTAGTTTTAAACTGGATATCAATTAAATATGGTCTGAAACAATTTTTTTTTACAAAATAGTTGAAGTATAAGTGTTTTAAGTAATCATACTACCCATATTGACAGCGTCAAACAAGTGAAAATGATTCCGGTGAATACAATTTTGAGTATTATTAAATGTTTTATTTCTTTTATAAATATTTCGGATTTGATAACAATTGTGATTATGAGCTTTAAAAATTTGTTTGAATATTTTTAATCTCAGTTGCTATATCTATTTATAGAATAATGAAACATTTGACCATTACTTGTTAATCAGTTTACTGTATTGTATCATATTACATACATAAATTTAATCAGTCGTGGAGAAGGGGCATTGTGAAATTTTTTTTTGTCATCAGGTTCATCTTGAATGAATAAAGTGATTAATTTTTGTTTTACTTCACGAATAGATTTTGTCATTACAAATTTTGATGGCTTATTCCGTAATATCCACATATTCAATCGGCTCGAATTAAAAGGATACTTGAAGATTGGACCATCAAATTCAAGTGCCCGTACAGACATTTGTATATTTCCCGAATTAGGCATTCTCCAAAATTTTTCAATCATGACACACGTACTATCATTCAACATTACATTATTATTCGGATACGTCGTGTGAAGAGTAAATCGTTTGTATCTTAATTTTTCTATATTAAAATGATCACCCCTTTGTATCTCTTTGATTATCAATAATTTTGCGGGAACATCAGGCTTTTTTTTCTAAAGTAAATATTTTTCAAAGAGGCGCCGACTGATTTGTGATAATACATAAGTACCAGAGCGAAGCATATTTTTAAAATTCCCCAAAAACTTTCAAAGGGAAAACAAGTCAAATGACTGAGACTACATCCCATGTTCTTTAGGTCATCAGCAAATGTAACAAGTTGTGCATATTTTTGTTGAGGGATTTCTTTCCATATAAATGTTCTGCATTTTCTACAATGATGCGTAGTTAGCCATTGGCCGACATTTTTTTTCCTCGGGCTGCCTTGTGTTAGTATTCAACGCCGCTTTCAAAATTATACAATTAAATACGTGAAAGAAGGAATTTATCGAGACTCAGGTAAGTTCAATAATATATTCTCTATAGAGAACTTTATTACGGAGGATTAAATACGATGGTTTTAAAATTCACGAATTTTTCAGAATGTCTCAGGATCAAAATTCGATTGCTGTTGACTATGACGACTACGACTACATTTTGGTGCAATTTGTAAAGAATGGTGGAAAAGCTGCAGGGACCGAAATGATATACAAGAACCAATGAAATAGAAAATGCTGTGTGAAAAACTTGAACAAAAACAAGAAGCTCCCGGTCATTGGGAAAACTATGCTGTCGAAATAGTTGGTCATGCCAGTAAGCACGACATTTTTGTCGTATCGGATCTGCAGTTTTTCAGTAAATTGTAATAAAAAAATTACTTTTTTCAGAAACTTACAAGAAAGGTTTAGATAGACTAAAAGAGTTGGAAAATAACCAATTTGCTTTCACGAACAATGACAACGGTCTGCAAAAATCTAAAGCTATTTGTAACTTTCTTAAAGTGAAACTTTAATGAGTTCACCCACGTCCCTAAACAATTTCCAAAGCACTCGAATATTTTAGTTTTAATTAACTTTATTTAATGGGAACTTTAAAACATTTGTTTTATTTTCACGTGGGCTTACAAAACAATGAACTGTCGATTTTAAGTTTCGTCCTCTTATATATGCAAAGTTTTACATAGTTGGCATATCTCGCCATTTACGCATATTAATGTACGAAAATTCTCTAAGTATTACATACATAATATAGCATATATGTACAAATAGCAGTAATCGTAACTAGCGGGATATCGTCATAGTAACAAGATACCCTGTGAAAATAGGCAGGGGAAGTGCCCCTATAGGAATGACGGCAACACTATTGTAAAAGAGCTTCAGCGTCGTGCCCTTTCACCAAAAACAAGCGAACAAAAAGTGAATGATGATGTACTTTCATTAAGCAAAGATGAGGAAAACGGTAAAAAATATTAAATACTTTGCAATCAAAATTATAAAATATTTTAGATCGTGAAGTATGTTATAACGTTCATATTAGGTACGTTCGTTTACAATCTCCAACAGAAAATATCCAACAGCAAAATTCAGTGGAATTACCTTCTCTTCTCTCACAAAAGAAAAATATCCAAAACAGTACGCGAACGCAAAATTTGCAGAAACTTGCAAATTCAACGAACAGCTGATTGAATTCTTGTCCGCATCCAAATATGCAAAATGGAAAACATTGCATTAGTGTTTTCTTGAAACATTCTACTAAGGAAACTTAACCAAACTAATTTTTACTTGCTACTAACTTGTTTAACACTCATATTTTATAATTTTCACCTTTAAAATTCTTAAACAATAATTTCGTAATTATGCGAATTGCAATCATCTGTTTTTGATCAGCTGTTTCGCTGTTGGCAAATTTCTGCTGGCAAAAATTTTTCCAGCAGAAAACAACAGCTTCCCCTCAAATTGAAACGTCACTTTGCTCTCTCAATTTCCCCTATTTTGTTAGTTTTTGGCGTACGCGAACGCTAAAAGCTGATAGTTTTCGAAAACTTTCAATAATTATCCGTACCCGAACTTACCTATTGTGTTTCAGATTCTCAAAAATATGCGGAAAATGAATCCAAGTCTAAAAAGCACCAACCAAAAAGTATGAAAAGTTAAAATTTATATAATATTAGTATATATACATATATAATAATGTGAACCATAATTGTTTAGAACTCTCGTGCCCCGTAAAACCAGCATCAAAGCCATCTCGACCCAGAATTAGTTCTTCAGGAAGTAATCCAGATGATGAAACTTCGAGAGGATGTAATTTTCCATTCCAGTTTTATTTGTACATTAAGCCATTTCTCCAAAGTTTTACAAGCTGTTATATATTTTAGGCACATCCGATGATGAGGCGGTCATCTCCACAAGTAATGTTGATAAAAGGATAAAGAATACTGGAAACTTGAATGTCACTTCAAGTAAAGGTGGGACGAAAACTGTACCTTTTCTGTAAAATAAGGAACAGAGACAATAAAATTTTTTTTTTTTTGAACTTGAATTACACCGAACTTGTACGCAGCAGGAAAATAAAAATAAAATGCGAACTGTGGGACCTTTCGAAAAACAAGATATGAGTATGATTTTAGCAAAAGCTTATTCGTTAAATTATATCATATAACTTACGTTATGCATTTTACAGGATTTGACACATCTCGTTGCTCCGAAGGATTGGAAACACCACGTCGTAGTGTAGCACTTAACACTAAAAATCGCACTGTACTCAGTGAACTCAAGTATAAAATATCAAAAAGTTAAATAAATAAAGGTTCGTGATGTGTCTGATTGTTGAATGTTGCAATCACATACAAAATAAATTAACATTATTTCACAATATTTACAGGTTTTGATGAATCTGAAAGAGTGACTGATTTGAATGCTACTAAAGCCGATGAAGCGTGGAACAACCAAGCAGGTACAAGTTCTTATATGCTATCATTTATAATACTCAAAGTAATGATAAACAATAATTAATTTATCTAGTTTTAATGAAAATTTTGGAAAAAATCACTGGTATGGAAACAAATCTGAAATTTCTGAAAAAAGAAGTACAATCAGTACGGGAAACCATTGCAGAATTACTGTCTGAACGTAATGACAACACCAAAGGAGCCAGCTGTAATTCGTCCTCAAATCTTCATACTTTTACTAAAAAATATGACATGGAAATGCCGTTCACTTCCGAAGACACTTTTGCGGACTTCAGCCGTAAATTAAAAATTGACAATCGCTTCTGCGAAGATTTTGTAAGTATAGATGCAGAGAAAATGTTGAGTTAATAAAACCAACGCATGATTATTTAAAATTTTTAGGAACTTGCTTTATCGAGCCTGTACAGTAAGAGAAAATCAGTCGCCTCGAACTTGGCCAACATTTTTAGAAGCATCATTTCTCGTTCTATAGCGATGAATTACACAGCTGTGAAAAAATCTGGCAACAAGGAAGTTTTCAAATCAACGCATGAGAAATTATATTTTATCGTGCTTGGTAAGTTTCATATAAAAATTAACTGAATTGGGAATTTACATGAGATATGAAATTAACATTTTTTCCACTCTTAAAGTCAGCAATAAAAAAATTCATGCAACTTGCCCATTATGATATACTTATGTACATATATTGATCATAGCATTTTTTAATAACTCGAATTCTTTGCATAGATGCCATCAATAAACAGAAAAATTAGAACGATAAGCTGTCGTACTCTGACTACGAGTCGCTTTTGAGTACATGCTTGACAAATTTTAAAGACTGGGATGGACAAAGGAAAAACAGAAAGTAAAAACTTTTAAAAATGCTTATTAATTTTGCCTTATAATAAATGATACCTGTGTTTAAATATAATTTTACGGTTATTGTTTATTATTCCAAGGAAACTTAGTATAGACCTAGCATCACAAAATAAACTAGACAGGACCCGCATTGGCACGCCTATCTAGTTCCTAGATTGGAATTGCTAGCTTGGCCCAGTTTTGGAAAAGCATTAAAAAACGACCTTGGGCCTAGCTACAATTTCCAAATTAGACCCATGGAATAATAGGGCAAATCTAGTTAGGACCAATGCGATTCCTAGACGTAATTTGCAGCCGGGTTGGTTGAGATGGGGTTTAAGGAGATTTGTAACATAGAGATCGCGGAGAATTTTGTAGAAATTAATCCGAAGCTTCCTTCGGCTTCAGTAAAAGACTTTGAAACGATGATAAAAAACACCTATGTATGTATATTGAATCGAATAACGAAACTCCACCGGAAACGGATTACAAAGCAAAAATAATTTTGACATCTAACATTCCGACATTTTGTTCGCCGAGACGCCTTTTCTTTTCTAAAAAAACTCAAGTTGAGCGAATTATAAAAGAGTTAATCGAGAAAAAAATAATTCGACATAGCAATTCAGAATATTCTTCTCCAATAGTATTGACGAAGAAAAAATCAGGTGAAACTATGATGTGCATTGATTACAGAAATTTAAATAAAATTATAGTTAGGGATAATTGCCTTTAATAAATGACTGTTTGGAGTATTTCGAAGGGAAATCATTTTTCACTGTGTTAGATTTGAAATCAGGCGTTTACCATATACCAATGGATAACAACTCGATTAATTATACGTCATTTGTTGTTCCTTACGGGCAATATGAATTTTTAAGATTGCCTTTCGGCCTTAAAAACGGCCTGGCGATTTTCCAACGTTTTATAACGCTAATTTTGAGAGTTTTGATTGCGGGCAAGTAAGTTACTTAGCCAACATTACCTTCTTGTTGAACGAGTATTAAGACGCCTCTCACAACATGGACTTTAGTTAAAAATAAAAAGGTATAAATTTGCTTATGATTTTATTAAATACTTAGGATATAGGTTGTCAAATTTAGGAGTTAGACCGTCAAACTCCCATGGCGAAGCAATTTCGAATTATCCAATTCCTAAGACTCAAAAACAAGTTCAATCATTTATTGGACTATGTTCTTATTTCAGAAAATTTTTTGAAAAATTTTCGCTTTACGATATTCTGAAAAAGGACCACAATTCGATTTTAACCAGGAGAATATTAAAGCTTTTGAAACGCTCAAGGAAAAATTGGCTTCGTGTCCGATTTTGTCTGTTTACAATCCAAAAGGGAAACCGAACTTCACTGTGATGCAAGCGCCGTAGGATTCGGACCAATTTTACTCCAAAAACAGGACGATCGCGAGTTCCATCTAATATCTTATTTCTCTAAAAGAACGACAGACGCTGAAACACGTTACCATAGCTTTGAGTTAGAAACATTGGCAATAATTTACGCCCTGAGAAGATTTCGGGCCTTTTTAGATGGCATCAAATTTAAAATCATTACGGATTGTAACTCATTGACCTTTAGACTAAATAAAAAATTGCGTAACAGCCGTATTGCTAGGTGGGTATTGGAATTGGAAAATTATGATTATTCTGTTCACCATCGCCCAGGAACGAAAATGACACATGTCGATGCACTTAGAAAATAAGAGAATAGCGAAAGTTTAGTCGCGGTAGTTGATAGTGAGGATATAGATTTTCAGCACACATCGAAATCCTTCCCAACACCGTGTTGGTAGCTTCCTCAGCGAAGACCCTCAAAATTGCCACCAACCTACATATAGGAGCCACTGATGATGATTTGACGTTTGGCTTAAAGCTCTTCCTCCATAATTAATAAAACACTTTTAAAAGCGTCTTTGTAGAGCGGAAATTTTTCACAAATCTATAAACATTTAAGCGATTAGTTACCATGTGTACATAGCAGTGAATTATTTATACAACTTACACTTTATCACTTAAGTCAAATAGATTAGAACTATCTCGCAGCTTCTTTGAACATTAATGCAACTGTTAGCTGCGGCATTTTTTTCTTCCTGGAATTTTCCGGGAATTTTCCTTCATATTTTTAATAGCTGATATTGCAAAACCTATTATTGGTCCCGAATTTTTGTGCAAATTTGGTATTTTAATTGACATTAAACACAAACGTTTAGTCGATCCGTTAACGAATCTTTCGGTTAACGCAATTTCAGCTTTTAGTACGGTTTCACTCCGAAAGATTTTTGCAGTAGGTAACAAATATACAAGTTTATTGAAAGAATTTCCTTCGCTTATTTTAGAACCAGATTATTCAAAACTGGTTAAACATTCAACGGTGCATCGACTTGATAAAATAGGGAACCTTTCATTTTCTTAGCCAAGGCGTTTATATCCCAATAAGTATCAGGTTGCTAAACAAAAATTCGATTTTTAGTTAAAACTGAAATTTGCAGACCTTTAAATTCCTTAGTAGCGTCTCCACTTCATTTAGTACCAAAGAAAGAGGTTAATGACTGGCGTTCCTGCGGTGATTTTAGAAGACTTAATACTGTAACTGTACCGGATCGTTATCCCTTGCCTCATACATATTTACGATTTTAATATGAATCTTAGGAATTAAAAGATATTTTCAAAATTACTCCTTTCGGTATGTTTGAATTCATTCGAATGCCTTTTGGTCTTAGGAATTCAGCACAAACATTTCAAAGGTTCATTATGAAGTAGTTAGTAATTAAGACTTTGTCTTTACATATATTGATGATCTTGTTATTGCAACGTCTATCAGAGTACGGTCTTAATATTAAGCCAATGAAATGTATTTTCGGTGTTACAAATATTGACAGCCCAATCACTGGTTCCGAATGAACTCCCGTCGTGACAAAATCTTCCGTCACGAATTCGGGAATAATGCTATCAGCAATTTCGACGTTTTCGTAGTTTGCGTTGCCAACTGCTACGCTAAGTTCGAATGATGCATATATTTTCACAGGCAAAGTTTACAATAGTTATTTAAATACAAAGAAGTAAAGAAGTGGCTAAGTTTGATCGAACTTTATATACCCGGCGCACGCTTTCAGCTAAATTTTTTAATTAACTAGGTATAATCTAACATGTGTGCCAAGTTTAGACGAAATCGATAAGTAGTTCCAGACATATACATATGATCTCATATAGTCGGATTTCTGGCTGCAATACAACACCACATACTAAACTCAAGATATTTCCCTTCCACATTTATTGAAATGTCCGATTTTTAGTGTTTTCGAAAATTACCGTTATATGACAGGTGGGCGTGGTTATGGTTAGATTTTGATAAATATCGCTTAAATAGGCATAGTGTAATACGTGTACCAAATTTGAACAAAATCGGGTGGGTGGTTCCAGAGATATACATATGAACTCATAAGTGGGCGGAACCACGCCCACTGTAGAAAATTTTGATACAGTCGGATTTCCTGCTCGAATACAACAATACATACCAAATTTGTGCATATTAGCTTCCATAGCTACTGAATATAGTAATTTTTGCATTTTCGACAATTGCCGTTATATGAGAAGTGGGCGTGGTTTGCCCATTTTCAATACCAACCTGCTCTGGGTCAAAGACAATCTACCTACAAAGTTTCATTGAGATATCTCAATTTTTACTCAAGTTATCGTCTGCACGGACGGACAGACAGACATCGCTAAATCGACTTCTCTTTTCATTCTGAACATGTTGGTATATATATGTCTATATCTATCTTGATTCCGTTATGCTGTTACAAGCAACCGTTATGCGAACAAAGTTATAATACCCTTGTGCACAAGTGCGCGGGTATAAAAATCACAAGCCAAGTTTAATCGCAATCATAAATTGTCATAAATGTGCGCGGGTATAAAAAAAATTAATTGAGTTCCATTGTGGAGGCTGTTTTATTAAAAGAGCAAGTCCGAAGCCCGAATTACACGTTTCCAACCCGCAAATCCTTTTTACCGTTTCCTCTTAATTATTGAACGTGTGTATGTGGTTGCTTTCTTTTCTCCTTGCTTTGGGTTCAATTTTGTTTAGATATGGCTTCCGTTGTACATAGCTTTTATGGTCCAACCAAACCTCTAAAATAAAGAGAATAACATAAACAAAATATCGTTCAACTCTTTATAATAATTCCACAAATTTGCAAACATTTTTGTCTATTTACTTTTTTCCAGGTGGTTGCTGTTGAAGTTTTACGTTATATTAAAGTTGAATGTACATTGGTACTTTTTACTTGTGTTAAATACAAAACATTCAATTCAAATAAACAACTCTTCCTTGTGCATATATGTATGTATCGATTTACTAAGATGAATACGAAAGTCGTATCCATTACTGGAGGCCCAAGGCTTTTCAGCTGCACGAGGTTTTTGGAAAACCTTGCGCAATGTCTACCCCTTCAATATATTCACTAGTCTCACACTAACTCCGGTTAGTGGATGATCTTGACCTGTTGATAAATAAATTTAAATGTATGCCCTACAGCCATTACTAAACACTTCTTACATTTTTAATTACTTAAGTAAAAAATATCCACTTAGTTTCTAGTTTACTTGCATTTTTTTGTTTATATTAATTATTATTTTCTCTTCTCCCGATAAGAGAAAGCGTTCGTAGATTATTCTCACGAACAAATGTCAAAATGGCGTTTCACTCGGAATCCGTGATGGCAATCTCCCGCATTTGAAATTTCGCAAGAAATTCGTGATCACGTCGGAATTGATGAGAGCATTTTCCCGACGTTGTCCCGTCGGGAGCTCCGACGGAATTCATGATAGGCCCTAAAATTTATAGAGTTGGTTAATTATTACCACAGATATATTCCAAAATTAGCACAATTTACTGGTGTTATTTATGACATTTTACGTATCTTTTAGAAGGACGACAATTTCCAGTTTATACCGACCATAAGCCCTTGGTTTTTGCCCTAAATTCAAGAACTGAACGTAGTCCAAGGCAAACAAGACATTTGGAGTATATAGCACATTTTAGTAATAATATACAATATATTAAAGGGCAAACTAATATTGTGGCTGATACTTTTTCCAGAGCATTTGAAATTGATACTATAAGACATTCAGAACTTAATTTCAAAACTTTACAGAGTGAACAGCAACAGGATAATGAACTTAATGAACTAATTTGATATATTACATGGTATAGCGCTTCCTGGTACAGGAACACGACGTTTAACAGTCAAGAAATACTTTTGGCCAAATATAAATAATGAAATAAATACTTGGTCAAGCGAATGTATCAGTTGTCAATAATATAAAGTCTATCGTCATACAAAGTCTCCAATTAACAAAATCCCAAAGTCAGATTTGAACATACACTTTTAGATATTGTAGGACCTCTTTATGTTTCAAAAGGACGTGGCTATATTTTAACAATAATTGATCGGTTTACTCGTGAGTCAGTGGCGTATGGATTAAGGGATATTTCTGCAACAACAATTGCACATAAGAATTTGAATGAATATATATCCCGTTTCGGTGTTCCATTAGAAATATCCACTGATTAAGGGGCCGTACACATACAACTTTCCTCGCTTTACTTGACAATTCGAACCTTAACAACAAAGCATGAGGTGTAGAAGGTTTGCTACATAGAACGCTTTGACAGTTTCTGCGATAATTGTTTGTTTTGAATTGCGATATGTGCTTATTCCGAGTATTTTGTTTAATAAAAGAATAAGAAATGTGTTTTACAGCTACTTATGTATGTTGGAAATTCGCGAGTGTAATAAACTTTATTAAGACTGAGAAGTAACAAGTCTTCTTGCAGCACCTTTCGACAAAATAAATAAAAACCGATCCAGGGGAGTTCAGGAAAACGATGAGGGTGGTTAACAAAGAAGTGTTTCATTTGCTATTTGTTCATATTTTACTTATTTTCTCTTTTTGAAAGTAATTATACATGCAAAAATTATGAAATTCTAGTGAATTTTCTAAATCCTGTGTATATGCACGCAGAAATAAAATGGAAATGTAAACAGTTGGTTGTCAAAGTGTACACAAGTTGAGAGTTCGCCATGATTTTGCTTCGTTTTGCTTTGCTTTACTTTTTTCGCATTGTATTTAGCAGCACTCGTTTAACATCAGGTCTTCAACTTATCTGTCAAAGCGGAACTCTGAAGCAAAGCAAAGCGAAAGTCTTATGTGTACGGTCCTTAAGGCACTCAATTTACATCTAAACTGTTTTCAGAATTGACAAAGCTGCTTAGTAGTCATCAAATTACAACGTCTTCCTATCATCCGCAAGCCAATGGCATGATAGAGCGTTTTCATAGACAATTGAAAGCTTCAATTATAGCTAGAAATTGGTATGATGAATTACCTATTATTCTAATAGGATTACGATCGACCTTTAAAGAAGATATTTCAGCTACACCAGCTTACATCAATAACGCCTGTCATTAAAAATGGCAATAAAAATAAGGTTACAAATTACAGGCCTATTTCTTAACTTTCTACTATCTCAAAAATGTTTGAACACGCGGTTAATGTTAAATTAAGTTTTGCAGTTCTTAAGGCCATGCCAAATATAACTTGCTTCGCTTTACGTGACATTTGTAACTTTGTCAGAAAAGCGAAAAACGCAAAAGGTATGCCATAATAAAACTTTGACAATACATACTTTTCGTTTGTTTATTGTGAGTTGTGAAAATCGCACGGAACTTTATAAACATATTAACATACATTCGGCACATTATGGAAGTTTTGTTAATGGTTCTTTTACTTCACGAAGCCTTATTATGTTTAAAAAACATATCAAGGCGGAAAATGTGAGTAAGGGAATTATATCTTTACTGCCACCTCCCGCACGAACCGGTCACGAAGTGACTTCCACCGTGCTCTGCAATGCTCCTCTATTATAAAAGAAAAAGCCTTTAGTAAATCATCACATATGTACATATATACATACATATATTTATATAAAATAAAATACACGTACCAGAAACTCTCACAAAAGCCGCAACTGCCTGCCATGCCCGATCCTTTAGGTATTTATTGCAGAAGAGGTGGCAGCTTTTGTCATAGATGCTTGGCTGCATTTTCACCACTTCAATTAACTTTTCCTCCATTTCTTTTGCTAAATTAAAAAAACTGTATATTTAAGCATTTATTTCAGTTAAGTTTTATATTTACCTTGTTTTTGTGGGAAAATTTTCAAATATACGTCGACCGTTAACAGACGAATGTCAGAAATAAACAAAATTGGTAAGAGCGAACGGTCAAAGTCAGCGAAAAGATGAGAGTTGCCCAAGATTTCGCTTCGCTTTGGCGACGGTGTTGCCTATGTGGGAAATTTCGTATAATTGCATGTATTCATCTCTGCTGTCAAAGCTAAACTCTGACGTAAAGCGAAGCACAAGTTTTATGTGGCATGGCCTTTAGTGAATACTGTTTTGACGCATTCCTGTCAGGTTTTCAAGTTGATTGTATATTTACGGACTTCTCAAAAGCATTTGATAGAGTATCACATAAAGTTCTAATTCACAAGTTAACTTGTTTTGGCTTTCATTCAGTTTTCTGACGTTGGCTGGACTCATATCTGCGGAATAGATGTTGCGTTGTTTCTATTGATGGTGTGACTTCCACCCCTTTTGTCCCTTCTTGGGGGGTGCCGCAAGGTAGCATTTTAGGTCCACTTATGTTTATACTCTCTATTAACGATATTACTAGTTGCTTTTCTTTTGCTAAATTTTTGCTGTATGCAGATGATCTAAAAATTTTCTCCGCAATAAAAAACTCAGCTGATGCACTCAGCCTCCGAGCTGATATTAATTTCTTTACCTATTGTGTTTGAAATCGCGGCTCTCTTTGAACCTTAATAAGTGTTCACAGATAACCTATTCTAAGATTTTTAATGTCCTGCCTACCAATTACTCGTTTTCGTCTTACGTCCTGAAGCGTGTGACTGAGATGAAGAACCTTGGAGTAGTGTTTGATGAAAGATTTATTTTCAATAAGCATATTAATCATATAATATCAAAGGCGTACTCTGTGTTAGGCTTCATGAGACGCAGTACCTCGAATTTCTCAGATCCATACACCTTGAAATTACTGTATACTTCTTTTGTTCGGTTGCACCTCGAGTATGCAGTCTTCATCTGGAGGCCATATAACCAGCTTGCCTTAAATAGGGTTGAGCGTGTTCAAAAAATATTTCTTAAATTTGCCCTTCGATCTTTGAACTTTGTAGATCCGATACCATCATATCATTCTCGCCTCATGCTATTAAATCTTAAATCTTTAGAAAGTCGCAGATCTATACTGAGCCTATCCTTCACCTACAATATTATTAAAGGTGTTGTAGATTGCCCTTTTTTTGGAAAAGATTAGGTATGATGTTCCCCAGCGAACCCTTCGAACTTTTTTTACCATTTTATGGTGATAATGTTAGAACACTGTATGCCATCAATGCCCCGATTTCGCGTGCCACTCGACAATTTAATAGTATAAGTAATGCTGTTACGATCGACATTTCAGTCCCAAGATCGGTTTTTTGAATCTTTTGAACTCCATTTTTTAGTTTATAAATTATTTTTAATAGTTCTAAGCAAACTTTATAATCTGTAATGTTTTGTTAAACTAAAGACTAAGTAAATAAATAAATAAATGGTTTTGGGTCAAAATTTGCAACTACTCGGTGAACTTTTTGTGCCAAACATTGAAAATTCAAATTCGTCAGATGTTTTAAGCGGTTTGCGTGAACGTTTTTGAACCTTTAAGTCTAACATATAAAATCATAGAGATCGTTCTTCTGGTATTTTTGTTCCAAAGGACCTACAAAATTGTAAATTTGTTTTTGTACGGGTTATGAACAAAAATTCCATTCAACAACCGTACGAAGGGCCTTTCAGAGTTGTTGAAAAAGACAAGAAATATATTAAGATAGAAATTAATAATGAGATTAAAACTATTCCTAAGTATATTTCCATAGGTAGGCTGGTCTGATCTAATGTTGTAGGTACAAGTAAAACAATTAACTTTACCTTACGGCGCAACGTTTCGCTAAATCTTCATAGCTTCTTCAGGAGCGTCCTGTTTTTATTTTCCAACATTTGTAATACATGAAATAAAAATATATGTAAATAGTTACACGAAACAATTAACAAGAATTGAAAAAACGAAAAACAAAAAATTTTTCAACTTACACCTGAAATTATAATTTTTTATATACTAACACTGTGGTGGCCCTATGGTGTTTATTCAGAGACTCCTTTTTATAAGGCAGGGAGAATTCTGCCAGTCAGTAGGCAGCTAACAAGTTGCGAGAAAATTGAGAAAGAAATTAAAACAGCGATAGTTCTGTTTAATCTAATTCTGATTTATTTTACAAAACTTAAGTCTATGTATACTAAAATTTAACTGAAAGTCATTTCCATAGCTCCACCTCTTTTTCCAATGATTTTAGTTTTCCGCTTTCCAATAATAGCGTAACCAATTAAAAGAGTGCATGCAGTTAGCTATGCATTATGTGTCACTGAAATATTCTGCTGTCGCAGCGATATTCTGCTGTCGCAGCGATAGCGTTGCGCCAGTGCAGCGGTCAATGCGCTAAGCTATGTATTTGTTTACATTGCTGTATTGCACAGTCAGCGATTGTCATTAAGTGTGGGTCACTACAAACACATTAAAATTATTAGTTTATAACTACCAACACGATTGGTTAACATCGTCAAACTAAATATAAAAAATCATAAGCAAGCGATGTAAGCAGCAGCAATGTCATCCGTGTGTTCCTTCTTATTTATTGCCTTGTCCATCTTTTGCATGATCCTTCATGCCTCCAACGTGTATCTGGTTTTTTCTCTTCTTTACTTGTCTATCTTCTATGATGGTGGCCGCTGTGGTAGAGTTGGTAGCGGTGTGTGCTATAACTCGATATGCCGGTGAGTTCGAGGTTCGAATCTCAGTCAAAGCAAGTAAAATCTTAATAATAACCCCTCGGCAGGCAATGGCAAACCTCCGAGGGTATTTCTGCCATGAAAAAGCATCTCATTAAATACATCTGCCGTTCGGAGTCGGCACAAAATTGTAGGTCCCTCCATTTGTGGTATAATATAAAGACGCACACCCCCTAATGGTAGGAGATGCTCTGCCAAACACTGAGCTATATAGTGTAAGCGCCAAAATTATATTATATATTACTTGTCTATAATTTTGGCGCCTATGAAATCAGCTGTATGCCTGGTTGTTGTGATATGATGTGAGATTGCCGTACTGTGTTTTTTAATATCTGCTTCATGTTCCGCTAGGCGGGTTCCTAGTGTTCTTTTTGTTGTCCCGATGTATACTTTGTTGCAGTTTTCGTCTTTTGTACCTTTACAGGTGATCTCGTATATTGCATTGCTTTGTTGTTGGATAGGGATAGGACTTTTAACTTTTGTAAACAGTCGCGATAATGCACAATTGGACTTGTAATCTACTTAACGTTATCTTCTTTTTTTTATGTTTTTTGTTGATGTTTTCGGTTAGTTTGGAAATGTATGTGACGCTGAAATATTGCTTGGTTGCATTCCTGTTGACAGATTGAATTAATATCAAATCCTAATACTAACAATCACACTAAGGTTACTACACTAAACAATAAAAGAGTTAACTTTAATTTATTTAACAATAATTCTCTGGAAGGGGGAGTATTGTGGGGATCTTATTATTGTTGCACATGTACTTTGTATGCATACTATTTTGTATGTTAATAAAAAATTTATTTAAGAATTCTTTGTTAAGTTTTGTTTTCAAAAAGAAAATTTTTGATGTTTTATCATTATTATTATTAAAAGAATTTTTGGTTTGTGAAAAAGAATTTTTCTCGGGAAATGTTTAGTATAGTGCCGCATGAAAAGGGGGTGGTGGGCGGTGAAGGTGGGGTCGTGGCACCCCCCCAAGCATACCGTTAGAAAGGTCTTTTTAATAAGACTTTAAAAATGGGCAAACATTTTCCCATACAAAATCGAGTCAAAGTTATCCAGCA
Organism: Philophylla caesio; assembly: GCA_963971545.1. Taxonomy (NCBI): domain Eukaryota; kingdom Metazoa; phylum Arthropoda; class Insecta; order Diptera; family Tephritidae; genus Philophylla; species Philophylla caesio. The sequence continues at coordinate 14,009,910 of OZ020605.1, forward strand.
AGCATTTTAAATCGCGCGATTTCTAATTAAAAATTTTCAATTTATTGCGAAACATTGATTTATTTGTGAAAAGCGCCGCAGGAGAAAATTTGTAATAAAAAATCGCGCGATTTTTAATTAAAAATTTTTAATTTTTATCAAAAAATCATAATATGCGCTTAGACTTTATTATTTTCGCTTCTTTCGACATACATATATTCGTCATGTGTGGCAGCACGGTATATTTATTTCATTGCTGCACAAAGCAGAAAGTGAGGTTAAAATTGACATTTTTCGCAACTTTAACAACAAATAACTTGAAAACTATAAGTCTCCGGAGGGTGGGACTTTCAGATTTAGAATTAGGGGAACCTCCTCGGATAAAATTTGTGGACGGATTTTTGCAAAATGCTAGTTAAACAGAAGTTTATTTTGTTGTTCATCTATGTGCATTTGAATTTTTCCATTTGATATACGCGTTTAGCCACAGTTAACCAAGTTTATGCGGCCATATACTAAAGCCGACCCTTTTTCTCTTCTATTACAAAAAAAAATAAAAACGAATTTTGTAAATATATTAACTTTTTTAATTAACCCTACAAAGGTAATATGTAGATGCCAAAAAATAAGCGATCTCAATTGAAAATATATTTTCTGACATGTATTTTGAAACATAAACTTTTTCACGATTCACTTGTTGTAGAAACACTGTCTTAGCCGTAATCGATTAATTTCCGATTAAAATTAGGAAAGAGAAATAATTGTTCGTAATTCGGACCGTAAAGGGCCGTACACATACAACTTTCCTCGCTTTACTTGACAATTCGAACTTTAACAACAAAGCATGAGGTGTAGAAGGTTTGCTACATAGAACGCTTTGACAGTTTCTGCGATAGTTGTTTGTTTTGAATTGCGATATGTGCTTATTCCGAGTATTTTCATTAATAAAAGAACAAGAAATGTGTTTTACATCTACTTATGTATGTTTGAAATTCGCGAGTGTAATAAACTTTATTAAGACTGAGATGTAACAAGTCTTCTTGCAGCATCTTTCGACAAAATAAATAAAAACCGATCCAGGGGAGTTCAGGAAAACGATGAGGGTGGTTAACAAAGAAGTGTTTCATTTGCTATTTGTTCATATTTTACTTATTTTCTCTTTTTAAAAGTAATTATATATGCAAAAATTATGAAATACAAGTAAATTCTCTAAATCGTGTGTATATGCACGCAGAAATAAAATGGAAATGTAAACAGTTGGTTGTCAAAGTGTACACAAGTTGAGAGTTCGCCATGATTTTGCTTCGTTTTGCTTTGCTTTACTTTTTTCGCATTGTATTTAGCAGCACTCGTTTAACATCAGGTCTTCAACTTATCTGTCAAAGCGGAACTCTGAAGCAAAGCAAAGCGAAAGTCTTATGTGTACGGTCCTTAAGGCACTCAATTTACATCTAAACTGTTTTCAGAATTGACAAAGCTGCTTAGTAGTCATCAAATTACAACGTCTTCCTATCATCCGCAAGCCAATGGCATGATAGAGCGTTTTCATAGACAATTGAAAGCTTCAATTATAGCTAGAAATTGGTATGATGAATTACCTATTATTCTAATAGGATTACGATCGACCTTTAAAGAAGATATTTCAGCTACACCAGCTTACATCAATAACGCCTGTCATTAAAAATGGCAATAAAAATAAGGTTACAAATTACAGGCCTATTTCTTAACTTTCTACTATCTCAAAAATGTTTGAACACGCGGTTAATGTTAAATTAAGTTTTGCAGTTCTTAAGGCCATGCCAAATATAACTTGCTTCGCTTTACGTGACATTTGTAACTTTGTCAGAAAAGCGAAAAACGCAAAAGGTATGCCATAATAAAACTTTGACAATACATACTTTTCGTTTGTTTATTGTGAGTTGTGAAAATCGCACGGAACTTTATAAACATATTAACATACATTCGGCACATTATGGAAGTTTTGTTAATGGTTCTTTTACTTCACGAAGCCTTATTATGTTTAAAAAACATATCAAGGCGGAAAATGTGAGTAAGGGAATTATATCTTTACTGCCACCTCCCGCACGAACCGGTCACGAAGTGACTTCCACCGTGCTCTGCAATGCTCCTCTATTATAAAAGAAAAAGCCTTTAGTAAATCATCACATATGTACATATATACATACATATATTTATATAAAATAAAATACACGTACCAGAAACTCTCACAAAAGCCGCAACTGCCTGCCATGCCCGATCCTTTAGGTATTTATTGCAGAAGAGGTGGCAGCTTTTGTCATAGATGCTTGGCTGCATTTTCACCACTTCAATTAACTTTTCCTCCATTTCTTTTGCTAAATTAAAAAAACTGTATATTTAAGCATTTATTTCAGTTAAGTTTTATATTTACCTTGTTTTTGTGGGAAAATTTTCAAATATACGTCGACCGTTAACAGACGAATGTCAGAAATAAACAAAATTGGTAAGAGCGAACGGTCAAAGTCAGCGAAAAGATGAGAGTTGCCCAAGATTTCGCTTCGCTTTGGCGACGGTGTTGCCTATGTGGGAAATTTCGTATAATTGCATGTATTCATCTCTGCTGTCAAAGCTAAACTCTGACGTAAAGCGAAGCACAAGTTTTATGTGGCATGGCCTTTAGTGAATACTGTTTTGACGCATTCCTGTCAGGTTTTCAAGTTGATTGCATGGTTGAAAGATATAAAGGTTACGACAATTCGCGAGGGTGAAAAAAATAAACGAGGAACAGCTGATAGCTGTGACGTAATCCGTACCAATCGTGGTTTGTTTACATTTTTATATTCAATTGTGTTTGATTCTATGTTCAACAAAAGTTGTAAAATATCAACATAAAGTGTATAAAATAAATAAAAGTTGTTAAATACATGTAATTCTATGCATTTTATTTAATGTAAAAACAAAAAAAGTTGTTCCGCTGCAAAATGAAGTGAATGCAGGCTATCTGAAAATGTGCATAGAAGCAAGGCATTTCACGTCTTGCAGGCCTGTAACAAAAGTTGTAAAATATCGGTATTAAGTGTATAAAATAAATAAAAGTTGTTAAATACATGTAATTCGATGCATTTTATTTATTGTAAAAACAAAAAAAGTTGTTCCGCCGCAAAATGAAGTGAATGCAGGCTATCTGAAAATGTGCATAGAATCAAGGCATTTCACGTCTTGCAGGCCTGTATCAAAAGTTGTAAACTATCAACATTAAGTGCATTATATAAATAAAAGTTGTTAAATACATGTAACTCGATGCATTTTATTTATTGTAAAAACAAAAAAAGTTGTTCCGCCGCAAAATGAAGTGAATGCAGGCTATCTGAAAATGTGCATAGAATCAAGGCATTTCACGTCTTGCAGGCCTGTATCAAAAGTTGTAAACTATCAACATTAAGTGCATTATATAAATAAAAGTTGTTAAATACATGTAACTCGATGCATTTTATTTATTGTAAAAACAAAAAAAGTTGTTCCGCCGCAAAATGAAGTGAATGCAGGCTATCTGAAAATGTGCATAGAATCAAGGCATTTCACGTCTTGCAGGCCTGTAACAAAAGTTGTAAAATATCGATATTAAGTGTATAAACTAAATAAAAGTTGTTAAATACATGTAATTCGATGCATTTTATTTATTGTAAAAACACAAAAAGTTGTTCCGCCGCAAAATGAAGTGAATGCAGGCTATCTGAAAATGTGCATAGAATCAAGGCATTTCACGTCTTGCAGGCCTGTAACAAAAGTTGTAAAATATCGATATTAAGTGTATAAAATAAATAAAAGTTGTTAAATACATGTAATTCTATGCATTTTATTTATTGTAAAAAGAAAAAAAGCAGTGTACAATAAATACTAAGTATGTATTAATACTATGTGGTTATTTAGATCCTCACTGTATAAATTAATTATAAGTATTTATTTGGATGTACAAACGAACTTTATTTCACTTACATTTCTTGTTTTAGTTGCTTTATGGTATCTTGAGTTGACGACACTGGAACCTCGTATTCCTCTTCAATATTTGCCATTGAATGACACTCATTTGGCGATATATTTTCTGCATTTGCCTGCAAGTCAACAACCATATTTTTGTTGCTCCTCAATAATGCCCGACTACGCCTGGATGCATTTGAAGTCGAAGGCTGATCGTCGATCACCGTCGGAAGAGCTCCCAACTTTACAGCCTTGAATTTCGAAAATCCTGCAATGTACTTCTTATGAATGAATGTATACGTAAAGACCGATAAATTTCTTACCCATTTCAACTTGGAGGCTTCTTTCAAAGTCCTCAGGTAAAGAATTACATGTATTTAACAACTTTTATTTATTTTATACACTTAATATCGATATTTTACAACTTTTGTTACAGGCCTGCAAGACGTGAAATGCCTTGATTCTATGCACATTTTCAGATAGCCTGCATTCACTTCATTTTGCAGCGGAACAACTTTTTTTGTTTTTACAATAAATAAAATGCATCGAATTACATGTATTTAACAACTTTTAGTTATATAATGCACTTAATGTTGATAGTTTACAACTTTGATACAGGCCTGCAAGACGTGAAATGCCTTGATTCTATGCACATTTTCAGATAGCCTGCATTCACTTCATTTATCGGCGGAACAACTTTTTTTGTTTTTACAATAAATAAAATGCATCGAATTACATGTATTTAACAACTTTTATTTATTTTATACACTTAATATCGATATTTTACAACTTTTGTTACAGGCCTGCAAGGACGTGAAATGCCTTGATTCTATGCACATTTTCAGATAGCCTGCATTCACTTCATTTTGCGGCGGAACAACTTTTTTTGTTTTTACAATAAATAAAATGCATCGAATTACATGCATTTAACAACTTTTAGTTACATAATGCACTTAATGTTGATATTTTACAACTTTTGTTGAACCTAGAATCAAACACAATTGAATATAAAAATGTAAACAAACCACGATTAGTACGGATTACGTCACAGCAATCAGCTGTTTTTGTTTACAATATGGCGAACGCAAAGTGTCGTGATCTTTAATAATTGGTTCATGAGTTGATTGTATATTTACGGACTTCTCAAAAGCATTTGATAGAGTATCACATAAAGTTCTAATTCACAAGTTAACTTGTTTTGGCTTTCATTCAGTTTTCTGACGTTGGCTGGACTCATATCTGCGGAATAGATGTTGCGTTGTTTCTATTGATGGTGTGACTTCCACCCCTTTTGTCCCTTCTTGGGGGGTGCCGCAAGGTAGCATTTTAGGTCCACTTATGTTTATACTCTCTATTAACGATATTACTAGTTGCTTTTCTTTTGCTAAATTTTTGCTGTATGCAGATGATCTAAAAATTTTCTCCGCAATAAAAAACTCAGCTGATGCACTCAGCCTCCGAGCTGATATTAATTTCTTTACCTATTGTGTTTGAAATCGCGGCTCTCTTTGAACCTTAATAAGTGTTCACAGATAACCTATTCTAAGATTTTTAATGTCCTGCCTACCAATTACTCGTTTTCGTCTTACGTCCTGAAGCGTGTGACTGAGATGAAGAACCTTGGAGTAGTGTTT